>CM074291.1:17358196-17958196 GCA_037194245.1 Opsariichthys bidens
AGCATAATGACCTACCTGCGTCTTCTGATGTTCATTAGTTCTGCTGTGGTTCCCATGTCTTAGACTTTTTAATCTTTTTTTTTTTTTTTTTTTTTTTTTTTTGGGGGGGGGGGGTCATTTTAACATTCTTTCTTTGCAAGCACAAGTATTTACTTGCATAGATGGTTTATTCTGACAGTATATAATAACCAAGAGAATGACTGAAGTGGTTCCATACAGATGCGAAAACCCTACATGTGATCCATTATCAAGAGAGAAGCTGCACTCACTGCAGAAAAAAAAAAAAAAAAAAAAAAATCAATACCTTCTTCAGAACTAACTGGGCTTGCAGGTAAGACAGTAGAAATCACAGTCGTTGAAGTACCTGTTTAACAAGATTGGCGATTAATGGTGTGGGGTATGAACTCTTCAGCTGAGGTTGACTTACATCCAGAAGTAGGCTCTGGGAAATGATGACAACAAACCACTCTTCTCAAATGTGGCAAAAAACAATTTCTTGGAAAATAACATCCTGACAGAGGGAGAGGCTTGTTCTGTATCCAATAAATTGAAGACATGCGAACACAGTGAGTTTAATGCTTGTGGACATTTGCTGTGATGGTTTTTTGAGTCTTGTGAGTGTCAATCCCTGCAGGAAAAAATCTTGCTGAAACCAGTTTTTGAAACGATAGCTGATCAGTAATTGTTCCAAGCAGGTTACCATCTTGTCCAAAGTTAGGTTTTGGTAGCTGGAAAGCTCAACTGGCTGGAGGGGAACAAGTGAGTTGGTTGATCACATTGGGCCTGCAACAATTCCAAAAACAAACTAGTAACTTCATCAATTTACATTATTCTACTAATCCTAACCCCAATTTAACAGTCTACTAATAATCCAATGAGAGTTAGTTAGTGTCATGTAGTTGTACTTATAATTAGTACTAGTAGAATGTCTTAAAGTGGACTATCAAACTAAAGTGTAACCCTACTGACCAAAAGCAGGTGTTGCTTTGTGTTATCAGGGTGCTACATATTTTTATGGTTAAAATCTCAACTTTATTCTGGTTTTAACTAAATTTCCCCAGCAGACCACTCGACTGAGATGATAATCCAGCTAATCAGCCACCTAAACCAGCAATTAACCAGGATGGACAAGAAGGACACCAGCAACCATATTCAAAACCAAAATAACTATCATAAGCTGGTTTCTACCTGGTACAAGCTGGTTTAGGTTGTTGATCAATCAACTTCTTTCAGTTGGGGCAACCTGCTGACTAAGGGGGTATTCCAGAAAGAAAGGTTATCTTACCCTGAATTATTGGTTGATTAACCCACACCTTGCTTACTTGAGCTATGCTGGTTCAAAAATGTGTCCGGGTTTAAGTTCAGCCAACCCAGAGTATGTTCACAGTTAACACACAAAACATTCTCAACAGAGCAAGGAATCGATGAGTCACCATGGAAACCGACACTAAGAAAAAACATATAATACTATTTTCTTCTTATTTTGTTTAATGGCTATTTACATAGGCTACTTAGTACATGTATCGCGACCTTTTGGTGGTTGTGCAATCCTTTTTTTCAATATTTTTTATATTTTTTAAATATAGTTTAATCATTTTTAATCACTGTGCCAAGAACTATATTGTTCGTTTGATGCTAATTATATTATAAAAAAAGTATGTGCTTGTAAAGATAACATCACATTCCATATCATATTCCAAGCATAACCACCTCAAAGACCCTTTTAAATCAAAATGAGTTTTTTTGTGGTTTGCCAAATGTCTTCAACCCCACTCCTGCAAAGCATATTTCTAACCTGTTTCAACACAACACAACCTTAGTTAGCTGGTTGACGTCAACGTCACTGACACGCAACACATTTGGAAACCACATGAGGAACCACAGGAGGAACCACATGATGAAACCACATGCAACCACAAGAGGAAAGTGGGTCTCCAGGAGCAGGGTTAAAGATGTCTGGTCTTCATGTGTTAGCTTTGAGGATCAATATGCTAGTGTAATTCTCAATGTAGACAGAATTCACATTTAACTGAAATGTGATTGACCAAGATGGAACCTAAGATGTCCTAAACCAGGTCAGACCATCTTGAATACAACTAGTATGTTTCAGCCTGGAAATCAGATACATCTAATAGAATGTCTTAATGTGTTGTAGTACAGAATGGAAGCAATGCGTGTTCTGTTTTCACATACATGTCTCATGTTTTCTTGCAGAAAATGTGCATTTTACATGCCAGAATTGATTCCCTGCTCTGCCATGAGAATCTACACATGCTTGAGGATCACACTTTTCCAGTGTGAAAATTTCTACCCTTCAATCAACAAGCAGTTCACACTTCTCAGTTATGTATAACACTCACAATATAAATATCAAGCCTCTAACAGCCTAAGCTTTAAGATAAGACTCTGCCTTGTAGCTCCGGCACCATAATAAGCATAATCGTAAATCTCTCCTGCCAATTAAGTACATGTGGCGGAGAAGATCGAAAACGGTGGCCAGAGAGACACACGGTGCACTCTTTCATATCGACCCATTACTCTTTGACGCAACGATGATTGCGGTACTCCTTTCAGATTCCATTGGTTGGGCCCACATTGTTCTTGAGTGTTATTTTGTCATGGTGCAAATAGAAAATGGGGCATAATACCACTGAGTTACGAACAGCAAAGCAAATTCAGCCCTGGATTAAAACCAGTGATGGTGTTTGGAATCCACAGGCTTAGCCGTGCATCTGCCGCTGGTCTGACAGGTATAGGAGAGGCATTTCAAATGAGGGTCTGGGTGGTAATCTTGTTGCATGACTGCACTTAAGAAAGAAGGTTCAGGAAAAGTCATTCTGACAATAGATCTTCAAACTGCAGCTTGCGCTAAGGTGAATACTGATTTGTTTATGGCATGATGGTTTTCTTTGGCAGCCTTTCAGCATGCTGATTCCAAGTCCAGTTCATTGGCCATGCTCACAATAACCTCGCGGTTGGGTTAAAACCACTGTTTGACCCACTCGTAGAGTGGGATGTTTAAAATAGGAGGTGAGATACACAAGTAACTGGTCATTTTAGAGGATATCTGAGAGGAAACATAAGCTAGAAATATGATTTCGACTTCAGGCTTTTCTTACACTTTGTTTTTTTTTTTCCTTGAGAAAAAGACCTGTTGTGAAATATGTCTCCTCTATAGTTTTAGAGCTCAACATTCCCTCAAACCTCACTCAGACTTGCCAAGATACCAAAGTCTGCATTCCACAGAGATTTCAATACATACTTAGAACATTTATGGGTTGGGCGTTAAATGATATCATATTGAGATTGCGATTAGATTTATGTTGAAAACAGTGATAAGCACCGGACATTTTTCCTCAATATCCATCAATCTAACTGCTTATCACACAGCAGAAATAAATGTGGCAACAGCCAGTCAGTGCATCTCGCTAATTAGTGATTTCTTTGTGATTGAACGGCATGGTTTCGTCTGATTCATAAACTCACACAAATTTGACGCTCACAATGTTTTCAGTGTCTGCCGTCTCATTATATGAGGACATGGACACATGAACTTCATCTCAAGAGTTGGTTTGAGAGTCACTTCTCAAGCTTTTCACCATTTCATTTGAGAAACTACAGTTAAATACGCACTTTCTCACATATTTTGGTTTTTATGTTCATGCTTCATGTCATGTTTTCATTGCTTTGTTTCTGTTTTCCATGTGTTTCTGTTGTTTGTATCATGTGATCCTGCCATATGCTCCCTTGTCATATGTTCTGTGTTGTCATTGGTTTATTGGTTGATTGTGCACACGTGTTCCTTGTCTAGTGATTAGTCCTTGTGTATTTTAACCCTCATGTTTGCCTTCATGCATCCTTGGTCTAGTATTGTCAGTGTACTACTGTGGGTGAGTTCATGTTTCACGCCACCAAATTTGCCAAATTTGTACTAAATCATAAATGGGAAAGGAAAAAGGAAAAACACAGAATTTAGGGAAAAATAAAATGAGTTACATTGAACCCTAAATTGAAAGAAAGGTAGGTGCGAAACAAACAAATTTACATTAATTCCAACAAATATGTGGAAAACATTTTGTTCTCCGTTAACATTAAATGAACATTGTGATAAATATCGATGTTTTATGATATGGAAAAAAATGATGCTTTCATATATGATTTTGGTTACACCGCCTAGTGTGTTCTTTCCCTGTTCCCGCACATGTCCTCTTGCATCCACCACCAGCCAACCCCACATGATTCCATCACTTGTTTTCTGTAGATTCACTGTAACATCTGTGTTGGGTCTTTTTCACATTCCTTGTATTTAATGGAGCTTTGTGTAATTACTGTGCTTGCTACAGAAGCGCAAACTCGATTCCTGCCAAGTAGTCAGAGACAGCTGAATAAAACACAGATGGTGTGTTTTATACAACCAGGTGCTAGTACAAGGGGAAAAAGGGGCTGTTCCAACCTTAGCAAGCAGAAAATGAGAAGAGATGAACTGAAAACCAAGGGAATGATAAAACTCATTGTAAAAACTTACCATCACTGAGACGTTTTAAATGGAGACAATTTAATTCTGCATTCATTGTGATTGATTTTACAGTATGGCAGAAACCCGTGCCTGGTGCCATCAGTTAACTTGTGAAATTTTTCTTAGGCATAATCTAGCTGATTCAGGTTGTAGTTCATTGAGAGAAGACAACTTCAGTCAAGTTAGACAAATCCAAACTGAAATCCAAGATCCAGGCAGACCCAATATAGTCAGAGTAAGAATGGTAAGAAATGGCAAAAGCAAGATTTCACACTGTACAAGAAACATACGTAACACATTATTGTCATGGCAGCAAATGTTGGTCAATCAATATGCGGGAGTTTAAGTTTGTTTGTTAGAACAATGGGAAGTCTGAAGGGCCACATGCTGAGCTTGATGTAGCTTATAAAACAGTACAAATTATTGTATACATAATGTGTCAAGAAGGAGTGTTTTGGTTATTTTTTTTTTTTTCACAGGCAGACTAAAGGAATTTGCCTGTTGGTTACAGTATTCTGGGTTTAAGTGACTGCTCTTAAACTACAAACACAAATATTTTCTATTACAGTATAAAGGGCTATTTACTAAACTAAAAACTAGTTAGTTTAAACTGTTGAGCTAAAGGTTGGACTCGATAGTGTTACTTAAAACTTAACAAATATCCATTTATATTGACATGCAGCCAGAAATTGTGTTGTTTTAATGTTTTAGTGTTTATTTAAATTGTTTTAATAAGTGCCTGATTTTGATTGCCGGGGAAACACATGAAGCAAATTTGCTTGTGGATACTTTATACAAATACAATATCGGTCTAAATCCAGGTGATCACTTATATCAATGTTTTATTTTATATATATATATATATATATATATATATATTATATACTATATACAGTGGGGAGAGCAAGTATTTGATACACTGCCAATTTACTGCCCACTTACAAAGCATGTAGAAGTCTGTAATTTTTATCATAGGTACTCTTCAACTGTAAGTCAAGAAATCTAAAACAAAAATCCAGAAAATCACATTGTATGATTTTTAAGTAAATAATTTGCATTTTATTGCATGACATAAGTGTTTTATGCATCAGAAAAGCAGAACTTAATATTTGGTACAGTAGCCTTTGTTTGCAAATACAGAGATCATACGTTCCCTGTAGTTCTTGCACACACTGCAGCAGGGATTTTGGCCCACTCCTCCATACAGACCTTCTCCAGATCCTTCAGATTTCGGGGCTGTCACTGGGTAATACAGACTTTAAGCTCCCTCCAAAGATTTTCTATTGGGTTCAGGTCTGGAAACTGGCTAGGCCACTCCAGGACCTTGAGATGCTTCTTACGGAGCCACTCCTTAGTTGCTCTGGCTGTGTGTTTTGGTGTTGTCATGCAGGGAAAGACCCAGCAAGGACTCATCTTCAAAGCTCTTACTCAGGGAAGGAGGTTGTTGTCCAAGATCTCGCGATACATGGCCCCATCCATCCTCCCCTCAATACGGTGCAGTCATCCTGTCCCCTTTGCAGAAAAGCATCCCCAAAGAATGATGTTTCCACCTCCATGCTTCACGGTTGGGATGGTGTTCTTGGGGTTGTACTCATCCTTCTTCTTCCTTCAAACACGGCAAGTGGAGTTTAGACAAAAAAGCTCTATTTTTGTCTCATCAGACCACATGACCTTCTCCCATTCCTCCTCTGGATCATCCAGATGGTCATTGGCAAACTTCAGATGGGCCTGGACATGCGCTAGCTTGAGCAGGGGCTCCTTGCATGCGCTGCAGGATTTTAATGCATGATGGCGTAGTGTGTTACTTATGGTTTTCTTTGAGACTGTGGTTCTAGCTCTCTTCAGGTCATTGACCAGGTCCTGCCATGTAGTTCTGGGCTGATCCCTCACCTTCCTCATGATCATTGATGCCCCACGAGGTGAGATCTTGCATGATGCCCAGACTGAGGGAGATTGACCGTCATCTTGAACTTCTTCCATTTTCTAATAAATTTTCCATTTTCTCACCAAGCTGCTTGCCTATTGTCCTGTTGCCCATCCCAGCCTTGTGCAGGTCTACAATTTTATCCCTGATGTCCTTACACAGCTCTCTGGTCTTGGCCATTGTGGAGAGGTTGGAGTCTGTTTGATTGAGTGTGTGGACAGGTGTCTTTTATACAGGTGACGAGTTCAAACAGGTGCAGTTAATACAGGTAATGAGTGGAGAACAGGAGGGCTTCTTAAAGAAAAACTAACAGGTCTGTGAGAGCTGGAATTCTTGCTGGTTGGTAGGTGATCAAATACTTATGTCATAAAATAAAATGCAAATTAATTGTTTAAAAATCACACAATGTGATTTTCTGGATTTTTGTTTTAGATTCCGTCACTCACAATTGAAGAGTACCTTGAAGAGTAAAAATTACAGACTTCTACATTCTACAAGTGGGCAAACCTGCAAAATCAGCAGTGTATCAAAAACTTGTTCTCCCCACAAATACTATATATATATGTATATTTCTCATATCGACAATCCCTAAAACTTGTATAGTTTTTGTCAGTTTATTTAAAAACACCCAATTATGTAGAATATAAATAAGATGGTAAATATTTAACTGATAAGTTGTAAATACAATATATAATGCAACATATTGATATAAAATGATAACAGCAAATCCATGTTTCGCTGTCTGGAGTTATTCTGTGAATTGCAGCAATCCATTTGCTTCTCTTTTCTGTAGCTTTCGGTAGTCTTTAAAAATATACCTCAGATTCCCTGTCAAATCTATTTGGACAGTTACAAAGCTCCTTTCATTTTTGGATATGTTTTCTGTTTTGCGTGGCTAATGCTGCCGATCAGAATTTTTGCCACTCAGTGGGCGTAACCGTAGTCTCTCCGGCCAATGGTTACGTCACATGCATATCCTCTCTGAGTATAGTTTCTTTACAAATTAACATAGCCACCACTGGCCTAGCATGAATAATACAGCGTTTTTAGTCATTTTTCGCAGAACGTGAACGGGGATCTTTTCATAACGCTGTCATCTGCACAAAGAAAAAACTTTTCCGATTTTAGTGCAACGTTTTCGTGTAAACCTACCCTCAATCTTCTCATATACTTATGCTTGAGTTTATAAATAATTTACCGTTATCTTTAAAAAAATCCAGTTGCCACACACCTGCCGACATCATCATGCACAGCTCATCTGTAATATGGGCTCACCTGTCAGGGACCTTTGTGCCTGGAGCTCTGCTGCATCATAAATTTTTTGTCACCTACTGTCTGTCAGTCTCTGCTGTGCTCACAACCTCTGCCTTCTCCCAAAGGACACCGTCTCCCTATCTTCCTTTTCCTTCACTCTCTTCACATACATAGTGCCAACCTGTGCAGGTTTCGATTATCTCTGGAGAGCTCAAGATAATGCGCCAAGTCAGGTCGAGTCATTAACTAAAACAATTGCAGTAAAAATAAATCTTATTTGAGAGGCAAAAGACTTAAACCTATAGAGTTCTGAAGAATCATGCCCTTAAAATTCTATAGACATTGTATGAATTAGTACTACAAGCAGGGCATTTCTACAATGCTGTTTGTAACTGAAACTTTTGAATCTATGTGATGCCAGATCCACACCAGTAGATGCCAGTATGGTGTGCTTTATCCACCAATGATAGAAAAAATCACAAAATAACAATTGGATGTTAAATAAATTAATCACTGGAGATAAATATGCCTGCTAAAGTGTATTTCTACAATGGCACTGGAAGCCAAAAACATTACGTGATGCTTCTTTCACTCCAATAGATATCAGTATAAGGTTCAAGGCCGCTGTACTTTTGTTCATACCAAATAAAATGAAAAGAAATATATAAATATATCATGTACCTCCACCCCAATTTATCCGCCAATGAAAGAAAAATCATGACCAAATAGGACTCCTCTATACACTTTTGGGCTTATGGACCTACAATGGCTGCCGCGTATCTGTTAAGTCCACGAGACGGTAGGGTGTCCCATTCAACATTTTAGGTTTCAGAAGGGTGCTTGCGAACGCCCTTAAGGCACACTTCAGCTGAGCCCACAAATCTATGAGTAACGCAGAGGACTTTACCTGACAGTCAAAGCATTACGTCACGAAAGAGTGGACTCAGAGGAGCCGTGAGGGTTTAGAGTGCCATTTGGGACCAGGCCTTAGTTGTGTTTGTGGAATAAATTAGTCATGGCCTCCGTCTAAATGTGCATACTATCCATCCTAAATAGTATGTGACATTAGTAATGTTAAACATTATTTAGGGTGGATAGAATTCACATTGGGATGCAGGGATGGTCTACAAATGTGCCTACAAAAGAGTATTTCTACAATGGCAATAGTAGCCATCTTGTTGAAAAGATTTTTACCTGGAAAGGTTTTTTTTTTTTTTATTTTTTTTTTTTGACCTTAACTAAATTGCCACCATGAAACAGCCTGCAATTTGGTTTGACACAAGATTGGCATGTTAGATTGACAAGACTGGTTACCTGAATGGCATGCAAGAAGCAAATGGCTCCATGCTGTGTTTTATTCAAAGTCAGGTTGTGGGATATTCTTTCTTAATATCTCCAACAGCCTAGTTGGTTGAATACAAAACCTGAACCACTCCAGGACAAGCCTACTGTGGTTTCAATGAATACTTTATTCTTTAGCATTTAATGCTAATGCTATGTCCCATTCAACTTGGAAATTCAAACTTTTGCAGAGATTTGGGCATATCATGCTAAATAATTTTGTCCCTTTCGTTGTTTCTCTTGCTTGTTAAAAGTTAAAAATATTGGTATTTTTCATACACTTATCATATCACTTCACATTGGAGTCAAATGGATAACCGTTGTTTTTGCTGTATGTGCTGTTTGATCCTTCAGCTTTTAGGAATCCATGAGGTTGTATTAGCAGAGATTTATTTTTCCTAAAACCTTTGTGTTTATCTGAAGAAAGAAAGTCGTATATATCTCGGTTGACATGAAGATAAAAGATGAATAAATGATGCGGACTTTAGCATTTGAAATAAAATGTTGATAAAAATAAAACAAGTTTTAAATGAATAAGATGTTTTGTAAATGCACTATGTACCCCAAAATTGTATGCATTGGTACTGTTACATGTGTTTCTATCCTGGACTGTTTTGTTGTCTTTCACATGTGTTCTTTGTTTTTTTTGTTTTTCCTGTGTTTCCACTTGTATATAATCCCTGTGTTTTCCCTCAGTCCTTGTCTGTTCTCGTTTGTGTAAAGACATGTTTGGATTTCTGTTTCCCTGCATCTTCATTAAAAGATTGTTGTTATTATTACTCTGTCATCTCTGCGCTTCCCTGGCTGCACGTCACATAACAGGTACACTATTATAACAAAACTCTACGCAATGTATGTTCTCACTAAATTGCTCCCAAACGTACGATTGTTGTTTATCATAATAGTAGAATACAGGGGCTGGTCATATAATTAGAATATCATCAAAAAGTTGATTTATTTCACTAGTTCCATTCAAAAAGTGAAACTTGTATTTTATATTCATTTATTACACACAGACTGATATATTTCAAATGTAAATTAATTTTAATTCCACAGTAGTCGGTAATTTGGTAGCAAAGAGTCTATGTTGACAGTCGAACAGCCGCTAATATAATGCTTAATGTGTATATAAATATAAATATATATAAATAAGCGCTTAATGTGTGTTAAACCAAACCATTTCACGTTTCCACTTATAGACTAAATGTGGACATTGTTGACATTTTTACGGAGATTTTAAACCAGCCTGAGGTGGCCTAGCTGGTTTCTTCTTCTGGCTAACAGTCTCACTGTCCAAAATTGTTCTAAAACCTTTAAAACAGACCAGTTTAGCCTGATTGTTCACTATAGACTAGTTTAAGCTACTTTTTAGCAGTGGTATTTTATTACCTAAGGTGGAAAAAAAACCATCCAGAATTATCATAAATGGTTAGAAAACACTTGCAGGAGAAAAGCACTTTGTGAATCTGTTTCCGTATGCAGGAAAAACCAAATGATTACATTTGTAAACCTGAAAAAAAAAAAAAAGCATAAAAATGTGTAAAGCATCCGTTTGCTTGCACCACAAATGCACTGACACAAATATTATGCAGCAATGCTTGCATTAAATACACCAAAATACACTCGCTCAGTGTAATGCATTGTTTGTGGTTACGATCGAGGCGGTCCGTCTGTGATTGATTTCACCGTGGCTGGAGATTTCTCCAGTCTAACCAGTACGTAATCATCCTTGTAAAATGTTTATGAGAGCCACCGCTGTTTTCTAAGATTTCATTCTTCACCCACTCGCCGGCGTGCTTCCTGAAAATGAGAGTTATAGCCGAGCGCACACCTGCGGTCCACTGAGCTGGCTGCAGCCACTGATTTTGTTTTGGGTGGAGGGTGTCGGGGATTGGTAGGTGGGTGCGGGCGGGCCTGAGATGGGGCTATTACATTAGCCGGGTTTGATTGGAGAGCTGAAATTGGAACATATTCCAAGGCCTCTTACACAAACCCTGACAACTATAAATCTCCCAGCCAGCCTTGCACAGGGTGCGGGAGGCAGCAGACAGCCGCTGTTTACTTGAATTTTCAGCATGCTCTTCAGGCCCACCCGCTCCCACAGGAGATGGCCCATCCTTTTTTTTTTTTTTAGAACGCCCATTACAGTACCAAATTGCTTTGGTGGGCAAAGCGCTGGCATGATCAAATTCCTGCCATCCCTCAGTCTTGATTCATGGCAGATGTCCTACACATACCATATATTTGAGCAATAGCTGTTTCTATGAAACTTTCCAAGAAACGTCACATTACACATGACGTTCAGTGGCGGCAAATGTATTTGGACACTTAAAAATGTTTGAATGTCAATAAAAAATGGATTATCAAACTTTTTTTTTGTCTTTTACTACGACGTTTTGAGAACTCCAAGCTACAGTATTTTTTGCAATAGAAGTCTCATTATTTATTTTGCTTCATAAGTTTTGCTTAAAGGGTTAGTTTGACAGCCATACGCAACTACCACTTTCAAGCCACAGAACTGTAGTAAAGACATCATAAAAGTGTGACTCCAGTGGTTTAACCTCAAGTTTATGTGACGCAAGTGCTTTGTTTGTGCAAAAAAAAATTACAATTATTTACCACTTTAATTACAACATATTAATCTCCAACGAATGTGCAGGCAACAACGTCATGGTACTCACCTGAAAGCACGTTAATATTTTGTACATGAATTGGTAAATTGCTTATTTTGTTCAAAGCTCTCGTGTTCATAAAACTGAGCTAAAACCACTCGAGTCACATGGAATAATTGTGTCTTTACTTTCTGGGGCTTGAAAGTAGTAGTTGCATAGGCTGTCTATGGAGAAACAGAAAGCTCTCAGATTTCATTAAAAAGATCTTCAGGAAAAGGTTTTACAGGTCTGGAACGACATGATTGTAAGTGAATAATGAACAAATTTTCATTTTATATTGATGCTGTTTTCAGTTGATGAACGAATAACTAACCTTAGCGCACTATCCAGTAATCGCAATAAGCTTGCACTTTGCCACTTTTGATTAGTAATGTCTTGTGATTGAAATAATAATTTTTTGGCGCTCTATAATGTGGCGTGAGAAATCAATGCAGCTCCGATCAGAGCGAGTGTGGAGCGCATGAACTGATCATTACTACAACTATAGCACAAAACAAACATGAATGAACATCAGAAGGTATGTAGAAAAATGCAGTACAGCATGTGTGATCTGTAATCATGCTTGAACCCTGGAAAGCTACAACAACTTGTAAACCAACATTTTACGTAGGCCTAATCATTTTGCTACCTCATAAAAATCATTCAGTTCAATTCAACTCATTAGTAAACTAGAAAATGAGGAGGGTTTTGCTGAAGAATGCTGAACCTTATATTTTCATTATTTTTGTACCTGTTATGATTATTTAATGTAGCCGTTTGAATAAATTTGTCATGAAAACAAGTCATGACAACGTTACATGTTTAAATTTCTACTATTTGTTATAGAAACAATTATATCATTACAACGTTTACATAAAAAATGTAAACGTTTATGATTTTCATACGACAATATTTAAACATGTAGGCTATTGTATTGCTTTTTTCACCACATATCATAACCTCTTTCATCTTACTTTCACTTCTTCTTCAAATGCTTTTTTAACCTAAGCAATAGCGTATTTCAGACAGTCAGTCAGTGACTACAACTCATACAGCTTGTTCAGGCATTTTATGCACCAGCTTCACCTGAGGTATTTTAATTATTTCATCATCATTGTTGTCCTATGCAAATGAGGCTTATTATAGAATGCACCGAAATCAAATAAGTAAATGCTGTTTGCTCGCGTAATTAACATTACGGTATTACCACCCGCGGAAAGCAGGCAGTAATTTTGGAAACAATTAAAGGCTGACTTGTAATAAAATGAGATGTTTGTGTTTGTGTTATGTTCTAGTGATCATAGCAGCAGAAATTCGTCAAATGGTAAAGGCGTGGTGTATCAAGACGTGGTGAAGTCAAGCAATTTTAAAGAGCTAGTTTTGGTGTCTGAGTCGCAATACTGAGAGACAATAGCTGGATTTACATGGACCATAAATCCCGGAACACACCAAGGCAAAGCCGACGAACTAGTGGCGACGAAGCAGACTGCGGGAGAAGGGTCTGTCTGCATCCCTCAGTACTACAACCTACTTCAAGTTACGCCCCTTCAAGTAACGCCTTCTGCAAAAAACAAAAAACAAAACAAGCATGGACATCATTGAATAAAAAAACCTTGAAATGTGAAAATGTAAAAATGAAACGTGTGTAACATCAGCATACATTGCTTTCGAATCTTATCTTTTGTGTCTAGAAGGGATGCAGCTACGGCCAGAAGTGAGGCAAAATCTTAGGATAAATAACAGTAAATTAAATGTACTACTTATCAAACTGTATTTTATTAACATCTTACAATACTGCAAATACAGTTATTAAATTAAATAAATATTAAATGAAGCAATATTGATATGCGCAGCGGCCGTAGCTGTATCCCTTTTAGTCTTTACAGAGAAAGAGGCTCTGATCTTCTAACATCATCTCTTTTTGATATATCGTGTGGTTCTGTGTGATTTGGACAACTTCGAGTTTCGCCCCCTTCGTGTTACGCCCCCTCTTCGAACTGTGGGGTTGGCTCATGTTGGCTGCGTCAGGGTCCAAAGTTGCCCTGACACACCAAACCGATGCTCGACACCCAACTGTCATCTAGCACGCGCGTTCTGCGCCTGCGTATAAAGGAGATAACTGTCTATTTAAGCAGATATATTTGTCAACATTCGTGATTCAAAAAGGGAAAGTGAAAGTCTGCATCTACACAAACCATAAACAAAGCAGCTCTTCCTTACCGTTTTATCAATCATGCCGATCAAGTTCTTTATTTCACTCCGCTCCGTTATTACGAAAATATTCATGCATTGGACTGCTCAGGTAAGATGACGTAAAATTAGAACAAGCTTCTGTCTGTGCGTCATGACTTCTTTGCTTGCTTTCATAACTTTTGCTTCTATTCTAGTGAACTGACTAGTCTCGGATCAGAGTTCTCTCTCACCACTCGTTTAGTGATTTGGGTGGTAAAATGAAGCAGAAAATGCGTACAAAGAATGCACAATTTGTAGACATGCACCGATTGCAATTTTCTGTTTAGATTTTTTTGTAAGAGTGACCTACCGATTTACGCCAATTCCATTTTTCTTTCTAAGAACTATAAATGGGAGCATACAAGATATACACTACAGAATTTAAAGTAATCATGCAAAATAATATTTGATGGTTTTCATTGTAAAGAATAAATACAGATTAATGCTTACAATTAGTTACAAAAGTTATCCAGTCAAGAACAGACAGTGATTTTCTTTGTCTTTTGTTCGTTGATTAACATGACAGGCAGCAGCAGGAATATTAGACTGCTGTCACTTTAAGAGTTTATGCACGGATCCATAATACTGTTACACCACTTGTGTTATCTTTCTCAGCTATTTAAAGGTGAGTTGATATTTCAAATCAACCCAAACAAACCCACCCCTCTCTTCATTGCTCCGTTTATTGTTGGTGTAGGCCCGACTAACTTCCAAACAGAGTTGTTGAAAAATACATACCCTACCTTTAACGTCACAAAACTGACTACTAGTCAAGACAGGCATTTTGACATAATTCTGTGTGTATTTGACCGTTTAAGGGCAGTAAGCCACTCATTTTGTTACTTGTGACTCACAAGCTGTTTGAGAAGCGATACACTCCATTTTTGTAGATCAGTGGTCCGCACGCTTTTGGTGTGACCGCGAAACCTGCGGGAATTAGTAAAATTATGTTCAATACAAGCCCTATTTAACTGGAGCAAAGATGGGACGAGCGACTAGAGGAGGCGGGTGCGTGTCACTTCGCCGGCGGAAAGAAGAGAGCGAGAAAGCGCAGTTGGCATTGTTGCATGTGCCGCCACCAACAAAACGGATTGGCTCGGAATCTGTAAGACATGAGACTGACTGACCGGTCACCTATCCCGGCCTGATCATGCAGGAAATCATTAGATTCCGATAATTTTAGATCGGTCTGCTGGTTAGTCCAGTTATCCAATCACATACTCTGTTAAGGCAAAGTCACGTTTTTTTTTAATTATTTATTTATTTCCTTCATAGTTAATTCGCATGTTTTCTTATCGGATTAAAAAAAAATAAATTATCTGCCTCAATTTACATTTATTTTATTCACTTTATATATATATATATATATATATATATTTTTTTTTTTTAGAAATTATGAGCATCTTTTCCAACCAACTTTTTTTTTTTAATTGGTGGATGGAAACATAGCTAGGATCTCCCTAAAAATGAGCCAATCATCATGTCTCATGTCCTTGTCATTGCTGTCTTAATTCCCTAAGACCAATGCAGATCGACTCCTTCCTGTAGACCTGTTCTCACACATTCCTTCAGGATCTGCCAGCTTCCTCTTGGCTCCGAAGGAGCACAACTGCATTAAGACCCGATGTCTGATTCGGTTGCTAGACAAATGGAATTTTAAGCTCCACTTGTGCTAAGCCATATCCTCCGTCAAAACCAGGAAAACAATAGACTCGCAGTCATGTCCCCCTCTGCCACCATGTTGAATTTTAGACAAAGACTGTTGAAGTGCTTTAATTGCACTTAGTCTGTGTTGTTGTGAGAAGGTCTCAGTGGTCAGTTCACCATGGAGCTTTAATGGATGTTAATCTCTTTTAGTATCCACAGTGGGATGTAGTCAAAGCAGTTAAATGAGGAAAGACTTTCCCAGTCCAAAAACAGAGACATTAGTCAGTGAGGGGAATTTGGATCATAACATTTGTCCACATTGTAAAATTGAAGTTGTAAAACATACTCCAATAATGTTACAAGACTATTTCTGTCTTTCCACTTAAAAATGTCATATTTAATTCAATGTGACTTTGCAATTATTTTCAAAATGTATAATTCGTTTCTGAGAGAAAATTGTTTCTACATCATTTTTTTTTTTTCCAGTATGTCACAGTTTATCACATTAACTACGAACATGTGCTCCTATTTGACTAGAGGAAAGTGTCTAAATGATTTTTGTCCTAATTTTGAACACCCATCTAGTTTTATTCTAATTTTAAACCATAGAATTTCCAAACATTGAACATTTCCTTGAAAAGTGTAGAAAAAAAATTCCAGAAAAGTGTAAGCAATTATTTTTACTTTCAGCCATAGGCCTATTGTTTAAAAACAGCAGAGGATCAGGGCCGATTATATCCTGTCATTTAAAAATGTGTCAGACAGCAACTCGTACTGAGTGTGAAGTAAATGTCTCTTGTGTTGAATTTAGGGCTGTTGAAGTTAACATGATAAGAGCCAATTAACAAAAAACAGTGAAGTTAAAGCAAGCTTTATTTGACCCTATCACCCGTATAAGATGGGGTTATAATAATAATAATAATTCCTTACATACAGTGCTTTTTCTGGGTACTCAAAGCGCTTTACATATGGAAGGGGGAATCTCCTCAACCGCCAGCGATGTGCAGAATCCACCTGGATGATGAGACGGCAGCCATATTCCACCAGAATGCCCACCACACACCAGCTTATTGGTGGAGAGGAGACAGAGTGATGAAGCCCATCAGTATATGGGGATGATAATTTGGCCGGGGTGTCGGGGTTACACCCCAACTCTTTTCGAAAGACATCCTGGGATTTTTAATGACCACAGAGAGTCAGGACCTCAGTTTGACGTCTCATCCGAAGGACGGTGCTTTTTGACAGTATAGTGTCCCCATCACTATACTGGGGCGTTAGGACCACAGACCACAGGGTGAGCGCCCCCTGCTGGCCGCACTAACACCTCTTCCAGCAGCAACCTAGTTTTCCTAGGAGGTTGTAAAAAAACATGCATGAACATTAAAAGGTACAGTAGAACTTACAGAAAAGCTTACATTTGTTCATACATTCCCTTAAGAAAAATAAAAACAATATTACATAAATATCTTGACATGTAATGGTAAAAGGACTGCATTTATATAGCGCTTTCACAGACCTATTGCCACCAAAGCGCTTTACAATTTGCCTCACATTCACCCATTTACTCACTCATTCATACACCGACGGCGGTGTCAGCTGTATAAGGCGCCATCCAGCTCGTCGGGACCAGCTAGGGTTAGGTGTCTTGCTCATGGACACCTCGACACTTGGTCAAGTGGAACCGGGGATTGAACCACCATGAAATATATATAGTCACGGATTGGTATTGTTCGGTAAAAGGAGGGTAAATAAATCTAAACTCAACAAATGTCTCTATCCAATTGAATTAAATGAATTCAATCATATTTAAAAGTTTCATGAGGGTAAGAGTTAGGGTTAGAGAAAAGAAAAATATCTCTGATAATGCTGTAAACTATATAGGGAGCACTTTCTGGCTTTGAAACAGTACTTGAGTGATTGTACGAGATATGATACATTTCAGTAATTGTAATCTTTAAACATGCCTTCAGATGTTGATTCATGTATATTCTGTATTAAAGAGGAAGAGATGAACGCATTCACTAATGTCTGCACTGCCGCTTGAATTTCAGGATAAAGTAGAATTTAAAAGTTGACACTTTGTTTCTTGTAGAAAGTAACGAAACGTGGAGCTTATTGCGATGATTGGTGGTTAATGGTGGTCAGGCTACAAAGCTGTATTCGTGGTGTATTTGCGGGACAAATATGCTTAAATATGCAATTTCCTCTCAGTTGTTGTTGTTCTTCATCAAACATTTAGCCTTCTCATGCACTGTTGCATGTTGGACATTCAAATTTAATTCATAAAACAAAATAATTCTATGGATGAAAATATGACTTTAGTACAAATCATGTTAACTAACATCACTGTATAATTCCCTTGTACAATTTTCCAATTCAGAATAGAGAACTTTTGTTATTAAAGTAAGTTGTTACAAGACCCGTCATACCAAAAAGTACACAAAACAAAACAAGTTTCTGTATCCCTTTGGAAATGCTGTATAGCAAAAGAACCGTTAGCTTCCACTGTGGCAACAAAACAGCGGAGCTGCATGCATGCGGCACCCGTCCCTTCAGCGAGAGGGAAGAGCGGCCCATGCTGGAGATGAAGCCGCATGATTGTGGTCCTGGCAGGAGGATTAGCGGTTATTGGCAGAAATGGAATTGAGTGTATCAGAGCCAGAGAATGAGAGAGATGGGGAACAAAAAAGAACAAAAACAGTGCCATTTTGACGGAGGCAAAGCAATTAAATGTTGCCAAGGCAACTGTGATGGCTGTGCCCTCATCAGGCCACGGTTTGGCCCCTCTCTCAGAGATGGAGAAAGGAGAAGGCAGGACCTGTGAAATTAAATGTGGCCTTCCTAGCGCAGTCACATATTAATTTTGTCTGTCCTTAACCCAAACATCGTGACCTTGTTAGATGAGCCGCCACAAATACAGCCCTCCTACGTCCGACTCCTCACCTCTCCACCCGACGCTAGATGATGCCGTCAAATTATCATCCGTTTTACCCAGCTTGACTTACAGTGCGACTGCAAAACAGTTTTTTGTTCCTGTAGGATAGAAGAATAAAAAATGAGATGTCTTTAATCCCAATTAATTTCCAAGACAGCAATCAGATTGAATAGAAAGCAGAAACACCCTAGTAATCTCACGTCTCCTCTAGAGTTTCAGAAGACACTTGTTCCAAACTTTTCAATGTGAAGAACCCCCAAATATCTTAAATATAAGGCTGGCTGCATATTTACATATTTCCAAAATATTCATTGCCATATTGTATAGAAAACATGTTTCATAAAATAAATGATTGTGCTTTATATTGTAGGTGTACAAAAGCAAATTATTAAAATATTAAATTAAAATATTAAAATAAGTTCACGTTATTCATTTCAAATGATAATTCCAATAAGTTCTTCATTATTTGTTATATTATTATTAAATAACTGCCATTAAACTTTAGCAGTTGAATATTTAATTACATTTAAAGTGCCATTATGCTATTTTAAAGCTGTTTTGGTCTCCTGCAAATTTACATGCATCAAAGTTAAAAAAAAAACCTTCAACTTTCTCAGAATATACATTACACATCACGTCATATCTCAAAGAGTCTGAATGGTTAGTTCGAAGATTCAGTCTCTCCAAACTCTTCCTTTCTGAGAGTCTGCTGTGATTAGCCTACCATTTACAGTGCAGGTTGGAAATGAAATGCCCATTACCATATCTGAATTTCAGCACTTGATGCACAGTAGTACAAACATTAACAAATTAAGTTTGTGTGGTTTGTTTCATTTGTTTAACTTGGTCTGGTTGTGTTTTTGGTTTAGAAAATGTAAATTTATGGTTCCATGTTTTGGACTGTGTACTTCCCAGAGACTACTACACTAAAATATGAATCTTAAAGTAAAGTATTCAACAATATTTGTTTTCAAAAATTTAATGCACTTACTTAACACTCTGGAAACTTAACACAGTTTTTGTCCACGTCATAGCTAGAAGGTCCCCGGTTCGAGTCTTGGCTGGTTTTCCATGTGTCATTGTGGCTTTCCTCCAAGTACTCCGGTTTCTACCTCAGAAAACATTCAAAAATTACAAAACTGTACGTTTTCAATGTTTAAAAAACATTTGGAAATAACGTTTTCATAACTTTTTTTGTTAGCTGGGCTCTTTGCAAATACCAATGGACCTTGTATTCAGTGGTGCGTGTGTGTGTGTGTATATATATATATATATATATATATATATATATATATATATATATATATACATACATACACATCACTTTGAGTTCTGTTTAAAAAGATCTGTGATCTGCTACAAAGATCAAAAGTACTATTATCCACAGCTAAATGAAGTCAAAAAAGAAAACCGAATGAGCCCTCAAGATTGTCGAGATCCTGCTTGTGAGTGTATCAGACGTACAGTGCAGGTGATTGGTGTTTGTGAACTTGTGCGTGTCTAACAGACTTCCAAATCACAAGGCAGAATCTTTTACGTGAACATTGAACGGTGCGCATTATCCCGCGTGATGATTTTCCAGCTCGATCTCGTCTGAGGTCATTTGGCACTTGCTTTAGTCCATTTTAGAAAGAACACTTCAAACAGATTGTTTTCAGAGATCCGCCTGCACATTTAACCTTCTTAAAGTGGGATTGAAAGCAGCACCGTGTTAGGCGCCTTTAGGAATACAAATTTGCCCGATGATTTTGAAAGAATCGCCTTCACATGACGCCCTCTCTCATCTTCACGGTATTCACGGTTCGCCTTAAAAGAAAGCAGAGGCTCGAAGCAAGCGCACCTTTTTTGTCTCCCTGTCCACAACTGATGTGTGAAAGGTTGGTCTTTATCTGTGCTCAGAGTTGATCCTGACGAGGGAAAAGGTGCAGGGCTGTAAAATTGAAAGAAGAAATACATCAAAGGGGGTAATGAACCTTGTCCAATCCCAGCTCGGCCGAGAGGCGCTCTGGGCCAAGAGATGTGGAGAATTCTGATGAAGCCGTTTTCTTTGCTGGAGCAATGGCCAGGGAATTTGTGTGTATGTGTGTGTGTGTGTGTGTGTGTGTGCCCGTGGTAAGTGTTGGGCGTCAAGCCAGGTGAACGGTCTTACAAGCCTCACCACTTTTGATTCTTTCACTCAGCTGTGAGCTCCGTTCTTGAAAGCCTTCCGATCCAAGACCGAGGGTCCTAAATGGGAACCATGGTGTTGGTGATGAGGTAGAATCCTGCAGGAGGGGTTCGTACACCTCATTAAGCTCAAAGCGGGCATCCAGCAGTAACTTAACAAGCCTCGCTACACTCATGTGAAACCGAGCTTCACAGCAGTGTTAAAACACAGAGTTGTCACCACTTGAGTAAAAGATAAGGGGCTTTTTACAGAAAATGCAGTTGCATATCACCAGACAATTTTTAAATCTTTGTCTGATGATAACTAGAATGATAACTAAAACGTTAACTATAACTATAAAGATTTAATAAATATTCTAACTCTATGACAATAGGGAAGTCCACACCACAAATACAACGATAACAACACAAAGGAACGGTATTGTTGGTGTGAGCAAGGCTTTAAAGTCGCCGATTGCAAACCTGTAGGGTACACTATTGTTTGTTGGTGCGAACACTAATATATAGGATTGGGAATCAAAAATCGAATCAGATGCTTAAGGATAGGAATTGGATGTTTGTTATAAAATAAAAATGATTCCTTTGTGTGCATTTAAAAGCACAAGAAGACCCGTGCACAGTTTTCTGCACTGCACACATATCCAAAGCATGTGTACAGAAAAAGTGATTTTAGTTGGATTTTAAACCAGTCAAACACAAGATGACTTGTGCGCTGTTTTCTGTGCTGTGCACACATCTAAAAGATGCGCACAGAAAGCATAGTGCATAATACTAAACTGAGTTCTGTCACGCGTCTTTTTGCACTTGAACGGACAAATACACACAAAAATGTCAGAATATTCTTGCAAACACAGTCTGTTATGTCTTAAGTGAATGTAAATAGTTGAAAAAGATTTGTGCAGTTAAAGTGACAGCGGCCTAAAATTCCTGCTGCCGTCTGTATAATAACGTTAAAGAAACAAAAGATAAAAAGAAAATTCACTCGCTGTTCTTAACTGAATAACTTTTGTAGCAATATTTGTAATGTAGTATAGCATATGGAATTTTATTTTGTCATTTTATTTTACATTTGAGTGCGTGTTTACTTGTGGTAATGCTTGAAATTTATATCAGGCTAGTTGTTTTTGCTTTTTTGAATCAGAATCAATAAAACTCAAAGGTACCCATGACACGGAGTTGTTAGAAAAGAAATGCATTGTGACATCGTTGCATGATGACATCAGAAACCTAGGCTGTATGAACCGGCAAGAGGATGCAGAAATGCATCGGACTTTGCATCATTATTGTTCTACTGAGGCAAGTTGAAGTGAGAACCCAAGTGCAGTTTATTTACATTCACAATATTCCAAACTTGGTAAAAAATAAAGCAAAGACTTGGCTTGACTTGGCAACATAAAATCACCCACAATGGTAGTCAAGTCAAGTCAAGTCATCTTTATTTATATAGCGCTTTTTACAATGCAAATTGTGGCAAAGCAGCTTTACATTAATAAGAAAATGGGGTCATTGTGCAGCTTATTCTATATATTATTGATTCTTTCCGTTGCAAATATCAATAGTTATTAGTCTAGTTAATTTAGGTATATCAGCACTGCAGAAAACAGTGACGTAATCGTCCGGCTCAGCTCAGTTCACATACAACGGCGCCAATGCAGGCATATCAAAAACACTGCTGAATATCAAGCAAGTGTCCCCAACTTAAGCTAGCCAAAGGCAACAGCGGCAAGGAACCAAAACTCCAACAAATGGAGAAAAAAACCTCGGGAGAAACCAGGCTTAGTCGGGGGGCCAGTTCTCCTCTGGCCAACAGTGAACACTTGTCCGATACTCAGGCAGAGTTACGGGTCATTAAACCGATTTGGAATCGCAACAGTCAAAATATTTAATCTAGTTCCATCTAGTTTAAGATCTTTTTGATCACGCCGGTATGGGGCGGTTTGTTGGGATATGTGGTACTCTGACAATACTTGACAAGGGACATGGCAAACATGAGGGCTTAAATACACGGAGACTCATGACATAACAAGACACACCTGAAAGCAATGATTAAACCAATTAACCAATGAAAACGACATAAAACAAGAAGGAATATGACAGAGAGCTCATGGCAGGCTCACAAGATACAAACAAGGGAATCACATGACATAAGGGAGCACATGGCAAACATGAAATCGAAAGCAATGATAAACAGGAACATGAAACATACAAAATTAAGACATGAAACATGAACATGAAAAAAAAAACTAGACTGTCATTTTTAACAACAAACCTAAAGATATCAAACAAAGAAAAACATCTTTTTATGATATATATTTTGCTACTGAATTTACCAATTATCCAAACCAATGGTGTGTGCTGGGATAAACGCACTCGTCGAATATGCGCACATATGATGCTGTTTTTAACAGCAAAATGTAAAAATTTTACATTTTTTATCCAACCAAACCTGACCAGTGTGAATACAACCTAAGATTGCTGTCCCATGGTCCTACATAGTTTAAACTATGCACTGCCATGTTGTCGTATCAGAATAATGCTTTTTTTTTTCTTCATATCATACCCTCTGTTTTCATTAGAACATACATTTTTCCACCATTCGTCCAAATGCAGATGCTCAATTGGGTGGGTGTGATTTGGCAGCACTCGCTCTCACTTGATTTAATGGACTAAATGGTCTGTGCCCATGGCTGGCTGTTCTAGCCCATCCTCATTATCCAAACCACAACTGCAGAGGCGCTGCAGACAACATCAAACATGAGTGGGATTCCAGCTCGGAGAGATTTGTGAATCATCTGACACGGCCACAGAAAGAGGATTAGAGATCGTGTCTTCTCACCTCACTGAGATCTTTTGGCTGTACTGTGCTAGTTTAGTTGTGAGTCTCCTAAGTCCTGCTTAGCTGCCAACTGCTGTATGAGTCATTATAGATCTATTTTGAAAATCTGGCACTGGAGTACACTCATTTTCACACTATTGTTCCTCGTCTAACGCCTCCCTGATGGAATTGTCTTGAATATTATTGGCACTAAAGTGCAAAATACTCCTTTAAAATACTGTTCCTTTAACTCAATGGCTTTGCGTTTAAGTTAACATGACCAAAGAGATCTATAATATATGGAAAAAAAAAAAAAAAAAAAAAACTATCCAACAGGGCACCCTGGAAGGATAAAATTTAAATTTGCCATTTTTGCTTATTGTTACTAGAGAAGTTTCTGACCAAATCAGCTGTATATGACAATTCCACGCTTTTAAGATCCTTCCAAAAAGGATTGGTTAATTGTAAAAAATTAATGAAAATTAATCACACAATGCATTTTTTTTGTTCTATATATTAATTTAATGAAAAAGTTTTAAAAATGCAATTCATAAATACAGTGACTTTAAAACCTTCTGGGATGAGCATTACTGTATTAAAATGATTTTATTTCATTTTTTACGGGGTGGGGGTATAAAAGCAAAATGTCCTGAATGTGGGGGAAATTTTTTTTATCATAAGTATTTATTTATTTAGCCTTAACACTATTTATTTATGTAATTATGTATTTATTTGTTTATTTTTAAAATGTCATTGTCCTGGGGGGAATTCCAGAAAGCCGTTTATGTGACATACTCAGATATGTTTTAGAGTATGTAAGCTGATAACCTCAATTTTCGGTTCCAAAAATGGAGGTAACTTTCAGGGTATGTAAGAAGCCATAGCAACTTACTCTCCGGAGCAGGTTACGTTCCAGGATTAGTTTGCTTAAGAGCTATTCAGATGCATGTTATTCAATTAATATAGTTATATCAATATAACTTAATTTGTTATAATATTGTTATATATGCAATATTATACTATACAAAACATATACATATACATGTATGTATAAAGCACTATTACAATGTTTAAATGTTTATTGAATTCTAATACATGTGTTTATTTTATTGTAATCTCACACATGAATCTGCTTTTTTCCTTTTTATAACAGGATGTTTTCTATACTATAATTTCTATAACAAAATACATATGTGATTGTCTTATTAAATATGTAGCATCAAACAAACAATATGATTCTTATTCTCAGTGAATAAAGATTACTTATTCAATAAAAAGATTGAAAAAATGATTACACAACCACCAAATACACAGATCTTGTGTGTTAACCGGGAACATACTCCGTGTTGGCTGAACTTACTCCCTGATGCGTTTTTGGAACCAGCATAGCTTGAGTATGCAAGGTTTGGGTTAATCAACCGAGTTCAGGGTATATGTGACGGTAAGTTTACTTTGTTTCCTGGAATACCCCCCTGATTTCATAAGGGGAAAGCCTTATTTATTTATTTATTTATTTATTATTTTTAAAATGTCTCATTGTCCTGATATCATGACGGACAAAGCCTTGATTGATTGATTGATTGATTGATTGATTGGGAGGAGAAAAACACAGGAAATTATATCATAATGAGTACTCTTGCTGACCCTGAGTCAAAAAATCACTACAAATATCATATAATTTGGTATGACAAGGAAAGCGGTACAACTCCCCAAGAAAACAAAATAATATTTATGAATTACAAATTCATGATATATGAAAAAAAGTGTGTACCTTTATGTACCTTTGCAAAAATATTTTTTTACTTTATGAAAAAGTCTTCTGACCAACGGACCCAGATTTCCTTACAAACATGTTTAGTGTTGAAAAAAAGTCTTGCCCAGTTGTTTGGCAGACAATCACAGAAATGTTTTTCTCCTGACCTTGTTATGGGACAATCAAAGTCTCAGTGTTTAGAGTTAGATAGAAAAGAGTATTCATAACAGAAATCTCAGGCTCTGGGTTCCACGAGAAATCTGAAGAATGCAAAACATATCTTCAAACGAGATGTCTGCAACCGTCCTTGAGAGCTTGTTTTTTTTTTTCTCTCAAATTTTACAAGGAAAGACACATTTTTCACTCATCAGATCTTTGAGGATTTGCCCTTCTTTCCTTTACGAAAACCCATGCCTCTAATAATTTAATAATTTCACACCTTGCACCGAACGCATCCCAATGGGCTTCAACCAGAATGCAGTGTCTTGCACTACTGGCTCTGAATGTTGGTTGGTGTCATTTTTCACCTAGATTTATGGCTTAGGGATGCTTATCTGCATTTTTAGTGTGATTGAAAAGTGTGCACTTGGTTTTTCCCCATCATGCAGTAAATGCAATCACACCCTTTTCTGATTTAGCCTTGCCATATAGAGCAATAAGAGTAGGGAGTAGGATTAGGAGTAGCATTATCATCAGAAATTATGGCCAGAAAGACCTTTCTTCTTTTTAAATATGACCCTTGTACATTTATATCACTCCTTTCATTGGGTATAAGTTTACAGTATATTTGCAAAAGTAAAGTGGCTCTCATTCACTAATTGTGCTTATGCCTAATGTTTTTATTTCTGTAAAACCTGTATGCAAAGTTTTGCATAAAGAAATTACAATGTTTTTTCTTTCTTTTTTACTAAACAGCAATGGTAAGATAATATGTAAGCATACATATACTGTATGTATATTATATGTATCTGTTTTTACTGTAATTTGATCAAGTAAATGCAGCCTTGTTGAGCAGAAGAGACAATATACATTACCATGTATTAAGATTTAAAATTATTTTTGCAGGCTCATGGCTTTGTGAAACTGTTATTGTAAGATAATGAAGAACCTCGCAGAAGGTCTAGTTAAACATGCTCAAATGAGTGTGACTAAATTCATTCTCAACATGTGACGAGCTGCGCGCTGAAAGACCTTCCCACACAAAAGACATGTTTTTTTCTGCTTTTCTGAGGGTTTATTTGAGTAATCTTCCCTCCTTCATTTTGGGTCTGTTTTGTCTCTAGTTAATCTTGTGTCCTCCAAATGTTGCTTTATCGTTCACATTCAGTAGCAATCTCAAAAAGATAAAAAACCTGTGCTTATATGTACCTCAGCAACCTCTACGCTGCTATGAACGTGTTAGAGCTTACGTTAGAGTTTCCTGTATGCCTTTCCATTTTTTTCTGAAGGTGAAGTTTTGATTTATGAGTTTAATATTAAGAGAAAGCAGTAATCCAGAACTAATTCTAAATTAGCTAACAGTGCGCGGCCCGTTTAAAAGTGGCCCATGCCCAATGTGAAGCAATTATTTGTGAAGGTGGGGAGTTTATTTGTTGGAGTACTTTTTTTTTTTTTACTTTAAAATCCTTATTTTGTTTATTTTTATAACATTGAAGTTCAGACTGCATGATATCAGCCGGATTTTGGAACAATCTGTTTGCTGTAGGGCAACTGTTGTGGTGATTTGCAAACAATAATGGGTGTTGGGAAGCAAGAATCAATCGTTTCATCTCATTTAGTTTGCCATAGCTGACGACAACCGATACAGCGTCCCAACGGAAAGGTTGCATACAAAAATTGCATATTTCCCTACTATATAGCAGGTGAAAAACATTATGGAACAAAAGTAGCATTTTTGAAAAATTTTTGCAGTAAAATGTTAAAAGTACTTAAAATATCCCAAATGTTTCCAACTATTCGTAAATCATGAGAAAAATTGTGATTTTAAGCAAGGACATGGAACGTGTCCGGGAGTTTCCTTGGTTTCCGGTTTTATTTTGTAGAAACCAGACACTTTAACACATGTTTTTTTAGACAAGGAAATATCTGTTTATAGACAGAAAAGTAATTATTGTTACACGTTTAAATCTAGTTTTCTTGATTTTCCGAGAGTACCTGTAACGGTGTGTGTCCTAGGATCAAGCACACAATGATGGAAATCTTTGCATATAACTTTTAATCTAGGAACAGGAGAATAATTGGGAGAATTACACTGAACAACACCATCAATGCGAAACAAAGAACAGACTGAAGCTAAGAGCTTATATACAAATGAAACAGAGGAGCAAATGAGACACAGCTGATGACAAGGAACTAATAATGATGGTAACCATGGTAACTAAAGAGTGGTGGGAAAAACTGAACAAAGACATGTGACGAAAAACAAAGAGAGTCCAAAAACAGACATAACCTCAACAGAACCATGCTTTTACCATGCCTAAGAGGAAAACTCTTTTGTCATCTAGCTAATACAGCATTTTCTCCATCATACAACAGGTTTTAAAATTAATTGCATGCAATTTATCAACACAAGCCACCCAGCATTTATTAATGATATTCTAAAAGCAGCACTCAGCTTAATAATATCATACATGAATATGATTTCTGCCCGAGTCCTGTCTCAATTCTTTTCCACTGACTGTGAGGTGAAGACGACATTTCCCACGAATCCATGCTCAAACTCTGCATCATGCAGATACAAATGTACAAATGCATATATTGTAGCTTTAAGTAATTACTTATTCAAAATAAGTAGCGATATATGCTGTTCCCTGCTCCAGATTTGAAATTTAGTGTCCCCTAGAGACAATATGCCCATTTAATTAGAGCATGTGCTGTTCAGGCATTTTGTTGTGAGGCATTTGAGAGAGTAGTGTAGGGGGACAGAATATACAGTTTTGTACAGTATAAAAACCATTACGCCTATGGAAAGTCCACACAAAACACAAAAGCACAACATATGTGTGTGTGTCGGTAAAGATGGCAAGCAATGCGTGAAGCAATATGTAGCCTGACATGTTTCTTGTCCACAACGCGACAAGAATTTAGGAGTCAAAATCGCATAATCTGATGCAGCGATTATTAGGGGTGTAAAGTTTCACAAACATGGCGGTTCGGTATGTCCCTCGGTTTTGAAGTCACAGTTTGGCATGAAGGAGAAAACTGAAAACAAAATGGCTTTTTTGTTATTAAAGTGTGTTGTTTTTTTTGAACAAATGTTTATTTTTGTTTAAATAAATTCAATTAAACTTAAAAAAAAAATGATCCTAGCTAAAACTCTGTAAACTTTGTAGGGAGCCCTTACTTACTCATTACTATAATATTACCACATGCGCTCCCTTCTGGATTGGAGTGTGGATGTCACCGACTGTATTCACCGTCTGTGCCATTTGGTTCGGGGCAAATACATGTACTGTGTCCCCGAAAAGCATATTGCAAATGTGATACTGATATAGTACTTTAGTTGAATGAGCAAGATGTTAATATTAAGTAACTTACATTTTTAGAGGTTTTTGCCCCTTCAATGAAAATAGTTTTAAACAAAGCCACATCAGATCCATTGTGCACATCTGAGCAACATGTTTTGTTCCTTTGTATTCAATATTGTTCATTTTCTGCCGTCATGCAGGCTTGTTTATTGCCTGCAGAAAGATCTCAATTTCACTATGTTCTGTCTACTGTATGCCCCATCTATTTAAATGAGCGTTCTCTGGGATTATTTGTTATGCTTTGTTGCGTTGACAAGTTTTATATATTAATACACCCTCCACCCCGCAACAGCCCTAACCCAAAACATCTTCCAGTGCCAATGCATTTATGAACAATGAGGACAAATTTACTAGAAATGAACTCACAATTTGCGAGTTATAAAGACCGAATTGTAAGATAAAAACTCACAAGATCATGATCATGTTAAAGCATGTTAACCATGATGTCATTCCCAGGAATTCTGGGTAAATGTTGGGAAATATGGTAGCCTGAGGCATCAAATGGCACAAAAGTTGCGGTTGGCTTAGTCTAGACAGCTGATAAAAATCTTCCTGCAAATACTCAGTCATAGATTACACAGTGATTGAATCAATGCATGCAGAATTTACTGCAATAGACAGGCATGACAACAAAAAGCACATATTTTGAGAACCTAATTTGTATCTTTGATTCAAGAAATGTCATTAAACCTTGAGTGTACAGATTGCATTGAGTCATGCTTTGCACATCATTAAATTGAAAACTTTACAGAGCGTTTGACAAATTTTAAATGGATTTGAACAGCCTGTTTAATTAAATAAAAAAGGAAAATAAGTCCTTCAGTCATGAAATGCTTCAGTAATACGTACTGAATGCGGTACAGGTGAATTTATTGCACATACGTCGCTCTCTACATGAGATATAATGTACGCTCTAAGCTTCGATAAACACAATGCGGCTTTTACTTGCTAACAATGCTGTAAAAATGTCATACCAGGCATCTTGAGCATGTGCTAAGAAATTACAGAAGCTCTCCCAAAGATGTAAATGAAGAGCACATTTGCCATTGCTTCAGCAGATAAGTCCTGCTCCACTGTGAGTACAAGATAACACGACTACATTTTTTACAATTTGCTGTTTGCCGCAACACGCATGGCTTTACAGCTATCTTCATGCATGCAGGGGCCTGTTATAAAGTCTGGCTATCTTCAATTGAGCAGTGTCTAATGAGAACATTTAGCAGTTTGGGAAAGAAACCCTAGTCTGCAGTTGCATTACCCTGAGCGCTATAAGATTAAAAAATCTAATTGGAACTATATGTCTCGAAAGTCGCTGGATTTCCTAAGCTAAAGTTCCTCTGCAATGTTGATTTAGAGCAATTACATTACAAGGAGTGTTGGTTGCTTCTATAAATCATTGGTATTTTAGTACCAATGATGGGTTTTGTTAATATTTTGAATTAGGTTATATTTTCATTTTAAATTTAATTAACGTTTTAGCAATTTTGTTGTGCATCTTTGTCATTATTATTATTACTACTTTTTAAAATCCCTATAATATTTTTAGTTTATTTATTTCTAGCACTTACTTATTTCTAGCATTCATCTTCGGAACACAAATGAAGATATTTTTATCTGAAAATCTTCGAGAGCTTTCTGTTTCTCCATAGACACCAATGCAACTACCTCTTTGAAGCTTCAAAAAGTTCATAAAGAGATCTGAAAACTATATGAATTGAGTGGTTTAGTCCCAATTTTCTGAGGAGACACAATCACTTTATATGATGAACAGATTGAATTTACGCTTTTATTCATATATAAACATTGATCATAAACTCATCTGAACTCTTTTGGAGGCTCAAACGTGATGCGTAACACATGAATGAACCTCATTGGTTCTCGCCCTCGTCAAGCAAACATGCTTTAGCTTTCGTTTACCACGACTGAAGAGTAAAAGCCTAAATTAAATCCGTTCATCATATAAAGCAATAATGTCTCTTCAGAAAAGTTGTACTAAACCTCTCAATTCATGTGGATTAGTTTTATAATCTACTTATGAACTTTTTGACGAGACAAAGTGGTAGTTATGTAGCTGTCAATTGAGGGACAGAAAGCTGTCAGATTTCATCAAAAATATCTTAATTTGTGTTCTGAAAATCTGCATTCTAGTTTGGAATGACATACTTTTCATTTTTGGGTGAACTAACCCTTTAGAACAAATGATTGTACCGTGCATTAAATATAATTATACAGAACATGTAGGCAGAAGTCCATTGTGTATTTGCTGTGGTTGTTTGTTGATCTGTGAAAATTGGAACAAGGCGCAATATAAACATTTTTATATGACTTTTATGTTGTCTTGGCAATGAGGCGGAGTTGCACATTAAGATGAGATGAATAGTATTTTTATTACAGAAACATTATGAAAAGCTTATTTTCTAATGGCTTATTTGCTTATTGAAATGAGACCCTTTACCTGAGGCCAAAAACATCCATGCCATCTGATAATGTAGCGCAAGTCAAAGGGAAGCAATAAATTACTGCAGCTTTTATCATTTGTGGATATAGTGGGTGTGAATAATCAGTGGTGTGGAGTCTAATGCAGTAATATGTCATTATTCATGGGAAAAGAATTATTTGAAGTGGATATGGTGAGACTGGGTCACAGTTAATTGATATAATTTCATCCATGCCTTCTAAACCTTCATAATAATTACAGCTGTAGAGCTCCAAGCATGATAGCTATTGCATAACTTGCATAACGCTAAATGTTTTTGGTATGTTCAAAAAATGTTTTTGAATTTCAATGTGAATAAATTGAAGAGTTTTTTAAATCAATCTTAGTGATATGCAACATTCACGTCTGTAATCTGATTACAGCAATACAATTGTGAAATATGATATTCAATGAGATAACATTTAAGGCGGAACTTTGTCTTGTCCATCTAGATTGGATCATTTAAAGGAAAAAGTGGGCTTGGTGATGTCATACAAAGAGGAAAGTTGTTTGAGAGGCGGAGTATGATGAACAATTATAAATATAGACAGAATGCATTACAGAATGTCTCTAAATTTGGTCATACACAAAATTCTTACATTTTAGATGCTGCTCATACATTAGCAATACTAATACTTTTAAAGAGTACAATGAAATATGCAATATAAATAATTATTTAGTGTTTTGCTCAAAGCCAAGCAATAGAACTAGTTACGAAATGCAAAATCGGTGGGTCTCTGTAACATCATGGCAAACTTATAGTGGTTAAAGACAGACGGAGCGGTTCAGGTAGCATTTAAGTGCCGCAGAAGCACTAAATCAGATGTGAGCAGGGAATAATTACTGAAAACCAAAAGTCATTGTTTGGCTCCCAGAAGTAATTGATTTTTATGGAATTGAACGTTTTTACGCATCAGAAGACTCGCAAGGTCCCTCTACCACGGTCATTGGGCCTCGGACTTCCACCGGGCCGCGGAAAATGTAATTAATTGGATCTGATTAAAATTAATGAAGTAATTAAAGAACTGCTGGGGCTGGTTCCAGACTTCTGTGGGTAATACGGGCATCAACAGGGCAAAGCCATGTGGACCTGTCTGTGAAGCGGCCGCTATGAGTCGATTCATGTGCTAGGCTATGGTTTTTTTGTGTGTCTGTGACTGCTTATCTTTTCTTCAAGGCTGTCACCCTCTAGTCTGACCCAAATAAGTCATGACTCGTACTCCATGGTAACAGGTTAGGGTTATATGAGGGTGATCTCAAAGGTTGAAGATGACAGGGACATATCTTTGTAACCAGAACTTGTCTGTCATGCACTTGTCTGGGAATATCAGTCATTGCAAAAACAAACCTAAATGCTCATACTGTCACTCGCAGCAGCCTATTTGCATACATGCTAAACAGGATGCAGTAATATTCTATTATTCCTCATATAATAGAATATTAAAGGGATAGTTCATGCAAAAATTATATTTATTTCATAGTTTATTGTCTCATGTTGTTGCAAACCTATATTCTTTCTATGACACACAAAAGGAAAAAAATGTTTGATGTTGTTATTAACTAAAATTAAAACTATAATATGTTATATTATATTATTATAAATTTTATTTGTTATTTACAAAGGCAACAATTGTTCAAGTTGAAGTACTAAAATTGCTAAAACAAAAAAATTTACTTATAAAAGCACATATCAAAATGGTCAAAAACTAAAATGAAAACTGAGAATATACAAAAATAAATCTAATAAATATAAATAATAAATATAGAAATTATTCTACATTAACAGTTACACAAATAAATGGTAATCTAACCTTCAAACTTCAAATTGGACAGAAAAGGACCATAAAAGTATTATAAAAGTTCATTGCAATTGTTATGTAATATGAAACTAAAAAAATATATATATATATATATATCAAAAGGCTGTGCTTAAATTGGAAATATAACTGACTTTGTAACTGTTAAGGTTTTGTATGGACTTTTATGTAGAAGTGCATTGTATATTACTATTGTTTCTATGGTCACTTCCAGTGTTTGGTTTCCATTTTGTCTGTTACCATAATCCCCATCATTATTTCCAGATGTTGTTAATTATCTTCTCATTGTTCTGTGCATTTAAGACCTTGCTTTTCAGTCATGCTTTGCTAGTCGTAGGTTGCTGTTGCATTTATATCTTGGGTCCTAGATGCTCCTGTTATTCTATGTGGAATCTTTTCATTAAAGTTGTGCGTGCAAGTGGATTCCCACTCTCTGCTTCGTCTCTCAGCATCGAAAAAGTATCAGTCTGGGCTTGATTTCTCATTCATAAAGTTTATACCCGATTTCACGAATTTATCTTTCTGCTATATGTTCTAAATAATATTGTAATGATCATCAGCTGAAGTGCCCGTGACAACCACAAGAGGGCACTTCACCTTGGACTGTTCACATGCACACTCACTCACCAATGGACTTCACTTCCCACAATCCGTTAGCACACATTCACTTTCACATGCGCACTACATCTCCCAGAAGCCTTGTACCCTGCCACTGATTACCCCAGCCAGCTGCAGCACATTATCTGTCACTATTTAAGCACCACTCACTCACACAGTCAACGCAAGGTCTTGATTTACTTTCAGTGGTCATTTCTGAGCGTTATAATCCTGTGTTTTGTTTTCCTGGTTTGATTCTGCCTGTTTCCGCCGTGTACCGATTATTCACTGTTTGCCCTTGGATATTCTGCTCTGTTTATTGGACTGTGATACTTGCTGCCTGCTCACTTGCCTGTATAACGTCAACGACTTTGCCTTCCCTCTGATATTTATGTTTGCTGGTGTTTGACTTTGCCTGTCTGACTTCCCTGCTTGTTTAATAAAGCTGCGCTTGGATCTCAATCCGTTGACTCTCTTCATTACAAATATTTCTTTATCTTGTTCCATAATCAGTCTGATGAATATTTTCCATTATTATATAGATTTTTTTTTATTTGTTTTGAAATCATCATCCATGCTTTTGCAAATAAAGTATTTGGTCAAAATTGACACAATGCTAAAAAATCACTTGGATAATTGAGGACAGTTTTAATTTGAATGGTGGCCTGCTTAATAAATTTCTATAATTACTTACTATAGCAAATCTGAATTGTCTTCAATTGAAAGTTGCAGTAGTTTGTATGTATTTTATGTTTTGATGAATTGAAAGTTTGATTGACAGCCGATCTAACCAATCATAACCCCGAATCCGCCATTTTGACTGACAACGCAGTCAATGAAGGGTTAAATGGTGGCTAATTCATGATCTGCTTATGTCCCAGTGGCATTAGGTTTAGGGTTGGGGCTTGGGGAGGATCTTCATGCTTCATTCCTGAACCTTCTTTGTAGTTGTGTGATTACAGAGTATTACCTTAACACCTTGGACCATCTGCCAACCAATCAGAATCAAGCATTCAACCATGCTGTGGTATAAAACTGCACTATAATGCAGACCATATGAATGAGTCAAATCAGACTGAAAAAGCAGAAGCAGGTCATCTGGGAACTGACAGCAGCTCCAGTTATCCTCCCAGATGAAAGAGACATTGCGGGCTGACGAGGCAGGCGTGCGGAAGCATCTTCACACTCACCAGGCCCAGGCCGCATTGAAAAAGGGCCCGTGAGGGTTCATTGGTATTCCGTTCAGTTAAAGCCGGGCTTCATAAAAAATCAGGGGGCTTGGATAATGCAGGCAAGACTGACACAACAAGATAATGATGACAGGATCTCAATTAATCTACGCAGCGTTGGACTGGAGATGAGCGAGCCCAGTCTTATGAGAGGGTGGAGCAGATCTTGTCAGGGGAGGAAGTTGGAGTTGATGATGGCAGAAAATGGAAAGAGCTCAAAAGTTTGGTCACTGTATTACTGCCGCTAAATGAGTATCAGGGGAGTGTATGACTCCAGCACAGTTGTGTAGAGAGAGTCAAGAACATGGTGATTAGAGTCTCTCATTAAATCTTTATATTTTCTCGCACAATGACCTCAATATTAATATCACCTTTGATTCTTCATTTATTAATACAAAATAACTGATCATGCTTGACATGTTGTAGAGTCAGGACACAGGATATCAGTGCAGCTCTTTTTTAAATTTGGACCATGATACCTGAGTTTCTACTTTTACTACTTATTTATTGACATTATTTTCATTTGATCTATTTTTTGACAATTTGATTGGTTTAATACATATAGAGTAGGGGCCAAAAGTAATGTCCAAAGGGGATATTTGCACAATATTTGCTTCTCAGGTTCTATTAAACAATCAAAATATGAGGAGTATGTTATAATGGGAAGAAGAATACACTAAAAGTGGATAAGGTATCAAAATGACAAATATCTGGCAAGAAAGGCAAACTCCAACATATAATTAAACATTGGTTTTATTGTATTATGCAAAAAAGGCATAGAAAAACAAAACGCTCACAGGAAATAAAGAATGCATTGACTACTATGTAATCAGCTATTAATATTTTGTTTGTTCTCCCTGGTGTTTGATTACGGCAACCATTCACCTGGGCTTTGTGCATGTATCGTGGTTAATTTCTTTCCAATCCTCCTTAAATTTTCCCTAAGTTTAGCTTCTTTGGAAGACCTGCATGACTTATCACAATAATTTCCAATGGTTTTCAATGGGTTTAAGGTCACTTGAAGACTTCAAAATGTTGAGCATGAACACTTGTTCACATTCACCATGTGTTTAGCATCGTTAACGTGTTGGAAAATACACATTTGATCTCCAAACAGATCCTCCATACATGGCTACATTGTGTTAGGCAGGATTCCCAAGTATTGGTCCATTTTCAAAATGCCAGGAACTTTGTAGCTCCTTCCAACACATGTTGCAGACATGCATCCCCAATAAAAACTGTTTCCTTTTGTGCTTAATGGCGCCAAGCATGCATTTGGTATTAAAACACTCCAGTTATCTCTTACGAACATACCTGACACAATCCAGTGCTAGGTTGACTTGTCGGACTGCAGAATACAGTTTCAATCTTCAATAATCCAATGCTTCTGTTTTTTTTTCAGTAGATAAAACTAAAAAAAAATGTTTCTTTACTGGTACACAACCTCTCAATCCAGCCCCTTGTAGCCTTTGGCTTACAGATCAAGATGAAATTAGAGGTTGGAGTTCTCACCCAGGTCTTTTGAGTTGACCATTCACATGAGCAATATCCAACCGATTGACCAGGTTTAGCCATTATAACTATATCCTCCTTGGTCGCAGAGGACAGATCCTTCCATCTGGCCATTTTCACTAAAACCCACAAAATAACATCTAATAATATGGCCAGTTTTACTAGCTTAGCACCTTTGAACTGCTTTGCTAGCAGTTTTTTTTTTTTTTTAACTCAGTCAAACAAGTGCATAATAAATGAACGCAATATTACATAGTTTTTTTTTTTGTTTTTTTTTCCCTATTTGTCGTGTGTGGATCCTTTTTCTGCTCTTTGACCTTTTATGCACCCAGTAAGTTTTGGAACATTGGACTGTATATACTTGTGGAGCTATGCCATTTTCTTCATAATGAATTTTATTGGCATACATATTAAGTCATGGAATGGGGACAAAAATGAAATGGAAGAAAAAACTTTCCATTTCCCCCAGGAAACTTTACGTTTCCTTGCAAAAAATATTGCATTCCCCCAAGCAACTTTTGCATTTGCTCAGCGAAACTTTGCGTTCACTCGCAATTTTTTTGCAGTCTCTCCCAAAACTTTTCCGTTCCCCCGAGAAGCTTTTTATTTGCTTCCAAAATTTTAGCGTTCCCCCAAAAAACTTTATGTTCGCTTGTGAAACTTTTGCGTTCCCCTGAAAAAATTTTCTTTCCCTTCCAAAAATGTTGAGGTGAGAGGACTATTATTTTTCAATGCTTTTGCGAATGTATGCAAAGATCCTCAGGGGAAAGCAACAATTTTGCTTGCATGACCAGTTGAGCTCTGACTGTGGGCACCCCGTTATGTTTCATACTATGCGCACTTCAACAATGAAGCCATCCTGACTGCTCACCCACAGGTAGGTATTCACTGTATTTCTTCCCCTCCACCTCCCCTGTCATGCTTAACTGATTCCTGCTTGAGGGTGTCACCGTATTTCAGCCTCCTGCCCCATTCCAAAGCCGCGCTCCCACGGAGAAATCCGTTTCTCAGCTGCGTGCAGATAATGGAACATCACTCTTCTGCCCTGGTCTGGCAACACACGATTGCCCCTGCCTTGCAAGAGTCGTTAAAAAAGTGCTGAGCAGAAAAATGCTCTTTCTTGAGAAAAAATATAAAAAATTGGGTAGCATGACAGAAAATGGGTGAAGCTTGGAACGCTGAGTTATTGTGACGATTAAACAATATGGCCATAGAGGACATATTTACACATGCTAGTCAAATGATTTCATGCATTTTAAAAATGTTTTTGTATTATATACATACACACAAACTATCACCTAGCAGTCATACCTTAAAATCCCTGCTAATAACACCTCATTTTGGCACACACCTCGTCAAAACCAATTATCAATAGGAAAATCTGTCATCTGTCATTCAGCATGAGTAAGATCGATTGTTGACATTAGTACGAGTTTGAAAATCAACATTACATTGGTTCAGACTCAAAAATTAACTAAAAAAAAAAAGTTGGAATTCTGCTCTTTAAAACTATACCAAAGTTGGACTCGAGGAAGTTGCTGATGGGAAGCACAAGTGGTAAAGTGAACAGAGAAAAATGACATTTTTTCATGGTCAAAAGAAAGGTACTCCTCAAAAAAAAAAAAAAAAACATACAAATAAATTAACTTAATGAACTCATTTTTGTGAAAACCTCAAACTCAACCAAAATCTGCATTTTTGATTTGTTTTGCCTGTAGCTCGTAATTATCCCGTGCATATTCCGACTAATTTTGCAAGCATGGGTCACATATCACACACACACACACACACACACACACACATATATATATATATATATATATATATATATATAAATAATGTCTCTGCACTTTGCCCTTTCAGAGAGGTTGCCCAACCAGAAATAAGTCACAGTTTGCAGTTTAGCTTTTTCTCTGTTCCAATACTCCACTGCTGAGTCACAAGTTTTCCATTTCACTGTCATCTCTGTTTATGTTTTGTCGACCTGCTAAAAGTGCGACAGAGCTGTGCCACCCTCTGTACCCAGAGAGGAAAGGTGGTTCTCTCTGACACCGCCAATGCAAGTACACAGAAATCATTTTATAGATCTGAAGTTCCCACTTTTTTTGTTTCATTGAGAGCAAACAAGGTGACTCGTCTGACGCAATGGAAGAAGGGCATATCGGCAGGGATGTTTAAAGGGAGACGCCCTGTTGTGTATATTAATTGAATTCCACCCAGACCTCCACCTGTGTGGGTGGATGCACTACAGCAGGATAACTTCCTGTTGACGTGGGACACATATGTGACCAGTGACACATGGACCCTCCCCATCCCCATCAGAGGTTAGGTAACTTTTCTTTGGTGTTTTCTTTTTTAACTTTCATCTTGCATGACTTGTGGTTCGCACTAGTGGTTGACCAAGCAGGGTATCAGATGAAATAATTATGCACATTAATATTTAAAAATAAACATTAATATTGATACAATTACAAGTGAATAGAGTAAATATTATGTGTGCATGTAAATATGATTTTTTTATAAATATATATGTAATATTTTAATATATTAATAGATCATGTATTAAAGCATATATGTTTGTGTCTATAAATTGTTTTCTAACTATGTATCTATCTATCTATCTATCTATCTATCTATCTATCTATCTATCTATCTATCTATCTATCTATCTATCTATCTATCTATGTAATTTTAATTAAAAGAAAATTTACTCTCTATTAACTACCCCACAGTTCAAAGAAATCAGTGCCTTACATATACCTTGAGCTCAACCATCCTGCATTCTGCAACCAAGCAAAAACATAATAAAATCCAAAAATATGAGTAAGCAAACATACACCCAGAAGAAATCAATACACCAGTTCTCCCCATCCAGCCAAGGACAACCCCTCCTTGCCACTCTCCTTCCTCAGGCAGCTTGGGACCAAATCATGGCTGTGGAAACATCGTCCTGCCATGCTTTGATAGATAAACAGTCCAGCCAGAGAAAAAGTGCAACGTCCTCTCTCACACTGGTCTCTGGTGGGCTTTTCTCCAGAATTTCCTCTACTGGGTCTGAGCTCAGAGCCAGCAATTTGGCTGCCACAGGCAAGATCAGGGCCGGTGTCATAGATGAATCCAGTCAAACCCCATACATGCAGCCCATTGCAGGGGGCTTTGCGATCTGCTTCCCTTGAGGGATAGTAAGCATCTTCCTTCAAGACGCAAGTTCAAAGGCAGAGGTTGCACTTTCTAGAGCTTTGGAAAAACACTCCGGTTTCCTCAGTGGCGGGGGTGAGACTGACACGCTTTGGCCCTCTCATGGGCCACCAATTTGGCACTCACTTTGAGTGCTTTTCTCTTTTTGGCTGGACATCGTCACTGAAAAACAGACTTGGGAGAGTTCCAGACATCTGAAGAGCTTAGAGAAGCTTACCTGTTTTCTTTTTCTCCTGTATGTGAGCTAATGAGCAGAGTGCATGCGACACAGAGGTGAAATAGAGGACCATCATGCACTTGGGAGAGGAAAATAACTGCAAAAAGTTGAAAAAAAATGTTGTTTACTTCTATTTGCAGGTACATTAGAGAGAAAGTGACAGAAAATTAGAGGAGGAAACCCATGTAACTCGCATAAGCGCCACGGCTCAATCTGTCAGAATTAACCTGGTCTTATGGAAAGACGTACCTGTGGGAATCACCAAAACAGATATGAACCCTGGATGCAGTAAAACAGTGCTTTTAATCGTTTTCATGCACAGTTCTGACTACAGGGTCAGATTATGGATTAATAAAGACGTTTTCATGCGACTCATTGCACAATGTTACGTTATGAATGTATTGTACACTGTAAATACAAAGAGCACTGTAAACACATTTTGGACTTTGCATCCAAAATGTGCTTAACCAGCTACATATGTTTGACTTTTCTGACATAAGCTTGCTCAGTAGCACAGCTGATACGCATTTAGGATGAGGAAGCCTTGGGTACGAACTGCGGTGATTCGAATAAAAACCAACGTCATAAAACATACCATATTCATGTTTATCTGTTCCGGCAAAAAACGAACATGCTTTTAGAACCACTCAGTGGACATTTCACATTGAAACTCCAGTGATATGTATTTTTTGGCGACTCACTGGTACGTTTTTCTAATGAGACCAGGTTGGTCAAAATATGTGCATAAATATGTGTACTAACCACTTGGCCAATCTGACATCTAGCAAATTCATACATCAGATACAAGACAAGAAATGATAAGGGTAACCAGATTAGAAATAGTTGCAAGCCAAATTCAAGCCAGTTTCGAAGTAGGTCACGCTTATGACATCTAGAAAACATATTATAGTCTTTTAGCCACTTACCATATGCTAATTAAATGTTCACGAAATGAGCTAGGGAACTTGATTAGGGTTAATTGCGAGACAAATTCTAACCGGCTTAGGGAACATTTACACAACAACGATGTACTAATAGCAGAATTTTTTCCTTTATATATTCGAATCAGCTTAGCCCATGAGCATGAGCACCATGGCTCAGTAACTCGTTGTTGTAAGGTACTACTTTGTGCTTTGTTTACAGGCTGGCAGAGTCCTAACTTGAACCAAACACAAATCAGGGCACCTTGCATAAAGCCTAGGTTTAAGCCGAAGGTATTCTCTCACTCCGGCTCACAGACAGTCCTCGTGATGTTATTCTCATCATCAGCACAGTCCACCGATGTCTGTGCACAGCATCCTTATGCACCGGTGCATATGTGAGTGATCTGAGTGCTTAAAAAGAAAAGGTCCACTAGGTAGCGCACACATACCGAATGCGTCCATCTGCGTTCATGGTCAATGGAGTGTACCTTCAATGGTTTGCGCACTCAACTGTGCGTTACACAGAGCGGAATGCGTAAATGAAGTATACCCGGGCCTTTAGTGAGCACTAAATGCTAAGTCACTGCTGTGGCATCTAGTAATCTGTATTCATTTAACTGACATGCCGTATTTACCTATTGCAAAATATGAAACTCTTCCTTCGAAAACCTGAAGAATGTAGCTGCCACCGTGTTTGCTGATTGGTCTGCAAGATTGTACATGTCTGTCCATCCCCTCTATTAGTGAAAAATGCTTTAGCCAGGTCTGTAGGTATGCAATTTCAGCAGTGCACTAACTATAAAAACACACTCCCTCCTGCCCCATCCAGCCCTTCCTAGAACATTCTTATCCTGTTCTTCCTCTGGGTCACCAGTTCATCCAGCCAGGGGAGGAATATAATCCTCCACAACATATTTCCTACTGAGGCATTTTCTGAGCTCACTTGTCTGTGAATAGCTGTGAGATTACTGGAACTATTAAAAGAGTTTTAAAGCTCATTAACTTTGTGGTCACATTTCCGTTTTAGTGTGCTTCAAAACATCAGCCGACATGATAGATGCTACGCCGCTTTATCTCTCAGGCCCACATAGATGAGGTGAAACGAGCGGCACGTGATACATGGCATTATTAAACAAACTCAGATCCCCGACACCAAACTCTGGACATACAGGGGATGGATACTTTATCTTCAGGATGGGATGAAGAGTTCTGTTTTGGTGAGGGACCCAGACACAAAGGCTAAGGTATAATGTGAGTTTGTACACAGGAGAAATTCTATTGTTCAACCATCAAAAATGTAGTAGTAGGATGAGACTTTTCTGAAACTCTAGAGGAGACAAAATGTGAGCTGGGGTCTTTTGGTCAGACACAGACTTGAGATGCAGGAGAATGGCCAAAAACAGATTCTATGCAAGTATGCTAAACTTAGGCACTAATGGTCATAAATCTCATCCATGTTATTGTATTACTGTGGTAGTTAGAAGTTCAGTACGCACTGAAGGTGATAGCGTTGGCTTTAGATTTTGCCATTGTCTTTCCCATTAAAGGGCACCTATTATGCAAAATCCACTTTCACAAGGTGTGTTGGCAGTGTGTGATCCACCCTTCAATCATAAAAATCCACCTACTCCTTTTTTTAAAAAGAAAAAATCCCCATTAAACCAAAGCAGTCTTATTAGTCAAGCCATTTTGATTCTCTGAGCAATGTGACATCACACTGTTCAGGCCCCGCCCACGACCGCTGACTGACAGTCCTGCAGTTTCCATCCACAGCGAGTTGCACACTGTCTGCTATTGTCTCCGCGCTTGAGCAGCTGTGGCGACAATGTCTGGTAAATAATTGAGATGTTTTGTTGTTGGACGCAAGGGTGAACAGTCTTCATTTACTGACATCTGAGCCGCTGAACTCAGTGGATTAGTTTTATTTTTGAAGGGAATGCGCCACAGATCTAATACACACACATGATTTCTGTAACGTTGCCTGCTATTTACGTTACGTGGTTGATCTGAAAGTTGACAGTGCTTAAAGGGTTATTTCACCAAAAAATGAAATTCTGTCATTAAGTACTCACCCTCATGTCGTTTCAAACCCGTAAGACCTTCGTTCGATCTTCGGTGGTTGAACCACTGTAGTCAAGTTGACTATTTTAATGATGTTTTTACTACTTTTATGGACCTTGAATGTGGTTATTGTGTTTCTTTCTATTGAGGATAAAATTTTTCTATTCTGAAAAAAAAAAAAAAAATCTTAATTTGTGTTCCAAAGATGAATAAAGGTCATACGGGTTTGGAACGGCATGAGGGTGAGTAATTCAATTTCACTTTTGGGTGAAATAGCCTTTTAACTTGAATTAAAATGCCTTCTCGACACATTTGAGAAAGCGGCAACAAGAAACATTTCTTTATTTATTTTTTTCGGTTCATGTAATTAGCAAGCATATATGTTTGTGTACTTGTGTAAAGTATGTTTTTAGACTCAAAGGGATGGTTAAATCATGGTATGGTAATCATTCCAATCTTCCTTTCTTCTGCAGGACATAAAAGAAGATATTTTTGAAAAAAAAAAAAAAAAACTTAAATAAACAGACCTGAACCAGCTAATCAAGGTCTTCAGGAAGCTTCCAGGCAGGTGCATTTGGGTAGGTTGGAGCTAAACCCCCAATGAACATTAATGAGGTTCACTGTTTTGGACCCCTTCGACTCTTATTGTATGGGCAAGAACCGCGGAAATATATATTCAAATATTCAAAATTTATTCTTTTGTGTTGTGCAGAACTAATAAAGCCATGCAGGTTTGGAACGACATGAGAGATTTTGGCGTGATTTTGGGAACACAACTGAGATATTTTGGGATCGCATTGTTGCGTTCTTAGCATTTTTGGGAGTTAACATTCTTTTTGAACAACCTAACAAACCAGCATAAAATAAAAAAAAGGATGTCTGTCTCAGTGATCTTTTTGAAGACATTCATTAAACGTTTGGCCTGATCCTTCTGATGCTTCTGATGTTTCTATGGCTGGCTTTTGTTCTGCTAAATTGAAAATGAAATGAAAATTTCAAATTTCTTCCAGAAACTCATCACTGGTAAGCAAACCTTGTCAAATTGTCCAATAATCCACAGGGTGTTGTGCTGTAAGATTAAGTAGAATTATGAAGGTTGGTTCTCCACAGAGATGATTACATTACTTTGAGACATGCCCGGAGGGGTTTGTCAAGGGTTTGCGTTGCAGGTATGGCGTCAATCTGTGGTGTTCCGATAGGAGGTCTAGCTCGGTTTTAAAGAGATACTGTACATTTCCCTGTGAAGGAAAACATGACACTGGACCACCACACCCCATAATGTAATCAAGTTGTCCCCCTGTGGTGTGCGTGTCAGACAGTGGAAAATGACACCAGGTGCCTTTCATCCGTAACACCCTCCTCTCTCTGTGTGGTCTTGTGTTTACCATCCCGTTATCTGACTGGTCTCAAATCAGTCTCATTAAATCCTCGCCAAATCTTCTTCACCACATTGTGACTTCAAATCTGATCTAGGATTAGTTTTCGGGATTCAGTTGCTCCCAAGGACCAACACACAGATCCCTGGTGTCTCTTCGGCATAGCAGGCGCTGGCTAATTTTATTCGGCCCTACGTATTTGGACAAGGCGGCCGGCACTTGCAGCTGTCTCTTGGCTCGAATTACAGGTGCTTAAACTGTGGCGTAAAAATAAATGGAGGTGAGAATATTGCAGGAGAGATGGGTGTCTGGCAGGAGAAAAAAGATGGTAGGAGGGAAAACAAGCAAAGAGACAACTACAAAGAGACTGACTATACCCACCACAGTGATTTGGATCAACATTAGACGGTGCATAAGAGCCAACAGCTCTCAGATCACCTGGCTGGCGGTGTTACAGATATCAAAATCACAATTTGTTATCAATAACAGTTCCAGTGGTATTCCCAGCACTGAGAACGGATATCTGAAGCATTGTAAATGCTATAAATGAACAGATATGCACGTTTTCTGTTGTCCTTTTATAAGTCCAGCAGTTTTATTTAGTTTTCAAGGTTTAGCATTAAAGGAATAGTTCATTCAAAGATAAAAAAAAATGCCACATATTTACTCTCCCTCATGAAAGACAATGACATTTTTAAGTATTTTTAAGTGTCTTTTCCACGCATGCATAAACTCAAGGACGAATAGGAAAAATAGCACTATTACTGAATGAGAAAAATAGTTCATATGATTCACATGCTATATATGTCTAATGAAGTCATACTATTTGGTAACACTATATTTTAAGGTGATGTAGTTACATGTTACTACATCTACTTATTATAGTAATAACAGTAACTAACCTTAAATCAAAACCGTAACTCTATAGTAAGTACAGTTAATTAATATTACTCAGTACTTATTTGAGTAAGTAATGTATCCATGTCAGCTTAAAATATGGTGTAAATTACTATTTTATCTTTTATGGAATCAGCCATTATTCACCAAAAATATTCCCTTTTACTTTTTATGTCATTCCTATTCAAATTGGCATACTGCATTTTTTAAAACATAGAAAATAAAACAACAATTTTCGGCACCAGTGTCTAAATTCTCAAAATGTTTGACCTTAAAAACACAAGTGTGATAGAGATTTGGAAAATCTCTTATCAGTGAACAAATTTGATGATCAGTACATGAACTTACCAGGATTTTGTTTTTCGGTGGCTGAGTAGCACACTATCGCTTTAAGATGATTGATCTTTAAAAACATTGAGGTTGTCCATTTTCCTCAGCCTTATTAAGTATGCTGGGTTTATATGGATTCATTAGGCAGCTTATCTGAATTTACTGAGTCAGTCGGTTGTCCAGTTAATGCCAGGTGAAAAATTGCTCTTGTGTATCAAGCTTTAGCTTAGCAAAATTAAAACAGACACTCACGTACACCTGACAATGTACTCTTTATGCAATCATGTCATTCACAAAAAAGGTACACTATGTAACTTGTGGCCCTCTAGCAGTTCAAAAACAAAATTGCATGCATTTTGCGGAAAAACATTGCTTTGGTTCAGCTTCGGCTCTGTGTGACTGTGCGGACGAATATCCTACAGCTCATAAAACAATCACTCCTAGGGTTGAGTGATATCACAAGTTTAGATGAAAAGGATCTCAAGCTGACTGGTTAAACCCATTTATAAAAATGAACTAAATGCCAGCACAACGCTGCAACAACCATAATGAAAAGACTCTTCACAATAGATAATGCTTTACAATGAACTCTGTTAGAGAGCTACATATGGCAAATTTTCAGCTCAATAAAATATCTTACTCACCTGTTCAGTAATAAAAACGCCATCTCCATCACAACCTTTCAAATCCTTCAGTTTTCACCATCTCCGAAAAGCCAAGCCAATGTTGATATTTGTTTTATTACAAACTCTGACGCTTACTCTTTTTGCCAGTGGACTTTATCTTTCTTTCTTTTCTTTTTTTTTTGAAAAAAGATTGGTTATTTCCCAAAGGAAAACTGCCAACTAGCGCAGCTTTCGGAGCCAGATTCTCATCCAACTATTGACCGTGATTGACCTGAAAGTGAAAACTAATGTAGATGTTTATGCTAATTTTTACTATACTTCCTCTCACATACTTGCGTTGCATTCTAAATGGCAAAGTGTGTATATCAGGCTTGATACTTTCAGTATATGCCTGCTAAGTCTTCTTTGGAACAGAAGAAGAGCATGCCAAAGTTATTTTCATCTTTTGTATCATGGCAAAGGCGTTACTGTGTCAGCACATTGTTCTACACTTATGCTCAGAACATATAAAGTCTGATTTGTCATGATAGACACGTTTAACCTTCCACACTGTCTTACTTGAAGCATCAGAGTGAAAATCTGTCAGTAACAGTCCTTTTTTATTTGACCTTGTGAAGTAGAGAGAAAAACAGCAAGGAGCAGAAAAACATAAATCTAAACACTTGGAAGGAATTTCTTCAACTATGAGACTTGTGGATTAAATACATTTTAAAAGGCACTTTTGCAGTAGTTTCTATCATTTGTCCACTGACAATGTTCAATTGTATGCACATGAATCACCAAGCCGATATCATGGAAAAACGTAATTATTTTAGTGTTGGTGATTTCGTATAAATTTGTACAATGTGAATTATTCAAAAAAAAAAAAAAAAGGATGATTTTTAGAAAAAGTAATCATGAAGGACCTCCCAAACCCCACCCCTAAACATACCTGTAACTGCTGGGGTGTAAACGATTTTACGAAAACATACGAATAAGATAGTACGAATTCCCATGAATCAGTCACCAATTCGCCAAAACGTAAAATAGTTCTGAATTGCCATGAGATTGCCACACCATACATGTCAAAATAGCTTATATTAATTTCATTATTTTAGATTAGTTTATAAATATATAAACTAATAGATATATAGATGCAACTTGAAGTTGTTATTATTATAATGATGATGGCATGATAAAATGTTCCCTGACCCAGATTCTTATTAAAAATCATTGACTACTCTTCATAGTAAGAAACACAGAGAACCATTTGTATGGGTTTTCTCGTTCTCAGACAATTCTAAATCTCCCTCATCTCATCTTCTGTGCAGTGTCTCCATGTCTCCGAGCTCAGAATAGAAACAATCTCAAATATCAAGCGGGCCGTGGGTCTGTAAGCAGCCCATGAAGCTCCACTAGCCTCAGAGGAGGAGATAAACTCCTGCAGTTGAGGAAAGCAGCTCTCAGGTCAGTGTAGACTCAGCACTTAGTGTTGGATATTCGTCATGATCGCTTTGTTAAGACATTAGGGCCTCGGGGGAATGCGGTACCAGGCAGCTACTGGCCGTGTAGAGTACCTCCAGTATGACCTTATACTGCAATACTAGCTTTTTGTAGGAGCATAACCGGGAGATTATTGCCTGAGTATTGCCTGAGAGTGATTGTCAATAACAGACAACTAGCAGTTTCAGTGAATGATTTGACATTTAGTGAATTAAAGAATAAATCCTAAAATGCCATCTCAGTGTAAAATTATGCTTGTACCACAAAACCTTTTGAGAGGTTATTAAGGGCTTCTGTATGTTTCATGACAGGCTACAAGGAATTTACAGTTTTATGAACGAGAATAGTTATTATTTTATGCATTTATAGCACTGAAATCCAGACAGACATGAAATTTTATGTTTGACTTAAGAGTCTGAATGCTGAGAGGTGTTATTTTCTGCTTGCTTGGGTAAAACTGATGCTAAATGGTACTGAATGAGAGTTTTAACACACTTTTTACACATCGGCCTGAAATACTTGATTCTGAATAGTTCAGCCATGATCTCATTACAAATTCAAGTATTTCATAAGTTGGCAGTTGCATATGAATTTGCTGCCTGGTCTCATTGTTATACGTAGGTATAAATACATAAATTTCAAAGACACAAATCGTACATTTTATACATTTCAAAAGATGCTGAAACGTACAATATTCACATATTTATAGCTGTGAAAGGTAAAAATACTTTCATTAAATATTTACTAATCTTTCATGTCATAAAGATATGTGTATAATTTTCCTTTTATCTTTTTCTAGATAAATGTAAGATCCCTAGACTTCGCAATGAACACGGCTAACACACAACTCTTTTTACTATGCAATATTTATACAAGTAATGTGGCATTTCACTGTGCAATTTTTGAAACATGCAACACCGTTAGCATAATTTTCAACCCACTTATGTATAGTCACTTTTAATTTATTTTAGTTTTCTGTTTTTATCTTATTGTGTGTGATACTGCTATTCTGCCACTGTACCTGTGCTGTTGCTAAATGCAATTTCCCCACTGAGGGACAAATAAAGGCTTAACTTACTTACTTACTTAAACCCTATGCCAAACCTAAACATACCCATTTTATACAGAATGTTAAACGAATAAAACAATGTATAGAAATGTGTAGTAAAATTTTAGTAAAAATATAACATTAAAACGATATTTTGAGCCACTAATCCTACACCTATCCCTAAACCTACCCACAACCATTTCTTAAAACTAATCTGTTATAAATAAAAGAATAACAGACAACCAAGCAAACCAAAATGTCATAAGTGGTACCAGAAGTAGTTCAAACGACAATGAGTTGCAGTCCTCTCCAGCGATAATAGTTTTTTTATAAGCTACAGAGCAGAATTTAACTCATTAATCCATGAAAATATGAATCCGGCTTCTCTCTGTGAAGGCGTGCTCTAATTTCAATTGTCAATCCACTGAAACACGGCATGTTGCATCTGTGAAGCAGGTGAAAACCAATCAACATTCGATATTAGTACTGTAAACCATGTCTTAAAGGTTTTCGAGGGCGCAACTTTCAAATTTGAATCATAACAAGCACAGGCTTTGCCTGTGATGGTCTTATGGTTGTATCGTCAGTCGATGTATAGGAGAAAACCTCTGTGTCGTAAAGCAAACAAATTCAATATTACAAAATGATTAAACAATTAAATAAATTTTATTCATTTTAAGGTAGTGTAAGTGTAGTCTTGTTTAATATTATGTAATCCTCCGAAGTGAGTTTGCAGCACAAGTCACGATCAGTAATGTAATTTTATAGAACGTAGATGAGTAAACTACATAATAAATTCAACTAAGCACATGTATTGATATGACAATTGAATGCAACAGATTTAAAACATTGATGCCATGATTTTAACATTAATTCATGGGAATTATTCACACATACAGTATTCAAGTATTTTTACATTTTAGTACTATAAATAGGTCAATATTATATGTTTTTGTGTGTATGAAAACATTAGTAAATGTATGTGTGGTAGAGCCACTCTCTTACGAAAGGACAACACAGAGCTCAGCGAGTGAGGATCCACGTGCAGTTTAATGAGAAAATACAATCCACAGTCAGTCCAAAAAGCATCCGCAGCTTATATATGTAACATAGCCCCACCTTGAAGAAGCGGCTTCCAGACGCTCCAACACAAAAGAACTGGTGGGAGGCGGATCTGGGGGGCAGGAAGGTGGGCCAGGGCCATGGAGCAGAAACAGATGCAGGAGAAGAAGCAGAGACCAGCAACTCGGATGTGGAAAGATCTTAAAGCAGAGGATGGCCAAGGCGGAGCATGTTGGACAGAAGACGACCAAGGCAAAGTCCGTTGAACAACAGATGGTCTCCAGGGTGGAGCATAATATACAGAAGGTCTCCAGGTTGGAGCATAATAGACAGAAGGTCTCCAGGGTGGAGCACGCTGGACAAAAGGCCTCCAGGGCGGAGCACGCTGGACAAAAGGTCTCTAGGGTGCAGCACGCTGGACAAAAGGTCTCAAGGGCGAAGCACACTGGACAAAAGGTCTCTTGGGCAGAGCACGCTAGACAAAAGGTCTCTTGGGCGGAGCACACTGGACAAAAGGTCTCAAGGGCGAAGCACACTGGACAAAAGGTCTCAAGGGCGAAGCACACTGGACAAAAGGTCTCTAGGGCGAAGCACACTGGACAAAATGTCTCCAGGGCGGAGCACGCTGGACAAAAGGTCTCCAGGGCGGAGCACGCTGGACAAAAGGTCTCCAGGGCGGAGCACGCTGGACAAAAGGTCTCCAGGGTGGCGCACGCTGTATAAAAGGTCTCCAGGGCGGAGCACAGTGGACAAAAGGTCTCAAGGGTGGAGCACGCTGGACAAAAGGTCTCCAGGGCGGAGCACAGTGGACAAAAGGTCTCCAGGGTGGAGCACGCTGGACAAAAGGTCTCCAGGGTGGAGCACGCTGGACAAAAGGTCTCAAGGGCGAAGCACAGTGGACAGACGGTCTCTAGGGCAGAGCATGCTGGACAGAAGGTCTCCAGGGTGGAGCACACTGAACAAAAGGTCTCCAGGGCGGATCAGCAGCACTGGAGTGTCAGATAAACCAACGTAGACACAAGGCAATATTCAAAAGGAATTACATGATCTGAACTGACCTCAGGAGTAGGCTTTGTGTCAGGTTCGTGCACAGGTGCAGGTTCAAATTTCATTGACAGGAACAGACTCAGAGAGAGACTTGGGTTCAGGAACAAACTAAGGCTCAGGAACAGATTCGTAGACTCAAACAGGCTCAGAGACAGGTTCATTAACAGACTCAGGAGCAGTCATAGACAGTCTCAGGCTCTGGAATAGATTTGTAGACTCAAACAGGCTCAGAAATAGACGTGGGCTGAGGAACAGACTCTGGCTTAGGAACAGACTCTGAACATACTGAAGCAGACTCAGGAGAGGATTCGTGGACTTGAGTGGGCTCTAGAGTGAATTCATGGACTCAAACGAGCTCAGGAAAACACTTGACTGAAGCTGGCTCTGCAATGACTTCATGGACTGGAATAAACTCAGGAAAGGATTCATGGACGGGAGCGGGCTCTGGAGTGAATTCTTGAACTGGAGCATGTTCTAGAGCTAGTGCAGTGGTCTTGTTTAAAGCCGCATCGACAAGCGTCACCCAAACACACCAAAATGCCACTGCCATCACTGGAAGCACAGGGGAAAGCAGAATGATCTCAGGGACCAGAGAGGTGTCAAATTTATTTTATGGTTTTGGTTTCCCGGCTTTGATATGCCGGCTGACCTTTCTCAGAGTTGGATCTGCCAAATTTAATATGAAGTCCCAATGTGGATATGCCTTGGCGTCTTCAATCATGGTGTCGACAACACCGAGGTTGGTGTCCGTGACAGCTGAAGACTGAAAGGTTTCATCCTTAACTGAAGGCTTTGGGCTGGCAATCCTGACTGCTGGTGGCTCAGGCATGACTATGCTGATGGCTAGAGGTTCTGATGTTATTGCACCTGCGAGCGTTGTAATCACTGGGGTTGTTAGCATTAGAGTGGGCACAGATGGAAAGTGCTGGCCAAGATCTGTGACCATTGGAGCTTGTCTTACGTAGCCCCTTCCCAAAAAATGTTCAAGCGAAGCGTTCCAGTCAGCTACTCCCACAGTGAAAGAGGACCCAGTAAAAAGTGTATAATCCAGAAATTCACTGAAAGACCCTTGAGGGACAGCATGGATTAACTTGTCCTTGAGCAGAAGATTAAGCCCTTTACAGAAAAAAAATCAATGAGAGCACAATCTGGCAGTTCAGAAACATTTGCGATGTCCAGGAATATCTGAATGTGCTCTTCGAGGGTGTGGTTACCTTGGCGCATACGGATTAACTCAACTACTGGATCCACATTAGATGTAACACACACTTTATGTAAAAATGTATTCTCATAAGATCACTTTGAAATTTGTATAATTTGATTTGTTCAAAGATCTTTTCAAATATCACATACCACAACATTTATATATATTATCAAATATCACAACATTTGCATGGTTTATGTTAAATAAAAAAAAAAAATCCAAAAGTGAAAACATTTTCTCTCCATACGTTTGCTTTTAAAGTAAATCTTCTTGTTTTAAGAATGTGTAAATATTGATATACTATAAATATATACTGGATTTAAATATTTTAGAGCTGACCATAGCGATATTCATTTATTTTCTCTTTTCCAGACATAGAAAATCACATTTTTAAAACTTCCTGACATTTCAAGGTTTCAGACCCCTGAAATGTGAATAAATCCAAAATCAGTCTCTCCATTTTAACTGCATTTATGAGTCACAGATTTGCAACCTTATGAAACACAGGCACAAATGTGACGTATATATCCACCTCATTTTGTTCATATTTTCATGACTATAAGGGCATGTTTTGGCAAGCAGACTTTGTACATAAACTAAGCATGAGGGAAGTGCTGTTACTTGTCTGATAAGGATTGTTTTATCCAATCAGAAGCATTTGGCTGCAATCATAGCTTGTTTAGGGATTACCCACAAACCCATGGGGCTGGCATGTAATGTATGTAAGACCGCATTGCCTTAAAGGTTAAATTAAACATCTAGAGAAGCATGAAGGATTTGTGTTGCCTGTTTTAAAGTATTTTAGGCAAGCGAATTGAGTTATTCCATCTGTTTAAGATGATGTTCAGTTAAAAACTGCAAATGTCTTTTGAGGCTGCCATAATGCACCATGTAGTAAAATACTGTCTGCTGAATGGTTTGCTGAATATCTATCAGAATATGGAGATAAGGTGTGAGGCAGCAAGGATATTTTATATCAAAAATAATTTAAATGAAAACAGGATTTCATGAGTTTAAGTTTGATGGGATTTGAGCTTTTTGTTTTAGTACAGCTTCTCTATTACTATTACTCATATTTAATGCTAGTGATTTGTGTGAAGAACACATAGGGACGCCAAATCGTGAGGCTTATTGAGGCGAGGACTGCTATATGTTTTCTATGTAATCAGACGTATGATTTTAATATTTATTTATATGAAAATGAGATGTAGATTTTTTTTTTTAAATAGAAACTTTAAAAACCACTAAGAACACCAGCAAGTTCATTGCAATGTCCAAGCATCCACTCAAAAACACAACAACTAAAAGACACTCAGAACAGTGAAATGCATAGCAGCTAATTAAAAATCACTCAGAACACCATAGCGACTGCATAGCAACGTGCTAGCAACCACATATTGCAGCAATGTGCTAGCAACTCCCATAACTCCCTAGAAACTAAATACCAACTTGTTGATAAAACTACTTAGAACACCTTAGCAACTGCATAGTAACCACTTAGAATATCCAACCAATGCATAGAAGTACTTAAAAAACCCTTCTGAACACTTTAGAAACCACATAGAAATGTTCTACCAACCACCCAGACCACCCAAGTAAGGCATAGAAACATTCAAAATCCACTCTGAATTCCATAGAAACCACCTAGAAGCTCATTAAACATCAATAAGAACACCTTAGAAATTGCATAGACACCACCCAAAACACATAAGTAATGCATAGAACCAATGTTAAAAAAACACTCTGAACCCACATACCTACACTCTACCAACCACTCACAACACAGAACTGCAGTTTAAAAATCTTAACAACTGCTTAGCAACAACCCAGAACAACCTAGAAATTTTAAAAATCCTCTCAGAACACCTTGACAACTTCCTAACAGCAGCTGAGAACACCTACCTACTGCTAAGTACCTCATTAAAAAACACCAAGAACACACTAGCGATCGCATAGGAACCTGTTAAAACCCACCCAGAACACATTAGCAACACCATAGCAACACCCTAGCAACCACACAGAACACCTTGATAACTTTATAGAAACAACCTAGCAACCACCCAGAACACTTTGTCTATTGCTTAGCAACCACCTAGAACTCCATAGCAACGCCCTATCAACCCATTAAAAAACTGGCAAGAGCATAGCAATGCCCTAACAACCACGAAGAATACCCTAGAATCATGGCAGTAAGTATCACACGGTCTGTTATACACTATTTTCGTTTTCTTCAAAAATATATATATTTAGACATGGATGGATGAGTTGGTGAACAAACAAAATAAAAAGACAGGACAGAAAAAACTGCTTCATCAACACAATGAAAGCTTCCTCTACCTGAATGACTCGAGGAGGTGTTGTAGGAAAATTTAGCCAACCTCATTAAAGACTCCCTTGAAATGAAAGCGTGCCGTTAATAACAGTGATTATTTTCCTCTCTCGCTATTCAGGCTTTTGATGAGAAAACCCAGCCTTCCATTGTTCTGCAACAGCTTTTTAAAGCATCCCAACGTGCCTCCATATCCAAGAGGCAGCTTAATGATTGGCCACAACATTATGCAATTCAAATGCACTATTTTGGGGCAGTTGTGGGCTGCGTATGCAAATCTGCATCATATTTTCCATGTGGTCCTCAACAGCATGCACAAAGATGACAGAATAAATGTATGCATAAGTTATATTCAGACAGAACTGCTTTTCCCAGCTAAATATGTTTCATAGATTGTGTTTAGGCTGCAAGTCTTAATGCACAGATCCGATCTTTTGACCATTTCCAATTTTTTGGCCCATCTGATTACATTCACTTTAACCGATATCTGTACACTAATTCCCACCCAAAATGATTGTCATTGATAGCTTTACTATGCACATGGTAGACCCTTGGGTTTTGAATGGCCGTACTATTAAAATTATGTATATATTTCACATTGGGTGGCCATGATTACCTGCCAGGATGGATACATCAGCAACTGTCATGGATGTTTCGCAGATTTAGAATCTTGTTAGATCTTGAATTCTGAAGTGAAGTACCCAGTGAAGCTTTTGGTTTATTAATAATAATAGTAATAATAATAATAATAATAATAAACATCGAAGTTATCACCTCAATGATGATTTGAGAAATATAATGCAGCTTTCAGTAGCACAGCTTATTTTTATTTGAAATTAACCGGGCAGAGATTGAAAACCAGCTGCTCAATTTGTGTGTGCACACATTTTCTTACTAGGAAAAGATATGAAGAAAGACATAGTCTGCTTCATAATACAACATTAAAAACTATCTTTGTGGGCAAATGCATGCCTTGAGATGGCTTGGAATTCCAAGGGGAGATAAGCATGTTTAGACGTAGGTCGGGTGTCCAGACATCAGATATGTATCTGATTTAAAACCACATTTGGAAGTGACTCAGATTGGATGTGGAAAAATCAGATATTGTGCAGATTATTGTGCGGTCTGTGTCAGATGTGAGTAAAAAAATCAGTTTTGTTGAGTCAGTGTTCGAAAGATGCACTTTCAAAATGGCGCTCCCGGATGGTAAAATGAACAATAAATGCCGTCTTGAGGCCTGAAGCTTCATTAGATGGGAGCATTCCACTCTCAATCTCTTGTGTGGCGTAGCCATGTGGTCAGCAACTTGCCACATCACATTTTACTCGCCATGTTGTGAATCATTCGGTTGCATTGTTGCCCGCCAGATTTATTGACCCGGCTCCCATGGGTGCACTTAGAATAGTTTCCCTTGGGCTGATCAATTATTTATAACACATTTAGAAGCAGGTTAAGGGCTTTAAAGGAAATGAAAACACAATGGGGATGTTACGGATGATTTGAGGCAGAATAGAGAATGAGCGAATGGCTGGGGTGAAGGAGGGATGACTGTCGTAAACACCAAAGCAGATGGAATTTGAATGAAATACCTTTCCCATCTGTTAACCTCGCCTACAAGAACTGTATCTTTCCTGAAAAGGTCAATGTATATCGCTTATCTAATGTTTTTTTTTTTGAGGAGATGTTGTGTCTTCCTTCATTTCATTATTACTATTTGGCTTTTGCAGTGATGTGGAAGCTACTTTGAAACTGGAATTAGACAAGCTCACAGAAAGCTAGCTACATTGAATATATTTTAGTGATATTTTAGTGTTTTGCACTTCCAAACTTCCGTTAAAGGATGGGTTTTCACAGTGAGTTGTGGGACTTTTTAGGGAGCAGACATTTCAGTGCCCTGGACGAAATCAGTGATTGAGACAGCCCTTAAAATAGCCGACTCCCTGATCAGTGTCCTGACTGCTGAATGGAGCTGATTGAGACAGCCCTAGTTTATAGGCTATAACTAATGTAGTTATGCTTCATTAGTTTTGATAAAAACAAACAAACAAACAAAAAAAAAATAAAACTTAGTGCAGGGACTTGGTGAAACATAACGTTAACGTGTAAAAATGCAGCAAATACCGTTTTGTTTCATTACAACTCTACTTTTCATAAAAAGCTGTTTCTTTGGAAAAAGCTTAGTGATGATTTTAATACTAAAAAACCAAGTTCAATTGCTGGCATTGCTAGTTACTCCTTAACACTTGGGTGGTATATGTTTATAAATGAAAAATATGACTGTGATCCTAAGAATATAATTTATTATTATTATTATTATTATTATTATAAGTTTGATTTATTATTTTATATATATTTGTTTATTTATTTAATCTATTTATTTTTATACTGTTTATACTGTATCATCATCATCAGCTTTTTGTCTATTATTTCTATGATAATGATTATAATACATTATATAAATAAAAGATAAAATCATGTAATAATATTAAACTAGGCTTCACTGTCTTTAAGAAATTAATGATGATGATGATGATGATGATGATGATATACTACATAAAATATAAAAAAAGCAAAAAAAAAGTTAAGAAAAAAAGCATAAAACTCCAACTGGTAGACCTTATTTTATACGAGCAAAATATGCATTTCTACTTATTTATTTTGAAAAAATGACCCATACATATTCATACGTTTTTTTTTTTGTTTGTTTTTGTTTTTTGTAATGGGTGAAATCCCCTGTGTTGTAGATTAGAAGACAACATTTTCGATCAAGAACAATGTAAATAAGTCACCTTTAAGTGAGATCCCTGCCTCTCTGGAACATAATGTTGACTACCACATACCAGGACTGAGGACATTGGCAGACTCCTGAATAATGTGACAGGCAGCAAGCCTGAGCGCTTATTAATGTGTTCTGTCTGTCTCTCTTAATGTCCTTCTGGCTTGGGGCACCGCTACAGGTGTTTTAGACTACATTATGTCTTTCTTTTGGCATCCAAATTCAGGGTAGCATTTTCAGTCCAGCTGAATACATATTCTATGTAAAAAGAGCACGCTTTTACGCAATGCTGGTTTCCAGTGAAAAGTCATGTGGCGCAACCAACTATTGAAAAAGTCATGTGCCGCAAACAACGTGCACAAACATGAAAGGACTCCTGATCTTCATGACCGTGTCAATGTCAGTAAATCCAAAGCTATCTCACAACCAATTCGTCAAATTTTTACATTTTATGACAAGGCAAAGCTAGTAAACTTGTAATGTGGCGCAACTTCACAAAAAAAAAAAAAAAAAGTCGAAAAATGTTTTATTCTTGAAAAACCCTTTTGAAAATAAAGATTGTGATGTGTACACTCACATGTATTCAAGGTGCAAATAAAGTGTATATTTTACATGATCATTACACCACATGACCTTTTTAGAGTCAATAATTTTAACCTTTTGCTCTGTTGATAGCAACAGTAGGATCTGCACTCATGTGTCACAAAAGGGTCTCTCAACATGTGACTTCACTTTAAGACATGACACACCATCCTAAAATATTCAGGTAGGATAAATAGCGCACCAAAGGGATCAACTGTGAGGAGAATTAGAGTTAATTATACTCTCCGAGTGCCTAGTTTGAATAGCAAATTTAGCAAGTAAGCTCTCACCAAAGATGTCCATTCTTATTCTTTTGGAAAACCACAATTCCCCAGTTAAGTTTCATCCAATGTTTATCACTTCAGTGCTATTGGTTAGACATGATCCAAATGGGAGTACGTTGAGATAAAGAGTAGGAGAAAATGCCAACAGGCTCTTAGTCCTACTGAATCGAAGTAGGCAGGAATCCACAGTTATTTCTTGGGATTTGTTGCAGTTCTTTGAAGGATGCCACTGCTGGAGGATAACAGCTTTACCCTCCCAAATCTTAATGCGCACAGGAGAGGGAAAGAAATATGTTCATTGTTTAGTGGAAGAAGTTCCACCACTTATTCCCAAATGAGAAATCCATTTCCTCTATTTCATTGCTCTAAAGCAATTTTTTGAGAGGAAAGCACTCCAGACACTAGCAGCTTAGGAAAGCTCTCAACCAAAGATATCCTTCATTTCCATCGGGACCCCTGGCATGCTGGTTTGTTAGGAACTTGGATTCACTAACGGAAAACTCCTCTCATATTGAAAGGCTCAAAATAGAAGGGGCCTGAAACCTGCACTATTTATTTAAATCCAAAAGCACTGACATTTTTCCCAGGAGTCGCGTGGGGTTTCATTGTGTGCAACGCAAATACAACGTAACGCCTATGTCTCTGAATACTATTTCTCATTTAAAGGTCACTTCATGCAAACCTTTTTTTAGTCTGATATTGCCTGGAAAGTTGGAGTTAAGCTGGGAGCTGTGTTTTGGAACACGGTAGCATGGTTTCCATCCAACCTGATCTCATGAGAAAACTTAACTCTTTTACAAGGTGCTGATTTTGAATGAATTTGTACGATGTGATTCATGCAGAAATGTATGGTTTTTTAGAAAAACAGAGGCATGAAGGTCCAAAGATATCCTTCATATATTGAAAGGCTCAAAATAGAAGATGCCTGAAACCTGTACTATTTATTTAAAGGCACTGACATTTTTTCCCCAAGAGTCACATTGGGTTCCTTTCAGTACAAATACAACATAATGCCTCAGTTCCTGAATTATACTTCTCATTTAAAGGTCACTTTATTCAGATTTCTTTTTGTCTGATGTTGCCTGGAAAGTCTGAGTTAAGCTGGTAACTCATGAGAAAATGCAACTATTTTACACGATTCGTATCGTACGAATTCATTTGATGTCATTTGTATGGAAATGTAACATTTTTAGGGGGGAAAAAAGTATGCATGAAGGTCCATCCCTAAACTTAACCATCAGTGGGGCGTAATCAAATTGTTCAAAAACGTATGAATAAAGGGGCGGTCACACTACAATTTTCGTTCAATTGACATCCATTCATGCATGCGAATACAGGAGACAAGAAACACAAGCTAAAAGAAGTTTCTAATGTTGCTGCTTTCCAAAGTTCAAGTTTGGTGAACTCTGACCTGCAAATTCGTATCACGTAAAGATGTATCACCATGTTTTAGCGGAGTTAAAATGCAAACTTTAAATCTGCAGGATTGTAGCGTGACAGTACAGTGGAGTAGATTGCATATATTTACATTTTTATGTCTTTTTTATGTAATCTATCGATGGTATCAATCATACAAAAGTATTTGATTAATTGCATACTTATTGTGAAATCAAGCATACATCATTTATCTTATTTAACACGTTTTTTTGTCATCATTGGCTATTTTTTCATTTTTCATCATTTAGCAGACGCTTTTATCCAAAGCGACTTACAAAGGGAGCAATTAGGGGTTAGGTGTCTTGCTCAAGGGCATTTTAGTCATGGTATCAAAGGTGGAGAGAGTGCTGTTTATTCACAATCCCCACTTTCAATACCTGCCAGTGTGGGAATCGAACCAGCAACCTTCTGATTACAAGCCCGACTCCCTCACCACTAGGCCACGACTACCCTTTAAATAAAAATAAAAAAAAAAATTTAAAAAATTAAATAAAAAAATTAAATCATTGGCTATTTCCAACTGTAAGGATTTTCTCCAAAAAAAACAACAACTGTATATTCCGCAAAATTTAAATTAAATTGCATTATAGAACAAAACTTCAGATTTGAGAGACTTGCTTTCTTTACATTAGCACTGTTTTGGACTGATTGTTTGAATGAAGTCGCTTACTGGATAATTGGACTGAGTTTAGCGGCTTTGATCCGATCGCAAACAAAGAAGCAAAATAGGGTTAAAGGTTTAGAATATAAATTTCCACCTATCAGAGTTACAGGTGCTTGCGCCACTGTAGATGCTCGGTGTAATAAACTCCTGACTTCCGACATCATCCAACTGTGTGATGTAAATTACATTAATGATGCAATTTCTCGTGCTTCATTCATTTATTTGCGTTAAATAGTTTTAACGCATTAAAAATTGTGAATTAATAGCATGCATTAATGCGTTAATGTTGACAGCCCTAATTATATGTTGAGGTGTTAGAGTACAAAATGTGAAGCCATTTTGCAGTCGTTGCAGTGTAGAAATTTTGCATGTTCAAAGTCTAGTGTGACTGAGGCTTAAGATTGTACAAATTCATACAAATTAGCCATCAATTCGCCAAAACGTAAAATACAAACTGTCATGAGAGTTTGCTGGTCTTGCGCTTCCCAGGATTGTCTTGGTTGATACTGCAAAAAACCTGCTGTGACCAGCTGGTAGCTGGTTTCCTTCTGGTTTGAGATGGTCTACCAGATTGCTCTGGCTAATGACCGGATTGGACCAGCTAATGACCAGTTTAGACCAACAAGAAACCAGCTCCCATGTTTCAAAAAACAGCTCCCAGCTTAAACTGGATCAGCATCATCATGAAATGTGCCTGATAGGTTTCGGTCAAACCAAAATATTGACACTTCAATTTTTTGCTTGATCAATCATTTTGAAATGTGTCATACTTATCAATGAGAGCATCTAAAAAGCTTGTGAGAGAACAAACTCTCTCTTTGTCCACAAGTTGAACTGAGTCATTCAACAGCGAGCCTTTATACATTTTTTAGAACTCGATGAAAGGACTTTTGGATTAATCATTGTAGACTCGGAGAGGTTGTAGAGATGGCCATGAAATATGAATACAGCCTAGTTATAATTCTGGACGTTACACATTGGCTGTGATGTATACAGGCCCTCACCCAACACGGGGTCATCAGCCTGACTTGTCAGAGTGGTCAGAAAGGCAAATGTTGTCACTCAACATTAGTTAAAACCACATATTTCACCTGCGGTGTTGTGACAGCTCTTTTCTCTTTCGTTTATAAGTCCACATAGCCGTCATTGAGTGTAATTCCCTTCTTAGTGCAGCAGCGCCTGTTTGCTTCTCTCCTCCATAGATCTCAGTTCGCTTCATAAGGGTCAAAGCTATGACAAAAAAAAAAAAAAAAAAGAAAAACCGGGTACACATTGCAGCTTATTCTGGTAAAGAACTACCTAGTTTGACAACTAGGGTCCATCTGAACTTTTGAACATGAGGTTTAGGGAGAGTAATTCGTCCTACATAAATTATTAGTAATTAAATTAGTGTATATAGTGTATACTACTTATAATTAAATAATGTTACTAATTTATCATATTTAAATTAAATATTATATATATATATAATATTTAATTTAAATATTATACAGGGGGGTGTGGTTCAGCAGAGTCTGCAGCGGATGAGAGAGAGACAGGAGTGTAAGTGAGTCAAGTGTTAATGACAAACACCTGTGTATCGTTGCAGTAATTGGCACAGAGAGATGGGATAAAAATCCATTCAGGAGAGAAAACTGGTGAAGAGAGACTGACTGGGAGCTCGGACAAGGAGCGTGTGAGCAGGATTGACTCCTGATTCTAGAAATTACGGATTAAAGACTGAGTGATGTGAAAGTAAAGTGGAGACTGTGTCTTGTGTTGTTATCACCTGAATTGAACTGTGAATAAAATCCGAGTCCCAGTCACGCCGACCCTGTTTTCTTCCTTCCTTTCATTGAACCCCATTACAAATATCATTTTTGATTATAAGTAGTGTGTATACACACACACACACACATACTCCACTATAATAACTCCACGACAGCTATAAATTCATACTTGCTGTTTTGCTGGACACCATTAGCATATGGTATAAATATGACAGATTTGTTCATAATTTTCAAAATTGAAATGACGCAAAATTGGCTTGACAGGGAAATATCCCTTAGATAAGCCCTGACAGATCTGTATACAGAGAAATATACAATCAAGAATACTTTCAATCAAGCATTTTTGACCCAAATGCTGCAGACTCACAGCTGCTACACTGCTGGGTGTGGGGTGAGGTGTGAAAGGCATGGCCACATCTAAACGGAGGTGTAATAAAACCATAAAGGACAGTGGGAAGTGTTTCAAAGCACTGGTCTCCCTCTGTTTAATCTAAAATCAGTCCCCTGGCATCATGCCCCAAGTGATCTGAGCACCTCTATATGTAAACAGATGTTAGCCAGACTACTTGTCAATATGGGAAGAAATGTAAACTTAAAGGGTTTAATGACATGGAAGTGACAACTAGGATTTTAGCGGCAGAAAAGCTTTGAATTTGAAGTGGCTGGACGCCTGGAGGTTAATCGTTATGCTAAGGTTAAACTAAATTTTAAGAATCATGTTTGAGAGCCTTTACAGTTGCTGGAATGCACATGAATCACTTGTTTATTTGCATATAAGTAAACAGTTTATCTCTATTCTAGTATTGCATGTGCTCTCCTTGTTTAATCCTCTCTCAGACTTCTTTGAATTATAATGAATGTGTCTCTATGTTATATTCTCACAGAGCAACATGCGAAAGCATAGGATTATGCAAATGAATGAAATGCATTGCCAGAACTCAGAGCTAAATTAAAGAAACAGTTCACCAAAATCCCATTTGCCGATGTGCTTCTTTCCAGGGAAAATTTTGAATAAACTTTTTCACATAAAAGATAGCTCATAGTCACCCTGTCCAGTAAAGATCCAAAAAAAATCATATTTTTTGTATTTATTTATATTTTGAATGTTACATAATGTAAAAAAAAAAAAATACATTCATATTTTGAATGTTAAGATTAAAAATTGATTTAATGTATACATTAAATACATTAATACCACTATAAAATATTATTGTATAGAAACTGACGCACAAAAGACGCTTCAAAACGTTGTCATTTCATGTTCCAAATAGCAGCATACAAGTTTTACGTGATATGAGGGTAGAGTAAAAAATGAAGAAATTTGGGTAAACTACTACTTTAGAGTATCTAATGTGCTCTAAGCATGGGGTTTTCACCCTGTGTGTGTGGGGTGTGTGTGTGTGTGTGTGGGTGGGTGTGTGTGTGAGGGGGGGGTCAAGCACCTGTTAATTCAGAAGCTACAGTTATGGCTATACCTAGATTTGGCGCAATTGAATTTGAGCAAAAAAAAACAAAACGCATTGATGGCGTGTAAAAATCAAGAATACCAGTGATGGTAAAATGGTTTCATTGAATGAAAAACAGGCTCAGCTGACACACTAAAACGCAGTAAGCTGATTATGTTTTTAATACCCTGTCTACACAGGGACGCGATGCAACACGCAAAATTATATATTCAAATTCACACTATTAGACATTCTTGTAAAAACTATAAACCATTAGTCTTGACATGCAGCTAATCGCTAGCATGCAGTGCAAATGTTTTGAATTTTTTTTTTTACAAAACTTCAGTTAATATATATCATTTTTACTGTGATATACAAAATGGCTAACCTTCGGTTAGCAAGTCTCGAAAAGAAGCTAATCGCTGGCATGCTGTGCTAATTTAAAAAGACACAAAGAATCTTAATCAAAGATTCTCATCACTGTCATGCTTTTCAATAGGAGAGATATTCATGTGCATTTTACCCTCTTCGGCCTAGCATCAATAGTTAGCTTTTCAAAACTGCTCATCGGGTCCATTTCCATGAACACTGAGCATTCGGAGAGAGAAAGAAGGCTAAAATGACAGTGAAATAGCTGTGGGGGGTGGAGGGGGTGGAAGCTCCCCAGATTTACATTCTCAAGGCATGTTTGCCAACAGCATGTGGCGGCTTGAAGCTAGTCAGCCCCTTCTGTCTCCTTCTTCTGTGTGATTACAGCCCCCTTCCCCCTCCTCAGGCTAGCACTATCTTGCAGTCTTGGGCTAATCAAAATGAACATCTGAGAAATGAGGGCAGGTGAGATGCGGCTGAAAAGTGTTGATGACTATCAGATGATGTAGTGAGACTCTTATCCGACGGATCTGTAGGCCTGGGAATGTGGGAATGTCAGACCCTCCCGACTTCTGGAAGTCTGTTTTAGTAACTTAGCATTCCGAGTTCTAGAACATATGGGGAGGTGTGAGCCGTTAGATTCTTCACGCTCCGTTCGTGATGGTGGGGTGGGTTGGGTTTTTGGCGTTGTCTGTGAAATTGGCTGTTTGGTTTGACAACCTTCGCTAACAGCTTAGCCAGGGTGTCGTCCAAGCGTTTTAGTGTTTCAAGACTTGTGCAAATGATCTTCCTTGTCAATCCACAAGGAAACATTCCGTATGTGCCACAAAACTAATTAATAAATAACTCTGTGCTGAGATAATAAAAAATGGTCAGACAAAAAAAAAAAAAAAAAAAAATTCTGGTAACATACAAATGTGTTTTGTGTGGAAATTCAAATTTTATTAATCATTTTTCACTTTTTTTCAAGCCAAAATACTGTTCATAGTGATGTACTGTACTGTAAAGATAAAGATTTTAAATAATCAGATTAAAAAACAGAAACAATTTGGAAAATAAAAATTCCATATAATTTACCCAATACGTTTGGGTAACATTTCTTTTTACTGTTCAGGGTATTGTGTTCTCAGGTGATAACTTAAACCACTCGTAGTAAGGTTCTTCGGCAACGCGCCACCTTTCGATATTTTTGGTCACGGTGAAAATGAAGTTCTAATTAAACTTCACTGTTTTGATCAATGATTTTGGCCAAAAATTTTTAGGTGCCAAAATTTTCACTAATTATTTAGTATTACCTTCTTAGCTAACATTTCACAGGATTACACAAATAATTCTCATTTAAAGTAGAAATAGATATTTAAGGTAACATTTCAAGTAGAAGTTTATTTGTTTATTTTATTTATTTATTTATAATTTTGCCATAATCAATTGGAACCAAACCACCATAAAACTTTTTTTTTTTTTTTTGCACTGCGTAACTCCACCGACAGCGAAATCTCAAATTCAAAATTAAAACCATTTTTCAGGTACAATTGGACATATTTCAGAGCTAAACAATATTTAGTCTGAAAAACTGTATGGTGGCACTTCATTTAAAGACTAGGAATGAAAAGTGAATGTTACCGTACATACCAGGTGGTTGAAAGGGAAGGGGTTAAAAATAAGAGGGTTCGATGACATCAGCTCAAAGGAAAGTTGTTTCAGCGACGAGGCAAGTTATTAAATTATGACGAAATATTCTTCTAAATCTTCTTCTAAACTGGGCTCAATATGTCAAGGAATGCTGTTCCTATTACAACTGCAATATCTGATCAATGAAATCTGATAAAAATGGCTATTCTATTTGAATTGGCCTTCCTAGTTCCTCTCTTTCTCTCTCTTTCTAACCAAGCGCTATGCGACAGAGGTTTTTGGCTCTCTGACTTCGTATCATTTTAAGCCGCAAAGAGGATTACATGCACAAATCCAAACAAAGCAACAGACGAATAGTGAGGTGCGATGTTTCAACTGCCTGAGAAGAGGTATCGGAAATACGTTTATAGGGATATAATGTAAACAGTGTCTTTTAGTATAAAATGTTAATGCATTACGTAGAACACTTTTTTTTTTTATGATAGAGCTGAACATTTGCTATTATAACTAATTTGTGGTATTGTTATATGTGTGATTTTGTGGGGAAAAAATAATCCATGCAGGATTGTACATTTAAAGGGATAGTTCACCCAAATATGAAAAATCTCCAGTTTACCCCCATGTCATTCCAAACCTTACTTTATTTTATGATTTATTTATTTATTGGTCTCTATGAGGAAACCAACTTATAAATCATACTTAGTGATGGAACTGTAAAAATGCAGAAAGTTTTTTGTGTTCTAATTTTATATTTAGACAGTTTATGGAAAATCCCCATAAAACATGGAAACCCAATGTGTTCAAAAACAGTTGAAACATTCTTCCATGCTTGGATTGGCAGAATATGATTTAGTAAAAGAATTCCCCCCCCCCCCCCCCCCCCCCCCAACTAAAAAGTGTGAAATGGCAATGAATTATGCAGAATTGGTGTTAAACTCAATCAATCTGCAAACACTCAAAATAAGGAACACTAACATGGGTTAGAGTACAAGTAATGTACATTTTCACAATGTTCTTGAAAATATTTGTTCACCTAAATTTTTCACCTGAAAACATACTGTCATCAATTACACCCTTACAAAAGATTACTGCAGTTTTTTAGAAGTAATACTACAGTTTTTGTTACAGTTTTTGACACGAAAAAACTGCAGTATTGCAGTATAACCTAAAATGTCTGTAGATTTACTGGAGTACAACTACTGCAATACATCTAAAGTACTAGTAAAATAAAACTGCAATACAACTGCAGTTATTCTGTTTTTATACTTCATGCAACTTTCAGTTGTACTTCATTTTACTGCAGTTGTACTTATACTACAGTTTTACTGCTGTTGAACTGTGACTATACTTCATTATACCGCAAATCTATGGTTGTGCTTCATTAAACTGCAGTTAAACTACTTGGTACTGCAGTTTTACTGCAGTTGTACTTCAATATACTGCAGTTCTTTTTTGTAAGGGCTCACCTTTATGTCATTCCAAAATTGTATGACTTTCCTTTTGGAAGACAAATATGAATTTGTGATCAGTATATTCTTCAAAATATCCCTTTGTATGTCCCTTTTTATGAAAGTGAGTGAACATTTTTTTGTGTGAACTGTTCCTTTAAATGAAAGGCACCACGCCTTTTAAGCCTAGCAAAATCAACTAGCGCCAGAACAAAACAAAACAAGCCTGAGCATTAATAACAGTTTATCCGCCTTCATGAGTTGCTCTCTCAGCAACCTTATGTCTTTGTTGTCAGCATTTTGTAACCAAATTAGTTTGTTTTCTGTTAGTGATGATATAGCCTGGGCCTGAATAAAGTCATTTAGCCTTAGGCTATGCTAATATCATGCATTGTAGCATTATTATCTGTATCTTTCCCATCAAACATTCCTTGCTGGATATGCAGCAGTGGCAGCCATCCAAAGAAAATCAACAACCCACAAGAAGTTAATAAGTGGTAAAATGTGCAAACGAGTCTTGCATGTGTTATTAGCATTAAAATAGCAAGCAGATACATGCTAACCTTTCACTACTTAAAATAGAGGAGAGAGGCAGGATGTAGGGGAAAGTGGAAATTGCTCTCTGTAAATTGTAGCTGGTAGTTACAATTAGTCACAGTTCAAAAATGTAATTTTGTTTAAAAATTGGATTTTAAACGTGTTGAATATGATAAAAAATTGAGATCAAGACCTGCTGGAATTGCTATAATAGTGTTGATGATGACAAGGCGAAGATGGTCTCATAAACGCAAAGACTGAGACGGTCCGCCGAGTTTATTCTCTGCTCTGCAGTCCGATTGGGTGAGTGGCCAACTCAACCTAATCTTCATGTGTACAGCTAACTCCTCACTCAACTTTTACTGAGTCATGCTGTTATGTCACAGAAGCACTATAATTTCATTTCCCCCTCAGAGCAAAGTGTTTTGTTCTTTTTTGAGAATGTTGAGAATATGTTTGAGAAAGCAAGTTATGACACACTGGTATTTTCAAGGGTAGTAAGCGCATATCCTCAACTTTCGGTTCCAAAAACGGAGGTAACTTTCAATGTATGTTAGCCATTGCAACTTACTCTCTGAACATAACCTGCAGGTTCAGGTTCTGTTCCAGGGTTATTTTACTTCATTGGTGTTCAGCGCATACATGCCCTATTGATGAGGCTCAAGTGAGCGTAACAGATTGCTCACAATATATATATATATATATATATATATATATATATATATATATATATTATATATATATATATATATATATATATATATATAAAGCACCATTAAAACAACGTAATGTTTATTTTATTCATATAAATATATATATATATATAAAACAGGAAATTGTCTATGCTATAGTATATTTTTTATAAAAATATGTATATAGGCTGTCTTACCTTTCAAGCAATGTAGAAGCAAAATGACTAAACAAAAAAGTTGACTTTTATTTAGTTTATTTTCTAAGTCTTTCTGTTTATTATATATTTAACATCAAACTAACAATATAATTCTTATTCACAGTGATTAAAGATTATTAAACAAAAAGATTGAAAAATGATTGCACGATCACCAAATAGTTGGCAAAATGCACTAAGTGTGTAAACCGCAATTAAACAAAAGAAGAGGAAAGAAGTAGTGTGGCACACTTTTTCTTAGCATCTGTTTCCATGATGACTTGTCGCTCTGTTGAGAATGTCTTGTGTGTTAACCAGGAATATACTCTGGGTTGGCTGAAATTAATCCTGGATGCTTTTTTGGAACCAGCATACCTTGAAAAAGCAGTGTTTTTGTTAATCAACGAAGAGTTCAGGGTTCATGTTTGACGGTAAGATAGCCTTGCTTTTTGGAACAACCTGGTTACTGACAAAAGCTATACTGCTTTTTATTGTTTTGATTCTTTCATTTTTGATTCAAGGGGTTTGGGGGCCCCGAGTTTAAGCCCTGTTGGCCAATATGAGCATAGAAGCTTAGGAGGAAAGGTTTGTGGAGATATGATAACAATACTGCACTTGTGATGTTTCCTCGAGGGACTTCCACGGCCGAGTGAAAAAAAAAAAAAAAAACGATAGTGGAGGCGCTTCAGCAATCCAGTGAGTACTGCCATTAGCATTAATTAAATTAAATTATTTTATGTTTCCGGAAGTCAGTTGTTAGTTCCGCCATCTTGATGACATCACGCACGTTCTTAAAGATGGCAAGTGATGACTATTTGGGAAGCAACGAGTAGTCTGACATGCTTCATGTTCACGACGCGACAAGAATTTAAGAGTCAAAAGCGCATAATCCGACACAGTGACTATCATAACAGACAGAAATATTGAGTAGTCTGAACCTGGCATAAATGTCACCAAAAATCAACAAAAGTGTGGTAAACTTTTATGTTAGTCACACTATATCTTCATAACTGAATGGAGTTTTTTTGGTCAGATTAAGCTACAGTATGCACCAAGTTTAATGCCAACAGTCAAAAACATTGCTTTGCATGATTAACAGTATTTGTTTAGTGAGAGTGGCAGGAACAGAGAGATTACCAATGGTTTATTAGACCTTCTGGTGTGATAGAATAGTGCAGAAGTACTGGCTCAGCCCACCTCAAGCACTGCCCAACAACCCTCTAGAAGGTCATTGTGTAATTCTCATCCTTCTTCGATTGTAATCTAACCACTATATTCTGCTACAGCACTGTCATCCGTGTCTCAGTTCGCCTTTTCTTTGCTTAGGCTTTATCTATTAATCCTCATTCTGTTTTGTGCTTAAACTGCCGATCTGTTGACATCCGCTCTGATGAGAAAAGCTTTGAAATCAGTGTACATACAACGCATTGTGTGTGCTCAACACGCTCTTAATGATAAAGTATAACATGACAGGCATGCATGAAATTAAAAAGGACTAAGACAGAAATCATCTGTTTTTCAGAAAATGAAAAGGACTTTTGGCTCCTCAAAACATCAGCCGCATTCCTTCAAGCAGTTTAAGTGCATTGAAAATGACATGTTCAGTGCGTAAATTATATATCTTTGAACTGGTGCACTGGCAAGCTAGTGAACTCTGGGATGTGTTAAGATGTCTGAATCTTATCTGACTTAATGCATGCAGCATAACGTTTTTGAGCCACCAGGCTTTGGACTCTCATCCATGAATTTCCATCTGAAATTCATCCATGCGGGTACTGTTGTGTCAGGTCAGTGAAAGGATAGTCTAATGGCACAAAATGCTATCCTGCAAGCAATCGCAACCACTTCTAACTTGGATAGAACCAGATCATTAGGGATCATGACGACTGGGGCATGCATTGCTCACGCATGGATGTGGGTCAGTTTTTGTACTATAAATAATGTGCAATGTGTTTGGATACGGTCTTTATATCTGGCAGAGGGGAAAGTCACACTTTGCTGCGGAAAACAGCTATTGGAAAACAAGGCACGGGACATATGATGAATTGGAAATATCCTCATTCCCTGTATGCAACAGAAATCAGACTTCGTAAACAACACAGAAAGCAGTATTGGTCTGACTGATAAGACCGAATTTAATTTGTTTTAATTTCCAACTTTATAATAGGCAAAGCGTAAATCATAAATCTTCCCATATTCCATATGCCTTTTAAACAGAGGCCTTACACACTAACATTAAGTACTTTTATGTGTGCCGTTTTTGCTTTTGCAAGTAAATATAAATGATAATTAAATATTTTAGGGATTATATACTTTTGGAGCAAGTTCAGATGTAGTTCAAGTTTGTAAGAATTTCATTTGAATTATGAGAACTTTCAAAAAAATCTAATTTTAGAACAATTGGAATATTTTAATTATTTTAATATATTGATTTGGACTAGCTAGGCACCCCCCCCACCCCGCAATACCGCTACGGCCTACAGTTTGGGAAGTACTGATGTACAGTCGTGGCCAAAAGTTTTGAGAATTCCATAAATATTGGTTTTCACAAAGTTTGCTGCTAAACTGCTTTTAGATCTTTGTTTCAGTTGTTTCGGTGATGTACTGAAATATAATTACAAGCACTTCATACATTTCAAAGGCTTTTATCGACAATTACATGACAGTAATGCAAAGAGTCAGTATTTGCAGTGTTGGCCGTTCTTTTTCAGGACCTCTGCAATTCGACTGGGCATGCTCTCAATCAACTTCTGGGCCAAATCCTGAGTGATAGCAACCCATTCTTTCATAATCACTTCTTGGAGTTTGTCAGAATTAGTGGGTTTTTGTTTGTCCACCCGCCTCTTGAGGATTGACCACAAGTTCTCAATGGGATTAAGATCTGGGGAGTTTCCAGGCCATGGACCCAAAATTTCAACGTTCTGGTCCCCGAGCCACTTAGTTACCACTTTTGCCTTATGGCACGGTGCTCCATCGTGCTGGAAAATGCATTGTTCTTCACCAAACTGTTGTTGGATTGTTGGAAGAAGTTGCTGTTGGAGGGTGTTTTGGTACCATTCTTTATTCATGGCTGTGTTTTTAGGCAGAATTGTGAGTGAGCCCACTCCCTTGGATGAGAAGAAACCCCACACATGAATGGTCTCAGGATGCTTCACTGTTGGCATGACACAGGACTGATGGTAGCGCTCACCTTTTCTTCTCCTAACAAGCCTTTTTCCAGATGCCCCAAACAATCGGAAAGGGGCTTCATCTGAGAATATGACTTTGCCCCGGTCCTCAGCAGTCCATTCACTATACTTTCTGCAGAAGATCAATCTGTCCCTGATGTTTTTTTTGGAGAGAAGTGGCTTCTTTGCTGCCCTTCTTGACACCAGGCCATCTTCCAAAAGTCTTGCGCTCACACCTGCCTGCTGCCATTCCTGAGCAAGCTCTGCACTGGTGGCACTCCAATCCTGCAGCTGAATCCTCTTTAGGAGACGATCCTGGCACTTGCTGGACTTTCTTGGACGCCCTGAAGCCTTCTTTACAAGAATTGAACCTCTTTCCTTGAAGTTGCTGATGATCCTATAAATTGTTGATTTAGGTGCAATCTTAGTAGCCACAATATCCTTGCCTGTGAAGCCATTTTATGCAACGCAATGATGGCTGCACGCGTTTCTTTGCAGGTCACCATGGTTAACAATGGAAGAACAATAATTTCAAGCATCACCCTCCTTTTGACATGTCAAGTCTGCCATTCTAACCCAATCAGCCTGACATAATGATCTCCAGCCTTGTGCTCATCAGCATTCTCACCTGAGTTAAGAAGGCGATTACTGAAATGATCTCAGCAGGTCCTTTAATGACAGCAATGAAATGCAGTGGAAAGGTTTTTTTTGGGATTAAGTTCATTTCCATGGCAAAGAAGGACTATGCAATTCATCTGATCACTCTTCATAATATTCTGGAGTATATGTAAATTGCTATTATAAAAACTTGTGCAGCAACTTTTCCAATTTCCAATATTTATGTAATTCTCAAAACTTTTGGCCACGACTGTAGACATTATGGACAAAGCCAATCTACAATCAAACTATGTTGGTCGGTTAGTCTGAAACCTTACAAAAAACCTTGTATGATTTCAGTAGGACTAAACCATTAAATAACATTTTTAAAAGATTAGTCCAACTATTCAAACTCACCTGATGGTTTAAAACGACAATATGACTACAAGTCCTCCATTTTCTTTGTGCCTTGGCCATGTTTTGCGTGTGTATACATGGGAAGTGACAAATTTTGTGCAGCATTTTCTATGAAAATTTGGTCTAGCAAGCACTTTCTTGATCTAGCAAGCTCTAATCCAATTGGCTGGGAACTACTTTTAGAAGTGAGAGTGCAGTAGTCAATCTGGAAACCAATACAGACAACATATGCTTAAAAAAAAAACAGAAGCAAAAGCTACAAAAAAACCTCATAACTGGATTTGCCAAAGTTTGCCAATTCAAATCTGGCTACTCAAGACTAGTCTGAGCATATTTCATATGCTGGAAATGTCTTTTCCTTGAGACATTTTTGAAACAAATACAAAGAAGCAGCTGGATTGGCATTTAAATTCCTCAATTATTCCTTTCAAATCACGTCGAAACTAGCAAATTTATAAAGGATTACGCTTACCACAATTTCAGATTTTCAAGCAAAACCTCAGAGATCCTTTACTTGATACAATATTTAAGTCCTTCCCTTTTCGAAAAGCCTACACTCACATTTTTCTCAGAGTCTAAAGCTGCTCTCTATTGTTAAGTAGGTGCTTAGGAACTTTTAAAAAATGCTTCCTATGATTAGCTAAATTCTCTTGAAGATGTCATGCATGGCTTAGTTTAATATCCTAAATAGACCTCAGAGTCGGTTTAATTTCCTTCTTAGATTCTGTGACATTTGATTCTGTCACTGTATCTTTGGTTCACTGGGGTAGAGAATATTGGACGGTGGCGTTTCTGAATAGCTTCTCTGTGCGCAGCTTGTGAAGTGTGTGTGTGTGTGTGTGTCTTTGACATGAATCACTACCATCTATTGACTCGACAAGGCTACGTCATTTGCTGTGTTATTGTAATGATTGAATCGCCAAGTCATTGGAAATCTTGAGAACCCAGTCACTGATTCTGTAAGGAGTGTCAGTGGAGAGATAAAATAGTTTTTGGAGGATGTCAATAAGTGTTGCTTTTACATTTTTCCCCTGCTAAAAGCAGTAGATAAGATAATTAAGAATGAGGAATCAGAGCCTACTCAAAGGATAAAGGACAAAGGCTCTTTTCAGACCTTTTTTGTTAGAACATTTCTGTGGGTGCCACATTGCTTTTGTGAGTGTTAAACCATGGCACGGTAAATGAGATTTCTGAAGTAAATGTGAGTGGTTGCCCGTGAAAAATTGACACCATGATGCCAGGGTGTTGTGGATAGTTGCCAGGGTGTTGCAATGCAGTCGCAAGGTGCTGTGAGTAGGTTTTTGTGCTGGTCTAAAAGTGCTCACACTCCAAGTCTCTATGATATTTTGTCCCTAGACATGGCTCAGGACTTTGTAATGTGAGTATAACAGTGTGTCCTAACAAGTCACAACAAGATTTTAGACAAGTTTTTCTCAGAACAGTCTGGGACTTTTTTTCTCGATTTGTTCTCTTTCGCAATGCATCTGCAACTTAGGTGTTAAAACTAAAAAAAACAGCTGTATTTTCATGACTTCTGTGTAGCTTCTCTAGATGGAACTTGAGGGCTTTTGTCAGTCTCCAATGTTTCTTTCCAAAATCAGTCTCTCTTTGTCCATATTTGGTGTTTAACATACATGAGAACATCCTAAGACGCAATGCGATAAGATTCCAGTGACAAGCTATTTGTCCACACCAGATGTGAAACAACTACAAGGTCAGACAAAATCAGTCAAAAAAAACTCAGCCAATCAGAAGACCATGTAGGCGGAGTCTCTCTGCAGCTGCACTGCACAAAGGATGCAGACTTCAAAGGCCACACCTTCAAAGTCCGCAAAGGCCAAACCGAGTGTTGATGGTCTAGCCTACGAAGGTGCCATGTTGCCTAGAAACTGTGCCATTGACAAGCGGCAGTAACATTTTTAGTGTACTTGTTTGAAATTTATATTCAACTGGCATTTTCACAAAAAACAAAACAAACAAACAAAAAACTGTTGTCACTTGTTTGCAATGAATCTTGGGATAGGCTGGGCCATGAAGGATCCAATCGTTCTACCCTTTGTGACCCGGGAAACAAAGGATGCATTTGTTGGCCTTATCGAAGGAGCCTTTGAAATGGGACAGCCTCTGTTGTACCATTGAAAGATGCAGCCTCTGAATTGGGACAGCTAAAGTGATTGACAAAATATAAGCTTTGTCTCATTTTGAAGGCTACACCCTTCATAGATCACGTGTCTGCCTCAAGTCATCAACGTTGCCTCATTTAAAAAAAGAAAAAAAAATACCAATTATTCCTCATGAGGTGTAATTCTTTGTTTTTACGAAATGACGTATGTGGCCAACAAATTGAAAATTGGCAAGCATGAGATAGACTTTATCACTTGTTAGGTTATGGTCAGTGTTGGGGAGTAAAGTTAAATGTAACAGAATTACATAATTACATAATTTAATTACAAAATAAATGTAACTATAATTGTTGCAGTTACTGAGAAAAAATTTAATTAAATTAGTTACTTGTGAAAATGTAAATGTTACAAAGGGAGTTATATATAAATATTTCATAATATGAGACACCAGTGTTTCAGGACGCATAATAGAACATTCTTAATTGACAACTGGTTAATTTCTTATTTCGATTTATGTATATGTGTAATGACGTGTGTAGCTGGTGAAGAGTGCAAAAAGGAAATCCTTGAGAACTTTTAATTCAGCAAACCACACACACACACACACAGGAGAATAACTTGGAGAAATAAACAGCCATAAACACCGATCATCAACTTAAGACAAGGGACTAAATAAAAAAAAATAAAAAATACTTAATGGGCGAAGCTATGGCTGTGCTCACTGGAGCAGACTCAGGGGCCGGAGCTTACCTGTGGGCTGGAGCGGGCTCGTCTACTGGAGCGGACTTCAGGGCTGGAGAAGACACTGGAGCGAATTCAGGGGCTGGAGCAGAAACTGGAACCGACTCGGAGCTGGAGACATCTGGGGTCCAACACAATCCCTCGCACTTCACCAAAATCCTTCAGGCACACACATGGTGGCCATTTCACGACGAAGCTCTAGAATGGCGGCTATCTTGGGATAATGTTCTGGAAGGGTGGCAATCTTGGGACGAGGCTCTGGAATGGCAGCCATCGTAGAACGGGACTCTGGACTGAGGACTGAGGTGGTCTTGGAAACCGCAGATGGAGGGAGTGAGAAGGAGTTCAGCGCTGACCTCATGATGTAAATGCCGGGTAAGTAACTTTGGCCTGCTTTTGGAAACCCATTTACAGCACCGGGGAAATACAGGAGGGACAGAATGGATGGAATCATTGGAGTGTTATGTGGAGGGAACCGGAATGGGATGAGCTGGCGAGGCCTGTGTTCTAGAGGGGGCTGGATGAGGAAAACGCTTCTTTTCTTGAACTTCTATTTCAAAATTAGATCCATTTAAATGGAGATTAAGATTTATTGACTCAATAAGGGAAAAACAACAAGCTGTTTTGCTGTGGTGAATAGTATCCTTATCCAGTCCCATCTAAAAACACATAGTGATGGAGACATCAGGCCAACTCACCTGATGACATAGCTCGAGGAGCTCCTCCACGTACTTATCCAAAGGCCGACCTCTCTACCACAGGCGGTCCTCAGCTAGGATCATTTTAGGGTCCGTTCTTCTGTTTCTCAAGGGCTTAACAAAAACAGAACTGAGGACAAAACGAGACTAATTAATAAGACACACCTGAACTAAAACTGAAATCAGTCTGTAAATATGACAAGTAAAGAGTGGCAGGTAAAAAGTCCAAGACAGACATGTGACAATATGTTTATGAACAGTTTTTTTCAAAGCATTTAAATGTCAGTGTTTCCTGTCGCAATGACTTGGTTTCAAAACCAGTATTATAGCTATTAAACTCTATCTTGGAATGATTTTAAATCTATATTTATTCTCAGAGCTATCAGAAGTGATAAAGTCTGATTTTGTGGTAGCTTTATTAATGAAATTAATTATAAACTTAATTCACCTGATGAAGGATTTTGAGAAATCTGACAGTAATCAGTGTTGAGTACTACTGTAAGGTTAACCCTGTCTGGTTTAAAATGATTAACAATTTAAAACATTCTTTAGAAATTAAGAAAAGCAATCAAAAAGTAATCAAATGCTATCAGTTACATTACTTTAATAAAGGAACTGAAATAGTTACACTACTTATTTTAAATAGGGTAACTTGTAATCTGTGGCCTATTGCATTTCTAAAGTAACCTACCCAACACCGGTCACGGTGTAAGGACTTTTTTGCCCATTTTGTTGAATTGTAAACACGCAGTACACGGACATCTTTAACCGTACCACTTCCGTAATTTGCAGCATCCCGTGCATAACATGGCGTTCTAAAAACACGATGCTCAATTTTAAAAATTGTGTCTCTTGACCTTGCACTTTTTTCATTCTACTGACTTGCGTCTTGTGTTTTTAACAACAAAAATGGATTCTGCGTGAACCGGCCATTACTGATTGAAAGATAAAGAGCATATTCGTATTTCAGTGTAGTTGTTTAAGCAGACAGTTTGCCTTGTACATTCAGTATAATATGCATCAACAGCAAGTCAAAGGGGGGAAGGATTCATCTGAACTAAGCATACATTATTGCTCTGTCCATGCAATAAATGCAAGTTCATAAAAGAGCTAGGTTTTCTAGCATATTTCAACTGCTCATGGTATAATCCATTTTAGAACAAATGAACTTGATCAAACTTGTCAACTCGCAGCCCGTATCATATTGTTTTTAATCATTGCACGAATCGTTGAAAAAAAAAAAAAAAAAAAAAAAAAAAAAAACACTATCTGTGCCTAAATTAGGATTGGGTGGGCAAGATGGGATAGATGCCTAGATCTGGTCCTGATGTGCAGTAACATTGTAAGCTGAGTCCGTCTCTGAATGCCACACTGACAACGAAGTTTCAGGAACTCCAAGGTCAGGCTACAGCTTTAGACAAAAGAGGGATGTGTTTGTGTGTATGTGAAAGTGAGAAGAGTAAATGCCACTTCAGCATGTGACAATTGCATTTCCAGCTGCTGCCCAGTGTTCGAATTAATGTCGGATCAGGACTGACAACAAGCCATTCATCTTAAAAGATGTAAAATTCATTCATTTAAAGTTCATTGTTTCCCTCTAAGCCGCAACAATTCATCACAATCTGGTTGATTCTATACCAATTAGATCGTTGCAAGAGGTTCTCTGTGAAAATGGAAATCAATTAGTCCCTTTATTTGTACCTAATTCCAAACAGCTGGTTAGTGAGCCACGGGTGACAGTTTTCCTCTTTGCTGTAATATCCTGACTATTTGCTCGGCTAAGTGAAGCGAAGCTACCTCTGTTTATCTTGCTCTCTCAGGTCGTATGCACTCATTCCCTCCCTTCCCTCCCAATGACCTTCCTACAGGTAGAGACTCTGGGCGAGAGTCAAAGCAAACACAGCAGGCTCCAGATGTACCTGAGGAAAGAGCGGACTATTCATTGCGGAGTTTCAGCCTTGGCAGGATCTAGTGTTGCAGATTGACCTTTTTTATGTCTTGCAGAGGAAACATTGATTAACAGTGTCCTGTTGCATCATACTTTATGTTGCTTGCTACCTTTTGACTATAATTAGTATAATTATTAATGCATCTGCTTAATTTACAAAATGTTAACAAACCGAAATATAATATTGAGAGTACTACTTACTAAATGAAAAAGCAAAGTGTAATTTTTATGAACTTGCAGATTCTGGAAGGTGTATAAAATCTTATGAGCACAACTGTACTAGATTTAACAAGAAATTGGTATTTAATTCAGCTGTGATGCATTAAATTTTTCTAAAAAGAGAGAATAGCCATTTTTAATGTTAGAAAACGACTTACAACAGTTTCCACAGAAATATGAAGCAGCTCAATTTTTTTTTCAACATTGATAATCAGAACTGTTTCTTGAGCAGCAAATCAGCATATTAAAATGATTTCTGAACGATCGAGACTGAAGAATGGTGCTGAAAGGCATCACAGGAATAAATGACATTTGAAAACACATTCAAATAGTTATTTTGAATTATAACAACATTTCACATTATTGCTGTTTTTACTGCATTTTTGCGCATACAAACTGCTTTCATTATCATTGAACCTACATCTAAACTTGTAGTTTATCAATCTAGAAGAGGTCCATTTAGCGACCAGTCACACAGAATGCATTCTCGTGTCATATCTGCAATATATTTCAATTATTTGTCTATAAATTCTAGTTATATACGTTGTGATTAGTATGCTAAAGTCTATACCTCTAAACTTGAAAAAAAAATGTATTAATATTTTTCAGGTAAATTGAAGCAGAGGAAAATTTGCTCTTCTTTATTTATTTCTTATCAATCCGTGCTGCTGATAATTGCACAGAATGTAGTCGGCCTGATAGTGTGGAGTCTCACAGCGATATCATTGGTTAGCACCGTTAACAGAAAGCAATTGGCTCTTTGCATCTGGAGCCCACGGCACCTAAATAGTTGATAATCTTTCCCCTTTGGACTCCTATGTCTCACGTTATCAGCCGTATTTGCATGTGATGATGTATTTTCAGGCGCACAGAGACCTTTTTTTCTCCCTTCAAATTTGTCTGTTGTGAGGCCTAGAACTGATAGCTCCAGCTGACAGCAGGACTAACTAACTAAGGATAAAACTGTTAGTATCTGTGCGAGGAATATAAATAGGCCTTGTTAGTGAGTGGAGCTACAGTAACACTGCTAATCTAATGGCATGTGCTTCAGGCCCAGCCTCAGTTGGTACTACATTGGCTTTTTCCTAAGAAAAATGCCACAGTGACAGCAGCCTCCAACAGAGACTGTTCCACAGTTAGAAAGGACTGCAATTTTATATTTGTCATTGCTGAATTGCAAAAACAAAGGCCATTTAATGTTTGCTAACAAGAAACCCAATGTATTATAGCAAAGACGCAATGCCTGCAACATTTGATTGGTATTGGTATCGATTGGAATATATCGTTCTCAGTGTGGATGATCCTTGATTGGACCACCATAAATTGACCTGCACCATCAGCGGTTCTCAACTGGTTTTGCTTTATTATTAGCTTTTAGAATGACTTTTTATTGCTCTTAAAAAGGGGTAACTGTGGTTTCCAGAACTTTACCGTAAAAATGTGGTAGCAGTATGACAAACGACCCTAAAATATTGCAATAAACATTAATGTATCAACATAAGATTTAACTTAAAACTGTGATGTATATAAATGATGTCAAATGTGAAGAGTTATGTATAGAATTCTTGGAATGTCACTGTACATTTTTTTGTTTTGTTTTTTCCACTCTATTATACTGTAAATTGATTTGGGTTTTTTTTCACTTAAACTTTACAATTAACAATGATTTACAGGAAAACTTCATGAAATGTCCTATTAGATCTATTTGAGTTTTTCACTGTAACCAATCAACAGGTTTTTACCATAGCATTTTAAAATTACGACCATGTTGTACAGGGTATCAGAACACATTTACGTCCCACTTTTCATTCGCAACCCACAAATTGAGAACTTGTGATGAATGTGAAACCATTCAAAGAGAGATGCAGGAAATTTTGCAAACCTCAAACATGTTTCTTGATCAATTGAACCCCAGTGGAAAGATTAAAATCTGGGGAAATTAATAATCCCATGTTTTCTGGCTTTTTAGATTAGCGAGACTGGAATAAGCAAGAAAGCTTTGGGACCGGGTCAGACTGTTTGGTGTTACAGGGCTTCTTATCAATCCGTAGGAGGTTTATAGTTATTTCATGAAGATTGCTGTGGTGGGCTCAGCGGGGCTTAACCTGAAATCACCTGTGAGGTAAGCTGGATTTCAGCCATGCATTCCTGAAATGGCCCACCTATACCTCAGTATTATCAACATATTTTGATTTCTTGGTTCCAGAAAGCTTAGGTGAAAGGTGCATGTATCGTACACTGCGCCATGCCTGTGAAGATGAAGATTATTTGAGGTTTTGTTTTATTGCTTAAACAACTTCAGAGCTACTGCTGGTTTCTTTTTCCATAACCTCTGTGAAAATTACTTGTGAGGTCTTGAATGAATCGACACAGAGCCTATTAATGTTCCACCAGACATTGTGCTAATTTTATTTTTTCCCCATTGGTTGCTCACTGAAGCTAAAATCAATTGCCTCGTAGGGAATGCTAACACTGAGATACAAGGTTCAATAGACTTAAAATGTGCTCAAAGAAACTTCCCAAGATATTGACACCATGGAGGAAGATATAACCCCTGTCTGTATATGAAGAGACAATAAGCAACAGTGTTTCCTAAAACAAAGATTAACGAAAGGCCTGCTCTCTGAAACAAGAGGATTATTGGCAACAACAGATTCAGATTCTGGAAAAGTAGATATTCCTTTTGATGCCCATATGGCTCTCAGCAAGCTTGATAAGCAACCCATGTCTAGCGTTCATGCCCAAAAATTTCAAACAAAGCAGCCTGCAACTGTCCAACTTTTTCTGTTTGTGAGATGTTTGTGTGAGGCTTTCCTGAGGCTTTTTCCTATTGATTACAGTGTATGGAATTCATAAAAAATAACAAGGCATAAATTTGCACAGATTTTTTGTTATAATATACTGAATTATTTTATCTTTGTGATGACTTTTTTTTTTACTCAAACTATATTATAGAAAATTATACATTCATTACTTCACTTATGTTCTTGAAAGTTGTAAATATAAGTAAATATAATATTTGAAAAGAAAACTTTCCTGCAGTAAATAACTATTCTTCTTCTTCTTTTTGGTTCAAAATCATGTACAAAACTTTGTTTTGTGTGTGTGTGTGTGTGTGTGTGTGTGTACACTTAACTATGTTTTAGGGAGAAATTTGTACCCAAAAGTGACCAAAACCTGACAAAAAGTGTCCTCATTTTTATAATTGAAAGTTTTTTTTTGTTTGTTTTGTTTTTTTTTTAATGTAAAAATACAGAAAGTTTTCTGTGATGGGTAGGTGGATAGAATGTACTGTTTGTATATTATAAAACCCATGACACTTGGAATGTCCTCACTTTGATAGCAAAACAAACCTGTGTGTGTGTGTGTGTGTGTGTGTGTGTGTGTGTGTGTGTGTGTGTGTGTGTGTGTGTGTGTGTGTGTGTATTTGTTTTGGCTATAGTGTTTACACTTCTTTCCACACGAATTTCTTTGCAACGTTGAACAACTCTAGTCTGTAATAAGGCAGGAAAATGAGTGCAGATCACACAGTAAGATATACATCATCTCCACAACCTTGTCACTGAACACCCCCAAGGGTCAGTGCATCTGGCGCTTCACACTGAAGCCTCAATAATGAGACCGTGTCATCACTACTGAAGGGCTCGAATTTACTTAATGGTAGAAGTTCAAAGACTTATTTCACTGCAGAGATGACAATGAGACCCAGGAGATGAACTGAACAATGCTGCTGTAGGAGCAATAGCAGGACTACCATTTGTACTGCTGACAACTGTTTCCTTGTTTTCAGTACAGATGTTCTCAGAAGTGAGAATAATGAAACAAATAGCAGAAATCATTAAAATGGGGAGTTACATTGGTTTACTGTCAAGTCAGTGTTATTTTTCATTCGGATTCATAGGAGTGTCTGTCCTACTGACATTGAAAGTTGTCCCTGCACGCATCGGTTGCTCTGCACCTTCTTCTGTTAACACACTCACGTCTGTTGAATCAGCTGTTTGAAATGTTCTAAACGGAACTCTTGGGTATTTAACCCTGTGGATTTGGAACTGGCATCATTAGAATGTTCTGCAGTGTTGTTTTAGAAAGGAATCACCAATGATCCCTGTGTACCAAACGAAAAAACCATAGAACCAAGGACCTTTCCCTCAAGGATGGGTGGAAATTTCATACAAGTGGTGCTCCTGACGGATCAGACCCTTAAACAGCTGCTTACGGTACTTGTTTTTATGAAATTCATATTACATGATAACGTGAACCATATGCCTGTCTAATCTAGTCAACCACTGCAGGCCTGCCACAGATACAAGCAATCATTCTGTACAGATCTGGCACTGATTTATCAAAGGTCCGGTCCACTTCTGCATCATTTATCCCTTGGAACGCCAGGTGAGATGAGCAAATGTCTCCTTCAGTGGTAATTAATATGTGCTACTCGCTCTGCTTTGAGCGCCAAGTCTCAGCTTGGAGAGTGGTGAAAAAGCGCAAGGGTTGTCATGACTAATGTCTCTCACTAGTAAAACGGGTACCTGTGAATGGGGACAGTGTGGTTCTAGCTTCTCTGTGCAAATCCAGACTTCCCTTTCCAGATCATTACAGCTTTAGGCATAGAGTCAAATCTTGCGCCGGACCTGCATGTTCAGCTTTAACCCAAGCTAAGAAGTATCCACAAATATTCTCATTCATAGCAAAAAGCAAAAAGGAAAATAACAAAATGTAAACCACATACTAACCTGGTAGTCCTACTGTTCTGTATTTTCAGGAGTACCACAGATGGCCTGAATCATTTTTGGTTCAGTGTATACAGGTTGTTTTCATGTTTTACAAATTCCATAATTTCCACGGAGATGCTGCTGATTTGTGGATATAACAGGAATGTAACATGCTCAGTCTGACAAACCCTACATTTATGATTCATGAGAAAGGATCCATGTTGTACCTCAGGTTCTCATTGTAAACTGTAAAAGAATCTAAACAGACAGCAAACTCTGGTCAAACAGCTCTTTTTCTGCCTTTAGCACGAGTTTTCAAAGCCCCATGCGAGTTGTTCTAGCTCGTGAAATTTCGAAATAACGCCTCTGTGTTTGGATTGTAGATAACCTACCTTTGTACATCCCAAAACCAGTGATAAATTATTAAAGTGTATGCTTTCTTCAGAGCCCAACCTTAGTCTTGTTGGTCCAACTTGTTCTGTTGTTAAAACAAGACCACCTATAAACAACAGTCTGCCCAGCAACACCAAAATAGACTTGCTGGTCTTGCAGGATTTAGCACAAACTCCGATTCATGTGAAAATGTATTGCTACATGTTGCTGTTCACTACTGCTGTTTAAAAGAAAGCTAAGACTTGAAGCTTATTTGTAAGGCTTGCTTTTGGCAAGAAGGGGTTGAAGGCATTGTTCTGGAAAAAAAATTAACTGCAGCTCAAGCGCATCTGTTTGGTCAAAGCAACACAATCGGGACTGTGGCATGAAAAGGTGGGGGAGTGCAAACCTGTCAGCACATCTAAATAACAATGACCAGCCAATAACAGTCTGGAACAAGGGTGGCCTGGTGGCATAGGGCCAATCTCTTCTCACTTTGCAATTACAAAGAGCAGAAGGTTTCGAGTAATCACACCATTGATCTACTTCAGAACGTCCAAATTTCATTGATCTCGTTTTGGGAGATTCTAAAAGAACACTTTGAGACGTTTGAGGCATGTTCATTTAGTATTCTACATCTTTGTATTTGGTATGGAGGTCTGCAGTCTGTCCAAGGCCTTACTCCCACACTTTGACTGTGGGAGTGTGTGGAATTCATTGGGTCGGATGGTAGGCGAGGTTTCAGTGGGGGTTGACCTTTCCTCCACGGTTCAATAAGTTTTAAGCAGCCGTGACTGAGTTACTTAGGCCTCAGCTCCGTGGAGGGGGTGAACAGGTGGTCAATGGATTACCACAACCATGAGAATGCTCATGGACGCAATGTGAAATCAATGCATTTTGATTTCGAGCATTAAATTACCCAAAAGCAAGTCATGCAAAAGGATTCATTTCTGAAAAATGGGTTCCTGCTCTTACGCTTTTAAACATGACTGATGAGACAGAAGCAGTGAAAAGTGCCTCCTTGAGTGCTTTTAGAGACACTATACTATATTTGTCTGTAATTCCCAATTACATAGTTGTTTAAGTTCCATTGATTTCTTCCCTCACTAGCCATGTTAGAAATGGGAATTAAGTGCAACTATATTAGCATGTTGATTATTTCTGAATTTGAATTTTTCGTTTTGTAGATGTTCACACTGTCAAAACTGAATTGAATTTGTTACCTTAAGGAACTATTTCCATGACATCTCACTTTTAAAATGTACTTTTTAGTGGTATAATAAAATGTAAACAGGTTGATGTCATTATTAAATAATTTCTTTTGAATTGTTTTTTTATTTATTTGAATAATTTAACTTAACCATTTCAGGTACAGTGACATTTCTGTTAGTCATTTCTAATTTTGTAATTAAGATTTTAATTTTGATGGCAGAAGTGCACAGAATTTGTTCATATAACTATACTTTTGCGGTGTAATGGTGTCTTTATTTACATATATATATGTGTATATATATGTGTATATTATTCAATATATATATCAATATATATATATATTGAATAAGTCTTTATATTTGTATGTCCAGTTTTTGTTTTAATTTTAGTTTCAATTTTAGTAATTTTGTTATGAGCTTTAAACTTTATTTAATTATTTATTTGTTTGCTCATTTATGTTTTAGGTTGTATTAATTTCCAGTTAGTAATTTTAGTGCTTCAACCAAATTTTAGTTGACTGAAAAAAAGTTTTCATTTAATATGTGTTTTATTTTATTTTATTTTATTTCAGCTTTATTTAAATTACCAAAAAATGAAAAAAAAAATTTTTAATTGTTTGTTGGTGATTATATATTCAAGAGACAGCTGAAAACTCACCTCTTCCGTGAACACTTGATCCCCTCGTAAAATAAAAAAAAAAAAAAAAATACCCCTTTCCTTCCCTTTTCCCTTCCTACTCTAGCTTATGGTACTGAGCAATGTATGAAACTTGTATTGTGAGCACTTCCTGTGTTATTTGCCAATTCATGAAGAATCGCTTGTTTGTTTTCCTCACTTGTAAGTCGCTTTGGATAAAAGCGTCTGCTAAATGACTAAATGTAAATGTAAATGTGATTATAACCATGTTTTGCTTGATAACAACTACACATATAGGAAACATATAGTACTCACATAAAAAAGATGGCAGTAGTTGGCATTTTATTTGGTTATGTGTATTTCAGGAGTACAAACAATAATACATTTATCATCAAGATATGGTTTGTTTTTTCTCCACTTATGCCAATAAATTAAATTGATGTTTGAAAGACATTTTGCGCCTGTGTCACAAAACAAAAATCCTACTGCTCTCTCCCGTCCAACATGTACTGGTTTGGCAGTTATCCTCCATGACCCTCTTCATAAAACATGCACTTTTGGCCTCACATGATGCTGCGTTCACATGCACCAATTAAACATATAATTAGAATGTAGAACCATAATTTTGGGTAATGACATGCATGCAAGATAACAAAGCCAAATTATATGTTGCCTAGCAACTTCCATCATTTTAACCTCTAATGTTCATTTTTAGTCCTTTCCTCGACCTAGAGCAGTGCTGCTATCCCACAAGATTTGCATTGCAAATTAATTTCAGATATATATTCAATTGAATTAAATTCAATTGAATCCCTCAAGTACAGCATGTACCTGTAACATATGAGTAATATTGGTATCAACATCCTGGAGGTCTTGAACAGGCATTTGGGAATCTTTGACAGTAAGGTTGGAATTTAAAAATTGATTTTACATAATTAAATTGAATATGTATTTAATATTCATAATAACGTGCAAGCGTGCGACAAGAAATAATCCTTAATACAGGGCTAGATTTAATAATGCAGCATAACAGCATTATGCTACCATCTCATAATGCGATTCATCTGATTCATTTCAATTATCGCAATCTAATGTAATTACTGTACTACAAAATCATCACCATAGAAACAGAGACGTTACTCTCTGGCTTGTATCCACGCATGACTGTAGTCTGGGCAAACTTGACATTCCCAGACAGCCGGTTTCAGCATTTTGCGTCATCCATAGGGCTCCGGTACAGCTAGAGCTCAGGCTTTATTGTGGTCTCAGGCAAGTAATAAGTCCTTTCCTATTGAGTGGAACCACGATTTGGGAATTGATCAAAAGCTTGATACGCACAAACAGCCTCCGGCTTCACTAAAATGTCATCGTGAGATAGCCGAGATCCAAGGCAACTGATTTTTGCCTTGCCTTTGGACAGGACTGCTGGGAGTGAGGCTGCAAATGTTGGTTTAACAAAATGTAAATTACGGCTCCGAGATGCACTTGTTTACTCTCAAATCGATGGATCATACGCTTGCATTCAAAGAAGTGTATCTGCACCACTCCTCTCAAAGTAGCTCGCTCACAATCTGGTTGAAAAATGCATTTACGGCCAAGAATTCCCATAAAGGATTCAAAAGAGCCAATTACTTACTATTTACTTTATGGCTCATTGAATACGCCCAACACCCAGAGAGTCCCCCGAGTGTCTTTTTTTCTGCTTTACAAAGATAGTGACATCATATTACACCGAACAGAGTTAAGGGCTTTGCTTTTGCAACCCACTCCAGTGCACAATGACAGTAATTTTCAGGCTGAATAATGATATGCACAGCTACGAAAACTCTAACCCCTTTCAGATGTGTCTCAGGGAGGTGACTACAATTTGCAACACTGGGATTGAATTTACTGTGGAATGCCTCCATGGCTGGAAGGCTTTAGGGTGCTGTTTTTGAGGTTTCCCTTAAGGGATCTCCTGGCACTAAGCAAGCATTCCCTTGGTCTCTATTAAATGCAGGGGGAATGTTTGGGGATAAACGAGCTTCTTAATGAAAGAACAACTGATAAGCAAGGTGAGACGCTTCTAGTTTTGGTGCCCCGTGGACGTACATGCTTCTCTCAAAAGATAGGCCTCAGGGGACTACAAAAGGATGGAATTCCATGGATCGGCTGAAAATACCAATGTCAGGTGAGAGCTTTTGAAGGAATCTCCTAAACAAAAGATCAATGGCTTGGCTCCACATGTCGCCCCACTTAGAAACTTTGGTGACCCGTCCTTGTGCCCCAAGGGAACAAAAAGGAGACGATTGAGGGGTGTTACTTGTGGGATAATGAGGGTCTTACCAGCTTTCCCATTGCAGAAGGTACACAAGTTAGGGCGGATCTTGTTACCTTCAGGTATTTACAGGTACAGGTACAGATGCATTTCAAAAGGTACTCATGGTGTTATACGAAATAGATCTTTGAATAGAAAGATCAAGAATAAGATCTCTTTGATATCTCATTTGTTTCTACGTCTCTTGCTTCTCAGATTTGTCTCCTGGGAAACAGAGGTACCAGGATACTGTAGACTTTCAGAAGATCTCAACATGAGCATTCTTGTTAAATACTTCTCAATGATCTAAGCTATACTATCTATATTCATTTTCTAGCTCTTACTGTATGTTGTTTTACTGCATATTTTTATTTTATGTTTAGGAAAATCTTAAACAAAGCATTTAACCCTTGCATCAATTTGACCCACAGCGCAAAAATACTGATTAACCTAAAATTTTGTGGCATTTTTCTCATTTAGGGTCACGAACATGCCTGCAAAGCTTTGACACTCTGAGGTGTTGTGTAATGCGTGCACAAAATCCCTGATGATTTTGATGTCCGCGGGTCAATTTGACCCCCAATTTTATGGTTAACAAATACATTTTTTAATAAAAAAATTATTTTTTTAATGTCAGTTTCTCAGCTACCCTCTGAAGGCATTTAAATTTACATTTATGCATTTTGCAGACTCTTTTATTCCAAGAAATGTACAGTGTTGATGTTCACTGTTGAGGTTCAAATGTTTATTAAAGATTTACCATTTTACCTGGTTTTTTTTTTTTTTTTTTTTTTTTTTCTCATTTGGATTTTTCTTGAATTGTATTAAAATCCATTTAGGGTCATAAACATCAGGAAAAAAAAAAAAAAAAACATAACACAAAGGTTAAACAGACAATTCACCCAAAAATGAAAATTCTGTCCTTATTTACTAACCCTCATGTCATTTTAAAAGATTTTTTAAACAACATTTTCAGCCATTTTTGCCTTTGACAGTCAATAGGGTTCAAAACACTGAAAATTGGATGCCGTTAATTTACATTGTATGCTAATTTGTGTTATATGCCGTTAAATTCAATGATGTTCCACAGAAGATAGTCAAATAGGTTTGGAACAACATGATGACAGAATTCTCACTCCTGAGCAATAAAAAGGTCCTAAAAATCCTCGGGTCTTTAATTTGCTAAGGAGACAGGTGCTGCCCCTTTAAAACCTTCTTCCAAACCTCCATCTCTTTTACGAGTCAACATGTCCACTCAGATGTTTATCTTGGCCCCTTGTCATATGATATCAGAGCCTTCCAGCTACCTGAGGGTGACCCTCCCATTAGATGTCGTCTTTTGTGCTCTCAGGCTGCATTGGGAAGAGACGTGAGGAACGTGGGTGTGAAAGTGGGGTTTTGTGTGCGAGCGTCTGCATTAAAGGCATAATCAGAGTGATTAGTTCTCATTGTTCCCTTGTTGTTTGCTCAGCTGCTCAAATGTATGTCTGGCAATGGGTTTTCTGAGCCCAACTGCTGATGTCTACAACTTGCTGAAGGATATTAACACCTTTTTAGAAGAATGAGAAAACAGTAAAAAGCAAATTAAATCAAAAGCAAATTTGTCTGAAGATTTTAAGGCCTTGTGTAAAAAGATATCATTTTAGGTTAAGTGTTTTTCTTTGAAAATGATTAGTATCTAATGACATTGAAAAATAATTTCATAAAGTTTAAAGCAACTTGAAGAAAACATTTCGTTCTGGTCCTGTTCCAGAATGTTCTGCTGTAGAACCTTGAACCTATCTATACAAAGTAAACAGCGTAGGAGACCGACAGGGAAGAGAAGAAATAGTTGAATGTTAAGGCGTTATTTTTTATTTGTTTTTGCACACAAAAGTATTCTCATCGCGTCATAACATTAAGGTTGAAACACTATAGACACGTCGACTATTTTAATGATGTCTTTATTACTTTTCTGGATCTTCAATGTGGGAATTGCATTGCTTTCTCTTGGGGATCAGAAACCACTTCGATTTCATCAAAAATATCTTAATTTATAATCATTTTCATTTAGGGAACATGGAAATTCTTTATGATTTTTAGTTTGATCAGATCCCATTTTAATCTTTCAACTTACCAACAAACAAAATAATAATTTAAAAAAGTGCATTTAGCTAAAACTGGCCTGTCTTATGATTTTTTTTTTTTTTTTTATGATTCAGAAATATGGGTTAGCTAATGTTTTTTTTTTCTCTCTCATTTAGTATAATAAACATGCATTTAAAGTATCGACACTGTGGAATATGCATTCAAAATCACTGTTACAATTATGATGTTTGCAGGTCAATTTGACCCCCATCTTTCATACTTAAAAGCAGCTGCACAGAACAAAATACATAAATAAATAAATTTTTGATGTATTTTCTTCTGTCCATTTCTCAACTATCCTCTAAACGGTTCATTTATGCATTTGGCCGACGCTTTTATCTGAAGAAATTTACACTGCGTTGATGCCATATTTTTATCAGATCATGCATACAATTTTGCTGGACATTCTACTGTTTGAGCTTCAGGAAAGCATACAGAGTAAGTGCCACATTTCAGTTGAATATGTTAAAATATTTTTAAACACCACACCCAAATTTTAACATAATAACACACCCTCATTGCCTGCATCTGATGCAACTCACATTTAATTTCATGGGGTTTTGTTTGTTTGGCTAAATTTACATGTCTCAACAACACATTCTGATTCCTATGAGTGGTAACAAAGAAAGAGTTTTTAACTAGATGAGAGATGGATTATGGCAGCATTTGTCTTTAAATACGAGTTAATGATGTAGCTTCTCTAACAGTAGGAGGTATACGGTCTAATAGGATATATAACACAGAGATTACATATTTATGTGATTTCTCGGCCTCTGACACACCATTTAGATGCTAATGTGATTCAATCTATCATTTCCAACAGGATGTGTGTGTGTGTGTGTGTGTGTGCATTGAAAGAACCTGCTCTATCAAAGTAGTAATTAAATAAATTACAGATTGTTTATGTATGCACATATGTTGAAACAATTTTTTTTTAATCAATGCAGGCAGTGTTAGTGTTTTAAAAGAATTTTAAATATCTAAATAAATTACAATTGTTATTCATTCATTCATTCATTCACTTATTTACTTACTTACTTACCTCAGACTGAATGTTTTTTCCCAAGCCAGTGCTAATGTTTTAAAAGAATAGATCGATATTATAGAATAGTTATAGATCATATACATATATATGATTGCTAGGTTAAGAAATAATAACCTTAGGCACCACATTGTTTATGTTCACAAAACTGATTTTATCAGGGTTATAATTATGCCGAGCGCTACATTTTCGCAATTGCATGTGGAAAATATTGCATGTCAGGACAGGCCACCCACAAAGATATGATAATTTCATTTCTGAATCTGAATGTGTTTTTCTGTGTGATGCAGCTGACTAAAATGTTCTAGTCTAAGAGGGAAGCCACACAGACTGACGCTATGCGTTATGGGCTTGCCACATTGCATATGTCAGCATTCATATTTTGCATCTGTTTTTCTTTTTCAGACATGGATGAACAAAGCCTTGTCCTCCCATGCTCCACTGAACTCATTTAACCTAGTAATTGAGACATTTTTGGCTACTGTACAAATAAACTGACCAACAGAGGCGCCTTAAAAAAAAAACAAAAAAAACAGATGCCACCCTGATGACCGTAAAAGATGCGCAAATGTCCTAATTGGAACAGTTGCTATAGAGCAATGATGCCAAGTTTTTGGGGCGTTCAGCTGTCTTCTTTGTCTGTCTACTAGCTCTCCTCATGCAGCATGGAGCCCATTTGTAGTGGCAATAAATTATTAATCAGAAAGACATCATGTTCACCGAGATGTCCTAGTGTGACTGGGTTAATCGCCTCTGGTGCGGAAAACAAAGCAGTCCGTCACAGGTAGGCATGCGCAAAATGAACGCAGACTTCTTGCCCATCTGCATTTTGGTGTGTGCTCAACTGTGCAGCCAAAACTAAAGCAGACACCCACATTATGAGCAAACGTTCATGCGTCAAAGCATGTAGATGTCATTTTCTAGCCAACGTACTTTAACACAACCTGAGCAGTAAACATATCCTCTGTATTAAATATTCATGGCACTCTATATCCCAGGCAAGCAGATGCTTAATGCTGAGTGCTGGTGCTTTCTGATTTCAAGAACTACTGTGAACAAACTAAATCCTTTGGCAGGGTAGAAACGCTTAGCATCCCATACAGCCAAACTGAAGATGTGAACAGCTGAGACCCAGTCTGATGGCTGGCTTTTATGATAAAGTATGATCCTCGTAACTAAATCACAATGAGCATGTTTGTTTGTCGCAAATCTGATGTTTCACAGTATTCAGTTGTTGATTATAGATGGATTGAATTATGTGATCTACAATTGCAGTATTTTTTTATTTAATGATAATGAAATGAAGTGGGTGAATCTCAGGGTCATATTTCACACACAATACAATAAAGGTAAAATAAATTATATATTGCACAAAAGAACCTTCTTTGGGAGGATTTATATCTTTTGATTATATAATTTTGAAAATAAAGATGTTGCTTAATTATTTTCATAAATCAAAATTATTTTGATCATTTTTGCCCATTTTCTCCACCATATTACTGAAGAGTTTCTGGTTGATTTACTTCAGAGTTTGCTTGCAAATTATTTGCTTTGATGATTCTCATTACTGTAATACGTTAAATTATTTTTTAACATTAAATTCAGCATTTTAATATGAAACTCAAGGCAGTCAACACATACTAATGATATATAAATATGATCATCTTATCATGTTGTAGTATGATCATTCATATATATGAGACCCTGATAGAACTTTGGACAACATCCTAGGGCAGATGTTGCTGTTTGGGGAGGATCGCTGTCATTTCGTGGATCACACCTTGTGGATATGCAGCTCCTCCCTCACCACAGGAGTAGTCGAGAGCGACACCACTATCTCAGACTCCCAGGCACATTTTCTAACACCAGTAGCAATCTCTCTGCCTGCTCTGGAAGATTAACTGTCCCAGCCCGGATTGTCCTGGACAGCAAGAGAAGACCTCCGCTGCAGACCTGATGTTGACGTCCCAGTCCGCCACGGAACCAGAGCCTGAGTCAGCTCCTGCCACAGACCATGAGCACGAGCCCCCTCCAACCACAGAGTCAGAGCCAGCCAAAGAGTCCATCCCAGAGCCAGAGCTATTTGCCACATCCATCCAGAGTTCGGAGCATATTGCCAGATCCAGTGAGGATTTAGTTTTGGAGCAAATGTCCACCATTGAGCCTTTGAAACCATTGATTAATTTCACTGCAGAGCCAGTTCCCACCCTTCCTTCCACCCATGAACTCGCTCAAAGTCACCAGTTTGATGTTCCAGTCCCACCCTGTTACCTTCTTGTACCGTTGTGCTCCATCAAGTCACAGTCACTCACCTACTCCACTGGTGTCTCACAGCTTCTCAGCTTCATCCTCGCTGGTGATTACCACCAGCTGTCTGGCTCTGCCTCAGGCCACTTCACCACCAACTCAGGTTTGTGAAGCGGATCTCCTGGCTGCACTTCGGGCCTCCAGACCGGTGTCTCTACCTTGGCCGGTCAGTCCTTCGGCTCTGCCTTGGTTCTGCGCTCCCTCAGCTCCGCTGTGGTCCACCATCACGAAAGCTTGGTTTATACTCGCTGTGCGAGCAGGAAGGTGCATGCCGAAAAATTACATCATCTCAGTCATCAATGCACGAGATCCCATTCGGTATGTTCATCCTCCTCCAGAGCCCCTACCCTCTCTCAAATGGGATATCAGGGTCATGTTTATTTTCATAGTGTTTTAGTTCATGTGATTTGGTTTCCTGTATATTCTTTCAGTTTAATGTTCTCCTCACCCTTGTTAGGGGCTGTTCACATATCGTGTCTTTTGTGTACTCAAATTCATTATTTCAAATGGAGGCAGGCGCACTCATAATGGAAGCGAAAGAGTCTAATGTGCATGTGGTGCGTTTTACAGGTACAGCGAGATGAAAAATTGTCAACTTTTCACCGCAGGTCATGTGACAAGAATCAACCGATCAGCTTTCCACACGTTTTTAGATGCGATATGTCAAAATTCATTGGCATATTCATTCCCTCTGACTCTGGGACATGGATACAGTATAGCTGTACAGTATTAGTTGTCACAAGAACAGTATTATTTCTGGCTTGTCATTCCTTTTTAATACCTTAAGTGAAAAAACAAATAGGATTTGAAGCCCTGCAAACGTGACTGCTCTCAGGGACATTGCTTTGTCACTTTATATTAGACATACTCCACTGACTAGCCTATAACTGTTTTCCACTGTAATTCATGTATCACAATTTGGCATTTGCAATAAATTATTACTTTTAATCTATTACCATTATTATTAGCATGAAAAAAACAGCTGATAAAGGTATTTAATGAGATTACCAGTTGTTTATTTTCCTGAAATACTTAACATTCCTGACGGCTTGTCAAAATGAACCCCGTTCACACTGATCCACAAAAACGCTGTATTATTCATACCAGGTCAGTAGTTGGCAATGTCATTTTGTAAAAAAACATTATTCACCTACAGACTGAAGACGTAATAAACCTTCACATGACGTCTGCGTTTTTACAAATCTGGTTTCACAAACAAGGCCGCCAAAATGCTGTTGTTGTGTAAATGAGCAGCCAAAACGGAAAAGTAGTTCAGTGTTCAGCACCGATAGCCTCGTGGGCAGCACGCCAACATATAGTCCTGGCTCTCGGACACGTGATGTAGGCATAAGAACCGTTGTAGGGCAAAAAATGTTTGCTTTGTCAACACTTGCTCGGTACTTGCTCTGACGCATGGAGCATCGGAGAGCTAGTGCAAGATGAGCATTTGTGGTTAAAATCCTATCCTATCATTTTGCTTGATAAGACCCTTATTTCTCTGCTGGGACCGTGTAGAGCCCTTTGACGCTGCATTGAAACTGCAATTTAGACCTTCAACCCATTGAAGTTTGTTGAAGTCCACTATCTGGAGAAGAATCCTTAAAATCTTTGCCATAAAAACCTTAATTTCTTTAATAAGCTATAAGTATAATGTGGTTAAATGTCATAACTCCCAGGTTATGTGGGGTGGAAGTACATTAAGCAAGACCTGCTGTGACATCACAGTCGTGTTGCATTGTGGTCTATGGATCTGCCTGAAGTGTACATATTGAGGAGACCCACTGCCTGGGTCAAAATCGTGGCATCAAGGGTCTATTCAAGGAAACTTCCCTCGTCTTCTTGACGAAGTTGAACCCACTTAAAAATGGCGGCGGGGATTTACCTGAGAGGAAGTGCTTAGGGAAGTTTGTGTCTGTATGTCTAAAAGTGGAGTTAAATGCAGCACTGGAGGGTCACTGTCCTGTAGAATTTAGCTCCAACCCTAAACAGCTAATCAAGGTCTTACTAGGCATACTAGAAACTTCCAGGCAGGTATATTTATGCAAGCTAAATTCTGCAGGACAGTGGCCCAGGACCGAGACTTTCTTTTTTGTCTGTGTACGAGTGGACACAAACTGAGATGTTTAGCAGAATACCCAGAGCTGGGTAGTAACTGATTACATGTAATCTGAATTACATAATTAGATTCCAAAAATGAAATTCTTACCTATCACATAATAAAACACAATTCACAAAATGGCAGTACATTTGTATTTCGTAATGGAATACAATTTGTAAGTAATCTAACCAACACTGAGAATTCAGATTTTGTTGCAAAAAGCTTTGAATTTAAATTAGTTGGGACAACTAGTGATTTGTATAGTTTTTAGGCACAGATATCTAGCTACTATGAACTATGCAGTAAGGTTGCTTACTGGCCAGCTTTATTTTTCTAATCAACCTTTCTGGAAGCTTCCAGGTGTTACCACATCAATCAAATGTCTGGATGCTTTTGGACTATTTCCGTTAGATGTGATCTCAGGTACTGCTTGGGGACATTCACCCTTATTAAAGATGGCCTTTATTGATCTGTGAAAGCCACCCCAGGTTGTTTCTCAGATGGCCTCTTTTATATCCAGAAATTGCTGGATATTGATTGCAGAATGAGAAACTGTGGAGATGTTGATAATCTTTTCCTCTGCAGAAAAAGCATAGAAACACCATGGACCAAGGGTCTCCTTGTTTCCCTTCAAATCTGGGTATTCACAGCCCAATTCAAATGTTGGCTGATACACTAAAAAATGGCTCTAGTGCCAAGGTGTACTGCTGATGATATCTTACCTGGTATTGAGACAAACATTGTGTACATCTCTGTGTCTAAGGGGATTATGTGACCTGTTTGAGATATACAGGGGCCTGTAGACCTCATGAGGAATGAGAAACCTTATCTTACACTATCCTGGGAAGACATGTCACGTCAAAGTCAGGGAAAAAGTAAGGTTAAGCCTTAACATGGGATAAGAAAGTGTAAAAACAATATAAAAACACAATATCATTATCTATTTATATCTATTAGTAATAATTATCGTTATTATTTCTATATACACTGATCAGGCATAACATTATGACCACCTTCCTAATGTTATGTTGGTCCCCCTTTTGCTGCAAAACAGCCCTGACCTGTCGAGGCATGGACTCCACTAGAACCCTGAAGGTGTGCTGTGGTATCTGGCACCAAGATATTAGTAATTTCCTTTAAGTCCTGTAAGTTGTGAGGTAGAGCCTCCATGGATCGGACATGTTCAGCACATCCCACAGATGCTCGATTGGATTGAGATCTGGGGAATTTAGAGGCCAAGTCAACACCTCAAATTCATTGTGCTCCTTAAAAAACTCCTGAACCATTTTTGCTTGTGGCAGGGCGCATTAACGTGCTGAAAGAGGACACAGCCACCAGGGAATGCCATTTCCATGAAAGGGTGTACATGGTCTGCAACAACTTTCAGGTAGATGGTACATATCAAAGTAACATCCACAAGGATGGCAGGATTCAAATTTCCCAGAAGAACATTGCCCAAAGCATCACACTGCCTCTGCCAGCTTGCCTTCTTCCTCTAGTACATACTGGTGCCATGTGTTCCCCAGGGTAAGCGACGCACATGCACCTGGTCATCCATGTGATGTAAAACTGTGATGCATCAGACCAGGCCACCTTCTTCCATTGCTCCATGGTCAAGTTCTGATGCTCATGTATCCACTGTTGGTGCTTTCGGTGGTGGACAGAGGTCAGCATGGGCACCCTGACTGGTCTGCAGCTATACAGCACCATACTCCACAATCTACAATGCACTTGTGTATTCTAACACCTTTCTATCAGAACCAGCATTAACTTCTTGAGCAATTTGAGCTACAGTAGCTCATCTGTTGAATCGGTCCACACGGGCCAGCCTTCGTTGACCACGTGCATCATTCAGCCTTGGCCGCCCACGACCCTGCCGCCGGTTCACCACTGTTCCTCCCTTGGATCACTTTTGATAGATACTGACCATTGCAGACCGGGAGCACCCCACAAGAGCTGCAGTTTTGGAGATGCTCTGACCCAGTCGTCTAGCCATCACAATTTGGCCCTGGTCAAACTGAAACCAATCCATATGCTTGCCCATTTTTCCTGCTTCTAACACATCAACTTTGAGGACAAAATATTCACTTGCCTAATATATCCCACCCACTAACAGGTGCTGTGGTGACGAGATAATCAGTGTTATTCTCTCTCTCTTGGCTAAAAGTTTTGAGAATGACAAAAATTTTCACAAAGTCTGCTGCCTCATTTTTTTATGATGGCAAATTGCATATACACCAGAATGTTATGAAGAGTGATCAGATGAATTGCATTTAATTGCAAAGTCCCTCTTTGCCATGAACTTAATACCAAAAAAAAAAAAAAATCCAAAAGACATCTCCAATGCATTTCAGCCCTGCCACAAAAGGACCAGCTGACATCATGACAGTGATTCTCTCGTTAACACAGGTGAGAGTGCTGACGAGGACAAGGCTGGAGGATCACTCTGTCATGCTGATTGAGTTAGAATAACAGACTGGAAGCTTTAAAAGGAGGGTGGTGCTTGACATCATTGCTCTTCCTCTGTTAACCATGGTTACAAGCAAGGAAACACGCACAGTCATCATTGCTTTGCACAAAAAGGGATTCACAAGCAAGGATATTGCTACTAGTATGACTGCACCAAAATCAACCATTAATCAGATCATCAAGAACTTCAAGGAGAGAGGATCAATTGTTGTGAACAAGGCTTCAGGGTGCTCTAGAAAGTCCAGCAGGGATTGGAGTGCTAAAGACGTGTAAAGTAATTTTCTCTGATGAATCTCCTTTCCAATTCTTTGGGGTTTCCGGGAAAAAGCTTGTCCGGAGAAGAAAAGGTGAGCACTACCATCAGTCCTGTGTCATGAAAACAGTAAAGCATCCTGAGACCATTCATGTGTGGGGTTGCTTCTCATCCAAGGGAGTGGGCTCACTCACAATTTTGCCTTATGAACACAGCCATGAATAAAGAATGGTACCAAAACATCCTAAGAGCAACTTCTCTCAACCATCCAAGAACAGTTTGGTAATGAACAATGCCATTTCCAGCATGATGGAGCACCTTGCTATAAGGCAAAAGTGATAACTAAGTGTCTCAGGGAACAAACATCGAAATTTTGGGTCCATGGCCAGGAAACTCCCCAGACCTTAATCCCATTAAGAACTTGTGGTCAATCAGGCAGGCGGACAAACAAAACCCCACAAATTCCGACTAAATTCAAGCATTGATTATGCAAGAATAGGCTGCCATCAGTCAGGATGTGACCCAGAAGTTGATTGACAGCATGCCAGGGCGAATTGCAGAGGCCTTGAAAAAGAAGGGTCAACACTGCAATTATTGACTCTGTGCATAAACTTAATGTAATTGTCAATAAAAGCCTTTGACACTTATGAAATGCTTGTAATTATACTTCAATATAGCAAAGTAATGCCTGACAAAAAGATCTAAAAACACAGAAGCAGCAGACTTTGAAATTGAATGTGTCATCTAAAAAAAACTTTATATATAATGTAATAATAACATAATAACATTTAATATTATAATATTTCCATATTTTAAAAATATTATACATTATTATATAATATATTATGCTAAATATTTCAATAAGCATTTCTTTCATGTGATATGAGCTATTGTTATTAATCAAATTTGTATATATATAAATGTTTTGTATAATATCATCATCATATTTTTTTTTTTAAAACATAGTTATGTATAATTATGCATTTGTTACTATGTTACATAAATATTTAAATATTGAGCACGTTAAGCATTTTACAACAAATAAAGTATTTGCTGATTTTTACAGTTTTATATAAAAATATATAATTATAAAAATTATATTAATCATTAATATATATATATATATATATATATTATATATATATATCCATCTATCTATCTATGTAACGTTCGTGTGCTTTGTCATGTCAAGTCAGTGGACAGTAGCAGTGAGGTGGAGTCGTGTAAGGGGTGGGGTGTGAAGGTACATGCCTCCTCCTCCTCCTCCTCCTCCTCCTCCTCCTGCATACCCCTTCAAAGCCCAGACACTGAGTTACACAGCAAGTGCAGAGCTGCTCACACTCCGATAAAATACTCTGGGTAGACACCATTACTTCAGCAACCTTCTTCATCAGGGCGCGAGCCTGCCGGAACCCTCGACATGTGACCGCTCCTGACTGTCGTTATGTAGTTTCATTTTTATCTTTCTTTTTTTATTTGATTTTCTTCGTCATAAAAGACTCAGAACAGAACTTGTAATCAAGCGCTGCGCAGTCGTCCTGTGGATTTGCCAGGAATAATTCATCCTCATTTTCCAATTCTTCCTCGTTTAACAAGCGTTAAAGGAACGAGTGAATAAACAAACGAGTGAAAACATCACATTGACCTCCAGCAATAACCAGACGAGAAGAAACAACGCCACTGAAGAAACACTGAAACGGATTTTACCACTTTTGGAATCGAGTCTGTTCATCTCCACCGGTGTGAAACGGTACATATCGCTTGTTTTGCTGTTGTGTGGAAACCGAATCACGATTCGTCTCTATTTTAGAGGTCTCTGGGATCGAGTGAACATACTCTGTTGGTCGAGTCTTAAAGCTGAACAGTGAAAGTTTTTTAGCAGTACAAATTAGGTCTCGCATCTTTGCCAGTAGGCCTACTTTTAGCTATAGAAGAAAAAAAAAAAAACGTTGAAATGCGGTAAGGACACATTATTATTATTATTATTATTATTATTATTATTATTATTAATCATAATAATAATACTACTACTTGTAATAATAACAATAGCAATGGTAATAGTTGTTATTATTATTATCTAGTGAAAGATTTATATTTTTATTCAAGCAGTACAATAAAACTTTTTTGAGAAGTTGAAAAGCAGAAAGATATATGTGGCCTAACTAAATAAATATTTGTTAAGGCTTATACATTTAAGTGTTAAGAAATATTTATTTTGTCAATTATTTCATTTGTGTTTTATTATTCCAGCCATCGTCCCTATAAAAACAATTCTCAAAGAAGTTGTAAAGCAGATAACAAATAATAAATATCAAATACTGGTGTTAAATAAATATTTAATAGCGTATTTAATCCAGACGTAAAAATGGGAGGATGTAAAGGCCTACTTTAATAATAAAATCATAATAATAATAATAATAATACAAATAAAGTAACGTATATGAATCTGAGCTCTGCTGGTCGCGTCTCGTGGTTGCACTGTGTTCAATCGATGTAGCCGATTCTGCGCTCGGCTGGTCGAGTCTTGAAGCTGGACAGTGAAAGTGTGTGTGTGTGCAGATTGATTCGTGTAGATGGAGAGAGAAGGGGGTAGAAGGGCGAGATTTTTTCCCTTTCCTTGCGCTCGGATGCGTCTATAAGCTTGACATCAATATATTACAATAGCTGCGATGTGACGCCCATCCATTCTCACCGAGGTAAGACATCGCGTAAAGTGCGTTTGAGGTATTTTCACTGAATTCTAGGGGATATTTGTAGGCTTGGCTGTGTTTGTGCTGCAGAGAGACTGACGCTCCTAATGCAAAGCAAATGCAAACAGGTGTAAGAGCCCATCTTCACGACGCGATTCATTTATAACCGAATAAGCTCTTTAGGGTCTTGTAGTTTTTCAGCGTCGCGTCAATCGCGTCACGTACTGAGATGGGCTTTAACGTTTCAAAAGCTTTAACGGTCATATCGCGAATCACAGGATTCAAATATTCAAATAAGATTCGAATCAACGTCGCTTTTGTTCCCGTTTCCCCCTCTAATGAACCGAATAGCGAGCTCAGTTTCGGTGTAGTTGTGATGTCCATCGTTAATGTTTATTTCTTGAAGGTCTCGGGCGGTCGATTAATTAATCTGTCAAGTTGGTTATCATTCGATATCAATAACCCGAAATTTGCTGCGATGTGTTGAAAAAGCGATAAAGGTAACTCGTTTCCGGTTTTACAGCGTTCTTACCGCTCGCTATTTTTATCACCCGGTTATTTATTTCGATTATTGACATTATTGGCTCGTTTTAGATGTTTTTGTGTCATTGGTTACTAACAGATAATCAATAATGTCAGTCTGAGCTGGAAAAAAAAAAGGTTTAAATTTGTTAATGTGAAATGTGGGACAGTCCAATTTAATTTCCGCGTTGAATTTGCTTTCCTATGTTGGTTTCTTTGAGTTTTTAACAGCCTTTTCATACTTTGGATAATTGTGTTTTGATACACAGTCTCATTTTTCGTGTTTACCCATCAGGTTTGGCTTTGATCTCTTGTTGTGGGATGTAAGTAATATAGTGTGTTGTGTCTGACATTTTCGTTAAGAAATGTCGATGAAAGAGATTTGTGTTTGAGTTTGAAATCAAATTGTAACTCTCCCATGGTTTTGTGAATTTGTTTTTGTCTTTTCGTCCTCGTATAGACGTAACAAAGTAACCTCAGTCTGTAGCACTAATGAACCAGGAGGTTTTTTTTTTTTTTTTACTTATTGGCTTGTTTGGCTTTTTAGCATGTTCATCACGTCTGCCTCTCCATGGAGACGTTTTTAAACCTTTCAGCTGTGTGAGGGGGTTTTTTCCCCTTCGTGTCAAGGGACACGAAGACCTCCATGCACATGCCAGACATTTGGTTTCCATACTGTCCTTTAATATTTGACTTTTTCGTCTTATGCTCCTCAGCTCCTAGTGCAGTCGGTTTTAACTGAACGTATGATTGACTCCAAAACAAGGCAGTGGAGAGATTGTGGACTGGTTTGGGAAGAAAAAGCCATATATACATATTATAGTGTTTTTAATCTAAAGAATATGAAGTAACAAAATGCCCGTGTCCACATTTAATCTAAATATTGACTACTATAGTTTTGCATCCAATTATTGATATTTAAATGTCTTCGCAAACCTCAGTTTTAATAGTAGTTTAATTTTTGCTTTTTGACCCAATAATTAGTTTCCAACAATAAAAGCGTCATATTATTAGCGGAATATTTTTAATTAATATTTTATTAATGCTATGTTGCACGGCTAATAGTTGCGTTTAAAGTGTCATGCGTTTGAGAACAAATGGATGATGCATAAAAGGTTGTGCAGTTTATGCAATCCATGTCACTTTGCTATTAAGGGTGTGGTGTCAAATTCGAAATTTGGTTTCTCTATTCCCATCTTACCAGAAACTTAACATTATATACTGTACCATCCAGTTTTTAGTTGTTCAGTCCGTCAAACCAAGATTTAAACGATAACAACAACAACAACAACAAAAAAAACTCCCACATTACTTTCATTAGTCGGTTGGTCGTTTAGTCACTGAATATCTCATATGAACGAGGTTTGAAGTGAGTTGTTCTGGAATAAGGCCATATCTCTGCCTTGGCATGTTGTTGAGTCTATTTTCTGCAACCCCCTCATTCCTTCCCAAGGGAAAATCCAGTGAGTAAAGGGGGATAAAATTAGAGGACAGGTATAAGTTTCCTTACTTCCTTTTTTTTTTTTTTTTTTTTTTTTTCTTGCGAGTTCTCTAACGTCTTCTGTAAGTTTCATATTCTTATTGCAGTTTCAAGATTGAACTAGGAGCCCTATTGAAAGTCTGTGGTGGGAGGCTAATTTAGTCCTTTTTTTTTTTTTTGAGGTGCCCTTAATTTAATTGCGATTGCAGGTATTGCAATACCCTTTGGGCTGATCGTCTTGCAGAAGATGTTCTGGCCTGTTGTTCTGTTGCACTTGTCAAGGGTTATTGATTCACTTGCCCCTGAGAAGAACTCTCTTGGCTCTGTAATTGCATGTTCATTTATGCCTTAATTTGTTTCAGCTAACCAGTGCACGGAGATATTTATTTCTGGTGTACCTTGTAAAAACGTCCTTTTACGGTGCGATCTGGAGGAGAGCTGAGAAAACGTTAGTAGGGGATGACAATATTGATTTATTTCCTGCACATGTGACTCCGTTGTTGTTGTTGGTTTTAAAAATAGACAAAGTATGAGGTACTTCCCCCTGACAGGTGACTGAAAGTTTACTGTAGATGATTGCATGGTTGAGTCTGTGAAGTACCTATTTGGGCTTTGCACAAATCTCTCCACACAAATAAAGCCTTAAACTTGGATTACGCCGTACCGGTGCTGACCGTGAGGCGAGGCAGAGCGGAAAAGGTGCACCCACGAGAAAATTCCCAGTGTGCAGCTTGTGTAGAGCCATGCACCGGACCTCTCATAACTCCCGTGCTTTCGTAATCAGACGCGTAATCTTGTAGGGTGATTGGATTTGAGATGACGCCGCAGCCCGTGTTGATGGCTCGCTGCTCCTACCACAAACATGTCTTTTTTTTTTCACACACACACACATACACGTGCAGATCTGTTGTTTATTTTCCAGTAAGCTGCTTCAGTCTTTGGAGGTACTGTCTGCTGCAGTGTGCAATAGTTCACACTTGAATTGCAGCCTAACCTAGATTTCTGTAGCACTGCTTGTAAATAACCCTGGGGCTCTGTTCTGAGGGAGGGGGCTTTAAAGGCAGCGGGAAACGGCTCTAATGCAAGGTTGCATACTATCGGTACTGTGATAAGACTTGCATCATCAGCAGAGGTGTGGAGCTGAGAAGAAGGCTGAGAAATATCCGTGTTACTGACTGGCACCGAGCAAATAGATTTTCCGTCTTCTATTATGTGCAATAACATGCAGTCCCGCTGAGGAGATGTGCATTTGCTTAATGAGTTAATGTTCTGCCACATTGCTTTGCCCATGTGGCCCAAGCTTGGTTTGGATTCTCCTGGTGTGTCATAACGTCAGAATTGACCAGTTCTTTCTCTGAGGTTTAAAGTGGACAGGAAATCAAACTCGACTCTGTTTACGTTCTTGATACACGTGGTCTTATCGTCAACGATTTCTTCATTTTTATATGTTTCAGATGATGTCCGTACACCCTCCTGTTTTTCAGTGCCTCCGTTTCAATCCAATTTGTGTTAAATTAGTTTACGTTGAATATTCTCAGTTGTGTTTACTCGCCATCATGTCATTCCATGCATAGAAAGAAAATATTTTGTGAAGAGAAAAACACGGGACCCCAATGTCTTTCGTTGTATAGATTATAATAAATAAATCAAATAAAACACTGAAACAATTTTTTAAAATGCCCCCATTTTTTCATATAGGGCCTTTTGCTCAGATTGTTTTTGGCTCTTCTGCAAGCTCTACACATAATGTTATCATGCAGAACTGTAATGGCAGGGTTCAGCTGTGTAATTCGTAATTGGCTAAGCCAGTATCAGCAACAACAGCTTTACACTTAGTTTTTAAGAGAGCGATGGGGGAGAGAGGAAAAAGCAAAAATAGTACAGTGATGGGGAAAGGGAAAAAACATGTTTCATGTAGTTGTAATGCTGCAGTACAACTCGGGTCAAGACTTTCTGTGGTGTCAGAGGCCTTTAGACTAAAGCTGCTCTTTGACATTTTGGAGGAAAACAGCTTTGTGTACATTGTGCGACCTTCTCTGTGTACCTCAAACACAAAGCAGCGATTAAAAAATAGCAGCTTTTCATCGGCGGTCGGCATGCCGAGTTCTTGTGGCGGCAAGTGCAACAGTGTTTTTCAGGTGGATTTCTATGGGCTCAATGGAGACGTCCTGGCCTGTGGTCTCAGCAGAGGGAAACCAGGAAGGAAGATTTGTCTTACAGGAAAGGCAGCGTGATTCACTAGCTCAGCATGCTGTTGAAACGCAAGTTTAATGTAGCATAGGATGTTAACGTGATGGCCTGGAGACGGAGACATGTTGTCAGCTCTGGATGGGAGAAACTGGGCAGATAAAGGCCACCTCACACAGACACTTAAATTACCTGCTTACAAATGCAATAATATTGATTTTTTTAAAGATGTTGTTTACATATTACCATGTCTGATGTTGTGTCTGGCTGATCGATAACAGTTGGGGGTTGCGTTTAAGCATTTGAGAGGAAAATGAAACATTGGACCTATTTAATGATTGCAAGCACCAATTTGTGTCCAGCAGCCATTTGGATGAAGGGAGGCTCTCTGTTTACCCCTTCTGAGCCACTGCTTTGAGTTGATATTTGACTCCCACGCGAATTGCCCGCTGTTTACCGAAGTGTGACTGTGTCTGTCGTGATCTTTGCGAAAATGCTTTAGGAGGGTAATTGTGGAGTTGTCTTCAGTGAGCTTGGAGCTGCTGCTACCTTCAGAAATGCACCTAGACCGGGGAAAACACTCACAGTTTGTTAACAGATTAGCCTGGTAAACCGTAAAGAGCGAGGCTGCCCGTGGACTAGAGTGCCAGTTGTACTCTGGCCAGCTGCACGTTCACAAAAGTGGTAGTCACATGAACGCCTTAGGCCTTGAAACATCTACTAGAAGTTAGTGATTTACAGCGTGCTGTTTAAGCAATGATATATATTAACAATGGCCAGGACTTTGATTTGGCCAGGCTTCTGATCATCTTGGTCATGTGTGTTGTATTTCTGCTTATTGGTTCTTCAAATTATTTAACATTAACAAAACAACTAAAGATCAAGCTATCTTAATTTGCAGCTTCAACAACTCTTTTATTCCTATGAAGAACCAGGGTTATTTATTAATAAACTAGTATTTTCTGAGTCAGTGTTGACTGCAAATGTGAAGTTGACAGTCTCCCCAGTATAGTGAACATGCTTATGTAGAAAAATGCACGGATTACATAAGCAGAGAGTATTTATTTTCAATTTGAATGTTCATTTAAAAGTACAAGCTTTCTATAGATCTATTTCTCATGTCTGTGAGGCAAGTAGCCTATATGCGAGTTTTCGGTTCATTTGTGACGCATTCAAGTTCAGAGACCGAGACGGCAGAAAGCGCGTTCTGTTTGATTTCTTTCTTTTTTTTTACCAAGGCATAACATTTTCTTGTTGTGAGTTTACACAAACAAAAGTAGATCCTTTTACAGTTTTGAACTGTATTTTAATGATGTATTATCTGTATGACCCAAAACCTGAGTATTTTAAGTTGTTTCCACTGTTATCAGAAAAAAATTGCAAATCATTGCACTGACGCCTCCTTGTCTTGCAGTAAGTACGCTACACTTCAGCTTCCACGCTCCGCACAAACGCTTGGATATGCGCCTAATAGCGCACATTTATCTAGGATAATGTTAGAGTGAGCAGCCACGTAAACTTGCTACTACTTGCCTGTTTCAAATAAGCCAAATTCGAGGTTCATGGATGATTCATAGATGCAAACGTTTGCATTTCCTCCCAGATATACTGTAATTACTACAAGGAACCACCGTTAAGGATTTGTCCCTTGCGGACTGCGTGATTATGCCACGAGTTTCACTTTTTTTCAAATATTTATTTATTTATTTATTTATTTTTTCTGCAACTAACCAACTAAACTTTTATTAGACTAAACCTCTTGTAGTTGACTAGTCAGTAGCGGGCAGCCCTAAAAAAAAAATAGAAGGCTTGTTTTCCCCCGAATCGATTGGAACTAGAAAAGTGGTCGTTCCGTTCAGCTCGCTGTCAAAGCTTGCAGCAGACTAATGGTCATCAGAGAAGGAAGCTCATTCCAGTAGGAAAGTACATTTTCAGATTTTCATCATAAAGTAAAATTTGTGAATCGACTTTGACGGATTAATTGTTCACCCCAACACTAGTAATGTGCTGTAAGAAAGTAAATGTTGTCAATTTTGATTTCCTGCCGACTTAAAAATATTTTTGTGATGATGGAAAATAGTGCATTGGAATTATTTTAGTTTATATTGTAATTTCATCCAAAGCACCTAAAATTAAGGTGTGCGAGCCACTATATATTTTTAGGTTATGTCAAACTGTAATATTTTAACAGGTTGAGGGGGGAGCGGGGAGGAGCTAAGACCTGCCGTTTTTGTGTGTGTCCCTTTAAATGCAAATGAGCTGTGGCTTCCAGCCCTCTTTCAAGAAGGGGGCGGAGCTTCAATAGCCCATGCTCCAGCATCAAAACAGGACAATCTCACACACTTAATGTCAGAAACTGTCTGTAGCGGTGTTTGCGGAGTTTGAACCAGAGCTGGACAATGATGCCTACAGAGATGGAGAAAATGTACTGCATGGAAATAGAACGGTACAGTTTAGTTTAATTACGGTTAACTTATGTTGTCATCGTGCTTTTATCCACTTAGTATAAGCCTATTGTCTGAATTTGTAATTGACTTTACTGATCAGTATAATGAAGTTTATTGAAAAACGGCTTGAGACTGTTTAGGTTTGAGTCATTAAAACAAAGGAATGGACTTATTATTTTAGGGTGGTTATGTCCACACTTAAGACGCATTTATTTACTAATGCCATGTAAAATTGAATTTTGCATCTGATGTCCCCTTCAAAAATGTTTCACAGAGAACTATAAGAGTCATAGGACCTTCAAGTATTGTTCTGGACAATGTGGGGCTCTGGAGTGAAAAAGGTTGAGTGACTGTAATAGTGGAAACTCTTAGCTCACAGTTTTCTGTGGGTAGTCTTTATGACGTGCAAAAATAGCACCCTTTACCGCCCTCGTGCAGCCTTAACACTCTTTTAGCTGGGCCTACTCTGGAATGTTCTGCTATGGTCTTTCGCTTGTTATCGATCTGTTTTAACATTCATACGTCCTTGGTGTCGGTCATTTGCTGTTTCTTCTCACATTTAGAGATGATCTTCTCATTTACCTCCCTTTTTATAAAAAATGAATAAGTCTTCAGTAGTAAATTCAACACTAAAAAGAGACATTTCAATAAAAATGCTTTTGTTGTCTTTCCCGATTCTCTGTCGTCTGCTACCCCACTTCCACCACCAATTGAAATCAGTGTCTGCAATGAGCAGGGGGTCTGATTAGAGTTTAAAATTCAGGGCATGTGCCAGGCCGCGCTCTGTCCGCTCCTTGTGAATCTTAAATCCATCAATTTAATTTTCCTTGAATGGCACTGGTGTGGAGGAGGGGGTGTCCTCATTCTGCACGACTTGTCAATTTGCGGTCTATCGCTTTAAGAAACATATCAAGTGCCTAGTGGATTTTACTGTAAACCCACCTTCCCTTGAATTCCACAAACAAAGGTGTCTGTTCTTTCCAAATAATCATGCAGCATGCACTATGAAAAACAAAATTGTTTTCCTTTTTCATGGCTCATTACAGATGTTTGCTAGACAAGCATCACTATTATTGCTCATTATTATACCTAACCCTAAGTATTAAACTTGGGTTGGGTCTAGCGCAGAGGCTAGGCTGTAAAATGTTCCACAATAATTATTAGTTAGGCCTCATCTAACTCAGCAGTCCTTAAATCATTAAACCTCTTGGACCGCAAACATCACACTGGCTAGAGCGTGCTTTTCACACTGCTTTTGGTGTAAAGATCTTGGCCTCTGATAACGTATACTCTAAAGAGACGCGTAGAGGTGGGGGAAATGGGCCAGACCAGGTGTGTTTGACGCTGACAAACAATGTAACCTTCCAGCTGGTTCATAACTTGTAGTGCTGACCTAGTAAATACAGCAGAACCGCTGTGGAACCTGAGGAACGCAGGAGTGTTGTTTCTTACAAGTCAACACCACTGTGTGTCTTCACACTGCTTGGTGTCTGTGGAGTTAATGAGACACTGTCCTCATTATTTGAGACCACCAGGCTCTTGAGTTATTTCATTTGTGGATGTAAGTGCTCCCTCACATAGTGTAAACTAAAGCCCAACTGATTCTGATCCCAGTAGCTTCCATTTTGTGCATGTAGAGGATCTGCCAATGCAAAGGGTGTATTCACATTGTTCAGATTTTCCAAATGGGTGTGTGGGAAGGAAGTTACCTTGGCAAGGTAAGTCTGCTTCAGCAATGCTTGTCCTCGCAGAGAAAGACGGTATTGCTTTGAGAGTATTATCTCGTTTATGAATGAAATGTACATAGTGGGCGGTTGGAAAAAAAAAAAAAATGAAGGCAAGGACACGGGTAGGAAAGAAGGATGGGATGGAAATAATGTTCTATAGCTCCATGTAACAAAGATAAAGACTTCTCATACACTTTGATTTTTATTCGTTTATTAAGTCGAGGATCCTAGTTCAAGGTTTTTAAATTTCCAAACAATGGTTATTGTTGAATATATCCACCAACATACCACTTATGTTTAGCTGTTGTTATTAAAGTCTTTTTAGTTTGTCCTTTGGCTACAGGGCTTACATGAGGGTGAGTAATTAATTTTTGGGTGAACTAAACCTTTAACACTTTTTTTTTTTTTTTTTTTTTTTTTAGAAATCAATGGCATGTGTTGCATTACTAATTTATGTAACTTATGCTTAGTCCGTTACATATCAGTTAAATATCTGATATTTATAAAACCGATGCTTCTAACTATCACATATCATTCACCCAAATATAACAAATCCTGTAAATCTTCTAACATTCGCTTGGTGATATTTAAATCGGCACAATTGTTAAATGCATTGAATACTTGAATATTTACTGAAAAGCTTATCTTTTGCACAACTTTTGTCTTGAGCATTCAAGCCATTTCAAAGCATTGCAGTGCAAGAAGAGGGAGAAGAGAAGTCCGTACTCATGCACTGTTACCTGTGCATACAGCCACACACACTTAAAACGTGCACGCAGAGTGGCGCATTTCATATGCATGAACCCTGAATTGATTTCTCTTTTGCATCTCCTTGTGAATGAACATATAGACACACAATTTTCAAAGTGCCCCTGTCGGCAAGTATTCTCTTAAATGCAATGTTATTTAATTCAGTCCACATTTATTTGTATAGCGCTTTTCAAAATGCATATCGTTTCAAAGCAGAAATTGCATGTTTACAGAAAATGCATGTCTCTACATAGTTATGCGTTAAGTGAATTTAAATGGTTGCGAAAGAAATAAGACATTGAATCAATCCAATGTGTTGGGTCTAAAAGTGACCTTCTGTTGTAAATATAAATTCCAAATGCTAATAAGACAACAAAACGCAGCTTCAACAAGATTTAATCTATTTTATACAGTGTTATTTTACATGTACCTGGATACTATTGTGCTACAACCTTCTGCAGGAGGCGGTCTGGCGGAAGCTAGATGTTTTACTTTATTTGTTAAATATGAGTATTTTTTCTTACACATCCATTTCGCTTCAGAAGGCCGTTATTAACCCCCTGGAGCTGTGGAATACGCTTTTCTTTGGATGGATGCACTTTTTTTTGAGTTTTATACTCAAAAAAATATATATATAAAGCTTAGATGAGTAAAGGTTGGGGTGATTTTCATTTAAGAGTGAACCTTTAAAAAAATGTAATTGTCATTGAATCATTAAGTCAAGAGTTTCGTCCAAAAAGACAGATTGATCTAGTAATGAAACAAGTGAGGTCTTTGAGTGAGTCATTCAATCATTCATTCAAACCATTTTTGTTTAAAATAATTCAAATGTAATAAAATTGTGATTCTCAATTTATCCAGCTATATACCACACCTAAGACTAAAATTATTTACATGAATGAATGTGAGTGAGTCTGTAAGCAGTTTGGGCCATTTCACAAATATCTGCAATGAAAAAGTAATTAAAAGTAAGTAAAATTTCAACAGTGGCAACCTTCTACCATCATTGTAATTAAATCATTTGGTACAGTGAATTAGTTTTTATGCAAAATTCAGTTTGAAGCCTACAGCTCTCTTTAAGCATATGACAAGAAAAACAGGACCACTGGGTGTTCTCTCCCTCTCAATATAATTATTTTTTGTTTTTGTTCATATTTGGCTTCTCTGTGATTTTGTAATATTTCAGTGTGTTTGATTTATGTGGCTTATATTTCAGAAAATGTTTTCCGCGACAAAAATCTATGAGATCTTCGACTGCTGTAGTCTAAAGTATCACAGATATAGGAAGATCTCTCGGCACAGTGTTATCAGTGATTTGCCCTGTTTTGTGTCCGTATCCGCAGGGTACAGTTCCAGTTCCAGCTTTCTTGGTTTCATAACAAGCAGAAGATATTCTCGAATTATTGTCGAACCCAAACCCACGTGTATCTCAGCATCTATGTTAAATACACAGCTGGGTTGCTGATGTCTACTCTGAGGTGTTTATTGACGCAGACCATTGATCTAAGACTCTGTGTTAAACAAGTCGTGGCTATGTCTCTAAGGCCATCTGTTTTGGGTTAAGGGCACTACCTACTGGTCTTGCCACATTGAGTCCATTTACTGTTTGGAAAAACGGTGGCTTTGGTCAGTTCTCGCCATCAAAGTTGCAAGTAAAAAAAAAACGGTCCCTTGCGTTTTGCTGTACTGTCGTTTGTTCTGAACAAACATTGATCTTCTTTGAAGAGCTCTCCTTTGGTTGCATCTTATATGCTAGAACGACATGCCTGTTTCTGTTGTGTGGCTAAGCAGGCCCTTGCCTAGTGGGTTTATAGAATCAAAGAACAGTTATGGTTGCCGAATACCATTGTTGGCCTCTTGCGAGTTTCCCTTCATTTTCACACATTAGCAAAGTCCAGCACCCCTCCTCCTCCTCCTCCTATTCCTCACATCTGCCATCCCACCACCCCTCCTGCCCTCCCCGGCCATCCATATCAGTGTGCTGAATGTGACAGTCCCAGCATTGCGCTGCTTCAGTCCAGCACCTTGAGACCTTGCAGCTCATTCACAGATATTGCAGATTCACTCCCTCCCTTTGCTGCCAAGTGGCGTTAAGTCTGGTGTGTGAGAAGGAGGGCCATCTGGCCATCTTACGGTTTCAGCCATGATATTCTGAATCCTGAATGAGATTTTCAATGCTGATAAATCCATAGGGCAGGATGTGTGTTTTGGGTTTGCTTCTGCCAGAAATAAAAGCCGAGTCATTCAGTTTGTCCTTTAACGGGACTTTATTGCTGTATCTAATTTAAACTTAACACCAAAAACCTTTTTTAAAATTAATTAATTTATTTATTATTTCAGACCAATTTAGCATATCACCTTTTCTGATTCTTTAGGGTAGGCGACTTGGTTCCCAATAAGGTGCTGGTGCCCAGTGCTCTTTTGATATGACCTTGTAGAAGCTATTTCTGTATCTGTGTTTGTTGTAACCTTTTGTCTGGGTGGCCAGAGACAGTTTTAAGTAGGGCTGCACGATTCTTGCTAAAATGTGAATCACAATTTTTCTGAATCACAACAAAAAAGTGCACGGGACTTCCGTTTACAATAAAGTGCTGAACTTAAAAGTAACAACAACAACAAAAAAGTAGCTTTTCCTTATTTTGGACCCATTTTAAAGTGAATAACTGAAACGTTGTAATCTGTTTAACATAAACAGTCATGTTAACAATAATAAATCTAATTAATAAATGGCACCTGTGCTTTTTGGTCACTCCAACTAGCCAAGAACCTTTTAAGGTGGCAGCTGTATATTTAGGTGTGACTCCTTTGTCCTTCATGGCTTACTCATACTGTATTTTGTGAAGTTTTAGGTGGTTGTAGAGATTGGTGTTACGTTGCGACGATGCTAAAGCACTTACGGTGTCCTAACCACATGCGTCGCGATGAAAGTATATTTTCCATGTTAATCCGTTTTTGTCCTAACTAACCGCAGCGGCAACTCCTTATTTTAGAAACCGTTTCTATTTTTCTGTGACATCGCGGCTGAAACGGCACATAGTATGACCGTGATGATCTCAGACACTGTTTATGTGCTTTTATTTAACGTTAAAAACGTCTAATGTGAGTTTGAATATCATTTTTGTGTTCAGCCGTACTGAAAGCAACAATGGACAGCTCTTCAAAATGAAGGAAAAAAAAAACATTCAAACTGTCAACTCCTTGTGAATCGAGAACACTGAATTATGACACAAATTTTTCGGTAACTCAGTATTTATTTTTAATAATGTCAAAATGGTGCAATATTAATGAATTTGATTAAAATTGCCACTCATAGAAGTAAATGGACTGCCTGCTTGTTACGTGTCACGTGAGTGACAGCGGAATGCCATAAATGAGGAAGAGTGAGGAGAGAAGTGATCCGGATTTATGACTGAATCATTCGCTAATTTCTTGTCTGTGGGTGAATCAAGAGTGTTTTGTTTTACATTGTGAGTGTGACCATTAAATTTGACTCGTATAGCATCTTGTATTGTTATAAAATAAAGAAGTGAACACGTGAATGCAGCGTGATCTGAATACAGGGAAATGCATGCAAGTGAACACTAGGGCTGTGTATCACCAACAATGTCACGATACGATACGTATCACGATATGGTTCGATTTAGAATTTAAATTTCTTTTGAGTAGAGTTTAGTAACTATAATGTGTTTGTTGAATAACACAGTTGTGATAACTGAAAAACAATTTTGTTTTTGGCATTAAAAAAACAATGTTTTAAATGAACTATAAAAAAAATGTCACAAAAAAAACCTTATAATGACTCTTCCTTTTGCTTTTAAAGTCACTGCCTCAGTAACTGAAATGACAATTATAGTCATTTCTTATTACTTCCTATGATAAGCAAGCATACCAAATCACAGAATATTTAAGTTCTCATTCTGTTTTATTTCAGACCTTAATTAACACACGGCTCAAACTTACAAAACATTGAGTAACCGTCCTCAAATGTTTGGCGGTGGCCAAGTGGTTTTCCAGCGTCAACTTCCGTCTGTGGTCCAACAATGCAGAATAATTTGCCCCACTGTCACGTGCTTCACGCGCTCTTTAGCGCGTATTTTTGTTGGCAAATGAGAATGATTTGCGTGCTTCATTACGGTTTCACCGCGGGGTTTGCAGATGCTGTTCATGTCACATAATTACGTCACTTCATAAGGTTCCCATGGCAACATGGGAAAATAATGGCGCTTGTGTGAAGTCAACGCAACATTTTTCAACTTTCTGCTAAGATATGTGACTTTTTTGCAACGAAAATACAAGGATTATGAAATCATGCTAGCCCCGCATATTTTGCTTGCTGAAATCGGCAATTTATGCGGCGTATTTGAAAAAATGCGACCCCTGCATAAATATGCGGACTTTGGCTGATTGTGCTTTAAATCAGGCGATCACATAATTCATGAATGCACATAATCGCGTTTTACTTTACTTTTGTTTTGTAGTTCCTGCATATCGCATGACTCATGTCTAATGTCTGGTTTAACGTAAAACCCAAAATTCTCCCATATTTTTGATTTAACTTTTGTCGGCGGTGGAAAAATCCTCTTATCCATTTTGAAAGTCTTGCTCTGCTGCTTGCGTCGCTAGCGCCAATTGACGTCACGTGATTGGCTACATTTAAAAGCACGAGACTCGATACAGCAGCTGCTCATGACGACGTATCTCTGTATCGATATTCTGAGCACAGCCCTAGTAAACACTGCCACTGACCCAACTGGGCCGGTAGAAAAAAATCATTTGCGTTGAGCCCTGAAAACATTATTACATTTCATATTATTTATTGGATTACTAATAATTGACTGATCTGAAAATAATCAATAGGTTATTCAGAATTTTCTTTTAATCTGCTAATTGGAAAAATATTTGGAAGTAGATCAATTGGTTTGGAAAATACTTGAAACCTTAAAAACTCCACCCTAGATTTAAAGATGGCACATTACAGGTTAAAAAAAAATGGAAAAATGGTTTGCGAACACTGTTTCATGTTGACTCTTTAAAGTTTAGCTGGTCGTCATTAAATGTACCATTGTAAGTTTCCAAGAGGAGGACATTAGATCTATCCATGCAACCATGAATTGTGCCAGTAATTGGAGGGCTGCCCTTCTAGCAGTTGGGTGTATCTCTTGAGTGTTTTTGGGTCAGGATTGTGCCCTGGTACATGTTAAGAGCCTGGGGGTTCCCAGCTGTCACTGGTATCCTTTACCAACTGGCCCCAATTGTCTATCAGTCCAAGATGTTTTTTTTTTTGTTGGTTTTTTTACACACTGGTGGTCTTTAACAAACATCTGAGCACCTACCTTAGAACCAGCCCTTTTAGATCCCAGAGGACCCACCATGGTTTACTCTATTTGCATGGTTATTGTGGTTATTCTCTCAAGATGGTTATTTTTGGTCATCAAAGTATAGAGAAGCTCATCAGACATGATTATAAAGGTCTCCCTACAGAGGCCCATCTTGCCCTATGTGTACAGGACTCTTCAAGTACAGTGCTTCCTTTTTTTTGTGTGTGTCTTCAGGCATTTTAGACTTGGAAAGAAGGTTTGTAAGTACAGCTTTATGCTGAAAAGACATTATCCTGTTACCTACAAATTCAGAGGATTTGACATTATAACCTTTTTTTTGTAATCTCGTAATTCTGTTGTTTTCAGATAATTACAGGCAATAAAGGAAGCTTTAAAATGGAGCGCAGTCAGACTCTTCACAAGCCTGCTGCCATCTGAGAGAAATGACTGACTTTACCAAGTTTTAATCAAAGTAAACATGCGTTCCCTCTCGTTTGGGAAAGCGGAGCAATTCCCTAAATTGTTTCTCACGATTCATTTTAGCTTGTCATCAAATTAAAAACGCGTTAGAGAGGTGTATAGCACTACTACCCTGGTTTTCTTTTTTTCTTTTTTTTCACATCTTAAGCACCAAATGCTTCTTAAGGCGTCAAATTCTGCTTTCCATGCAAGATACGAGCAGAAAAATCAAGTTATGCCATTCCTGCATGCCACTGTTATACGATAGCTTTGTTTTCACAGCTTCTAATGTGTACAATGTTTATTAACATAATAAGAGAATCTGCGGGTGTGCATAGCTGCGACATAATCAATTTAAGAGCCTGGTTTTTAAAAAACATACTTTACAGTGGCCTACAGGTGGGCGCTGAAACTCAAGATAGTCACTGTGATAAGCCGGAGGCGCTAAAGACTCCCATTGTTGTAGGCATGCATGTGGGGGCAGTATTTCTTCCACACCCTTTTTTTCAAGTATCGGGATGCTGACAGGTCGTCCGGTTCACGTTTGATCTACAAGCTTGGACCTATGTTTTTGCGAGGGCACTTTCCTTTATAAAGGACCCTGAGTGTGATGGTCCATCCCCAGCTGCAGTAGGCCTGCTGATGGCTTTTCATACGTTCTGTTTCATACTGTTGTTTTAATGTGGATTTACCCCATACTGCTCTTTCCTGTTGTGGACCACAAAGGCTCACCCAGACTCACTCATACATGTCATGAATTGAATTGTTAAGGGACATAACATGAGTGCTGTTCTTGGCCTGCCTACACAGTAGTGTTTTCACTGCATTAGAGAACGAATTCATTGATTTCGATTTCAGGGGATGGCAAGTCACAAGGGCGTAGGGGGAAAAAAAAATGAAATATGCCCGCATGCCACTGGTATTTGCAAATATTAACGTAATCCTGGCCTAGTATCCCCCTCCCTCCCCCCTGGCATTTTGCTACTGTCAAGGGATCAAACCTCAATTTCATGTCATTTTAAAATTGTAGTTTTTTGTTTTTTTATCAAATCATGCAATAAAATATTTAAATTTCTAAAAAATCTGAAGTTAATATAGCTTAGTTTTTCCACTTATATCTCTAAAATCTTAAATATTTTAGTATAATTCCTCTGAATCTGCAATTACAAAGAATGATTTCATACAAAATGTTTTATCTATCTTTATACAGTAATGACCAATTGTAGAAGTCATAAATTACTGGTTTAAAGTGTGAGAGCCCCGACGGTCGGTGTCCTTTTAAATGTACAGAAACTAATTGCTTCAGTCAGAGTAAAATGAGGAAGTGAATTCTTTCTATTTATATCATTCACTGCCTTTGCTCATGTAAACTGGCCAGAGTCTGGGCTGCATTGGTGACTTTTATCCTGTTGCCAGGGCCGGCTTGGTTTTCCAGTCGTAAATGACTTCTTTAGCCAGCCTCTATCTTCTTTTCCTCATGCCCTGCAGTTGCCATTAATAGAAGGCTCAGCTATGTCAGAACAGGGTGGGGAAGGAGTACAGTGCGAAGTGGAGAAGGTCAGCTTTGAGCTGACCAGGGCTTAGGCAAAAGTGAGCCTTCTTATTGGCTCCTGGAGGTTTTCCAGGGGCTGCGGACATCCAGGCTGATTGCTCACGCATACAGCCTGCTATTGATGGCACCGTATCGGAGTCATTAATCACCGCAGTCAGTCTCTTCAGGGAGAGGCCCGCTCTCCGTTACTCAGTCGCCAAATGAGGAGTGTGGTTATAACCTCTGACCGTGCTGAGGGTGCATACCACACTCCAATGGGAAAGACTTCAGGGTATTGCTGAGGGACTCTCCAAACTAATACTATGACAGTGAGAGCATTGCAGGATTTTACTGTTTTGGCAGTACTTTTCGGTTGGTAGCTATTTAAAGTCCTGGTATCAAGTGGCTTGCCAACACCGGTGAGGAAAATACAGACATCCAGTAGAATGAAGTGACCTAAGTGAGCTGTTGCCGATGCGTCTTCCTTCTCAAATCAGAAATGATTAAAAAAAATCAAGAAGGTGGCTGGTGCACACCTTTCTGCGCAGTCCTTCCTATGATTGTATAACTATTTGTTTGCATTTTCGCACAAACAAGATACTGACTACATAAATTCAAGGTAGTTTTCTCACCATGCTTGTTTGAAAAGAAATCAAGTTTGTTTCGCATGAATACAATTCCTGTTTGAGATCACCTTGCCTGTGGTCACATTCTCAGGTACAACTTGCAGAATTTTAATTGTCGAATATTGCTTGAATTTTGTGTTTTGCCAGGCTCTAGTTTTAAAATCCTGAAAATGAAACCTGATGTTACCTTTCTACATCAAGTTATTGGGTATTCAGTCATTGTTTATTTATATCATATTCTTCAGATCTTTTGTGATGCATTTATATTTTAGTTGAGAGCTATGGGCATTGGTAAATATGGTTTTTATGGCATCAACAGTGAATTCTGTGTTCGTTCTGAGGGTTGGAAAAAAGAATCCACCATGAATTTCTTTGGGACTTGTTGTTGTTGTTGTTTTGGAGGGGACTAAATTTAGGTGGTCAATTAAATCAATTAATTTTATTAAAAGATGACCAAAACAAACAAAGAAAATGTGCTGTTGGATCCAGTAAAGCACCTTGGCTTATTTTTCCTTGTTGAAGGTCACAAGTAAACATCTGTGACTTGCTCCAACTGGAATACGTGACTCAGTGCCTTTTTATAAGCTTGTCCAATAGCATGGGCCCCTGAAGGGGGTGATGAACAAGGGGTGTCACCATGGTACCAGGGCAAAGGGCATTCTTCTCCCTTTGCCAACTAAACTGTTGTCTGCAAACCTATTACTGCTTGCCCTCTCCCCCAACCTATATACATCCCTGTCAAATCCTAATCTCCCGGTGCGTCCAGTGGACTGTTTCAGGCCTCCAACACAATGGCCCTCTGTAGTTTTGCTGGCATGTAGGGACTGGCCTTCAGGATTTTTTTTTTTTTTTTTTTCCCACGCATGAAATGATTTCTATTTTGTCTTTGGAACAGAATGGTTCATTTCAAAGACTACTCGGGACTTTGGCTGCTGAAAGGGTCCGAGTCTATTGCTGGTGAGTCTGGCGGCAGGGTTCCTGTGACCAATGCAGCTTCTTGTGCTGGGCTGATCAAGGGAGGAATGCTGTGATAGGCCCCTTTTTCCACCTTTTTTAGATCAGCCCGCCATTCCTGAGAGCTGAAAGGCCGTCTTTATCCGTAACCGGAGATGAGGTTTAAGTTCTTTCATGTACCTGCCAATTTCATCTGGCTCTTTGTGAATGCTCAATGGTGAGACTGTAGTCGAAAAGGGCGGAACGCTGAAGAGGGTCATGCCACTGACTGTACCTCCAGCCATACCTTTCAGGATAAATGATGTGCGATAAGACTTCGGGCATTCTGCAGATTTCTAATCCAAGCCTTAACAAAAAAAAAAAATACAAAAAATTGTCGTGGCGGGAGTTCTCATCTTTAGTCAACAATTCATGTCAACAAAGATTGACTTAAGTTTAACACCGGAGAATTGGTTTGCATTTAAGTCAGATTTTACAAACCAGCATGATAATCTGTCTTGGATATGGAATGTGAATTGAACAGTGTTGTTGTTGTCAGAGCCTGTGGTCTGAGTAATGAGGTACATCAGCAGTCATTATAGATCGTCCTCTGACATAAAAAAACAGTTCCTATTGGAAACTAACAATCAGGAACTCTGGACTTCAGTGACACTGTCCAAACGGCTCCAAACTTGAGAGTCGGACACTAACCCACTTGCAATGAATGGCTTGTCGAATGGAATTAATCTGGTTTGAACTTATTTTTATTTGAAAATCAATGGAGAAAGCATCACAGCAGTTTATTGGCCGTCGATGATCCTTGATCTGAATAAATATGAAATGTTTTGTTGAACATTCTCTGAAATTCCTACTCATAACCTGAAAACACACCTTATGTTCTATCTCCACATCCCAATGCTATTGTTCTCAGTAGTATGAGACATGTTTTTCTGTCAAGCATGTGTCTTTGATTTATTATTTGATGTCTTTTTAAACATTCAAGGACAGTGTTTTGTCGGCGTCTGGTTGAGACTGCAAAACAAACCTGACTTTGAAAACGGTTGTTGATTATTTGGATTTTGTTATAGGAGTAACATTCCTGCTGGCTTTCAGAATGAATCTCCAAAAGATAGTGAGTTAGAGCTGCGGTGTTGTTGTTTGGGAGTCTTCTGAAGAAGCTCCTCTCGAACCCCTGCCGAACACCGGGAGTGCGAGAGAGCGTGAGAGACTGCCCCACCCCTCTCGTATCCGCTTCCCTCGTTCATAGGTTGGACATGGGGACTTGAGAGCAGTTCTCGGGGGAAATCAGCTGCATTGTATGGAGCTGCTCTCTCTTCAAATGCATAAAATCTCTAGCCCACCCTGCACTAAACCCATCCCTCTTTTCACCGCAGGCTTTTTCTTCTTCCTCTCTGAATGAAAGACCTGCATGAATAACAAACCTCTAGAGTGTAGAGCTCTCCCCATGAGACAATTCAGATGGGGTGTGCATTCCTCTGAAGTGTTTGAACCGGTCGGTCGCTATGGACTGACCCCCTGTCTCCGACCATTTCTTTCGACACTCATGGAATGGGTTACTCTTACAGTGCAGGGTGCTTTTTCAGGGACATGTTCAGTGATGAATGAGGCAGAGCGGGAATGAAAAGCACCGTGTGAGAGGAAAAAAGGGAGAGAAAGCTGTGAATGATAATCAGATTAGTCTTGATCCACCTGTGTATGTGTGTGTGTGGGTAAGCAAGGAGTGTGAAACATCAGCACTGGCAGAGACCGAAGATCTGGCTTATACCATTAACCTAAAGTGATTTACGGCAGCACCGTGATACATCACTTATTAGATAGCTTGGTGTGTATTTGAAATGGGTCTAATCAGCATTTAAAAATCAACTAGTGGATTAGTAAAAGTCAACAAGTTATCTCTTGCACATCCTTTTTTGCTTTCCAAATCCGCGTTTTATTTTATTGTTTTGTGTCATGCGCATTTTTAAATATTTGTCCATTTAAAAATGGTTAAAAACGTATAAGGTACAAAAATGCATTGCAATGCATCGCAAGTCTTCTGTGTCTTGCTGTTTTCAAAACTGGGGGTCAGGTAAACCCTAACAAATATGTAGTTTTGTATACCAGTGACCCATTTCAGGCCGTTCGCAGCTCCGACTTGATGCATTACTCTTAAGATGCGTTGGTCAGACGTGTTAGTGTTGTCTTGTGCTGTTGAAATGCTTGCTAATGAATTCCTCTCTTTCTATTTCTTAACACAGGTCTCGGAGGCAGCCCCTTACCTATGGGATTTCAAAACTACTGAGGGCACTTTCACAAAAGGAGGGAAAAGAGGCGTAATCGAGAACAAAAGGAGAGGATTGAGCTTTTGAAAAGAGGATCGGTTCTTTCGGACTCTGCGGGGTGCATGCTGCCCCCTCAACTGAACGTCCTCTTTTGTGCGAGAGAAAATAAAAGCAGGCATGCGCAATAAACTGAGAGAGTTCCGGGATGGGGGGCACCCCATGCTGGGGCAGAGGGACAGGACTCTTTTGGTGCTGCTGATCGCAATGGCTCTGACTGTAACGGAAGTGCGGGCTTCCTGGGATCAGAACCCCATGGAAGTTCTAGAGGCGTCTATGCACTCAGCGGTGCTGTCGGACCTACGTGAGGCAGAAGCGGCGGTTGTGTCTGTGTCACAGCCCGGTGGCTTCCCAGACTCCTCGGCGGTCGTGGGCCGGGTGTTCCAAATGCGGGTGCCCATCAAAGCGAAGGACTCCAGGGGCATAGTAAAGGTGAGAGGCTCTTCCTTCAAAGTGCATGGCATTCTTCAAAATGTGTTGCAAATGTATGCAAACAAATTTGTCCTCTGGTGCTCAGCGGATCGTCCCTGGTATATCAGATAGCACCACATCAACACTCCCCAGCCAGTGTACTTAGTCAGTGCAAAAGACGTGACTTTGCCCCAAGCACTACTCAAATCTTATTCTACGCTTTCCTTTTGACTGATGGACCATAAAATCTGTTGGTCCCTGTAATAACGCAATACTATTTGAAAACACGTGGTCTGCATGCTTGATGGCGTAGAGCTCTTTGGGAATTGCGAGAATGGGGTGAACTTTACATTTAGATCAACAGCATAAGCAAATACGTTTGTTTACCAAAATTGTGTGCGGGCATGGCATTTATTTTCAGCTTTAAGTTAAAATTGGTTATTTTATGTTATAGTTGGTGCTACAATTGTGTTTTGTTTTTTTTTATAATGAAGGATGCACCAATATATTTACTACTGTTTTCAGAACAAGTCTCATATCAATACTTTCATCCAATGCATTTGTAATTTTTATTTTTATTATTTTTTTTTAAATATTGGATAGAGAATCCAAAAAAAAATTATGAGTCAAATTAGTTGGTTTAATTCGTTTAGCAATTTCCTTCATTTATTTCCATGCCTAATTATGCCTGTTAAAGTGTATGGTATGAGCTCCTGTTACATTTACTGTTCATTCTAATGCTCTGTCATATTTTCTTTCATTTAATAGCGCATTGAATATTTAGAGCTTCTCCAGCAGGGCTCAACGATAAGGATTTTTTTTTTTTCTACTGGCCCGATTGGTTCAACTTTTTAGATACCAGTGAAACATCAATTTTCAGGTACAGGAATTGCATAAAGTAATCAAATGTAAAATAACTGCCTAGCCGTCTCTGTATAAATGAAATATAGATTAATCATTATTAAAGTTACAAAAGTCATTCATTCAAGAGCAGTAAGTCTTTTTTTTTTGTGTGATGAACATTACAGACATAGACAACAAGCATTCTGGGCATGCGTTTCAGGTGTTTGCACAGAGAAAAGTTATTGAAAACATGCGATTATTCCTGTAATAATGCAGGGAGACACTTGTTTCATATAACTCATGTTTTTACTCGCATATACGATTTAGTTTTAATTCAAATGACGTGTAGAAACCAAGAGCATGCAGCAGAAGTGCGCTTTCAGTTCTCTCTCTTTACTGTCAGTTAACGTTAATATGTTCCTCATTTTATTTTCTCTGCTACTGACGAATCCGTCTGAACCACAAACTTTCCAGCAATGTCTGTCTGGTTAAAAAAAAGGGATGCGCTCCGTCCACTCCACGTGATTGATTTATCAACTCGTGAATATTTCATTTGTTTAGTATTCTGTTAATTGGGTACATTTACTTCATAGACATCCTTCTCTGATATCTTTTATTATGTTCTCTGTTTGCTCCGTTGTCAGTGTTTCTTTGCCTGGACACAAACACTGTACACACGCAGGGTGATACGTTTTTTTTTTTTTTGGTATCGGAGCATCTGCACGAGCGCGGTATCGTTATCCGTGCATCCCTAGTATAAACCCAAGCACGTTGTCTTTTCTGTCAGTTAGCATTTCTTGTTTTCTGAAAACCAAGCAATGTGCTAATGGTACAAACACAATGCAGCCCTGTCCAGGCATCTTTTGTTGACCACCCAACAATTGATGAGACATTTTTAACCAACCAGTCCATGTCAACTGTTGTTAAAAGCTCGACCCCTGTCTGTATCTATTCATTGTGTTTCTCTGTCTCGTCTAAATGTTGGGCGGCTCTCCCAGGCCTTCTGTGTAATCCTACATTCACTGGATCATTTCTGCCCTGTCAAGCGCATTTTTTAAGTTGAAACCACAAACCCCTTTGTGCACTTTCGGAAAATCTGTCTTGACAGCTGTGCCAAAGAATCTAACGCCCAACGGTTAAAGCTGCCTACAGCTGTTCCCTTCCATAGCCATTCAGACCTGTCCAGACCAATAGCCTACAATGAACTTCCCCTTTCCATGCTTAACAGCATTTAGCATCAGGTTTGCAAACTATAAATAATTTTGAAGTCTCAAAAGTAGAGAGCCAGGACAAAAATGAATTACAACTACCGAGCAGTGTTTTATTACTTGAGAATGGTAGTACGTGCAAACTGTGCAACAAAAACTGGCCACTAAAATGGTAGTGTTGAAGATTATCAGAGACTAGCTTTGAGGTTGCTAGGTAGTTGCTTAGTGGCCCAAAAATAGATGGGGATGCAATGATCCAATTCTCAGCAACAGTATCAGCTAAAACCATTTAAAAAGCATTCACACAGTAAATGGAATTCACTGGTATCGGTCATATCTATTATCTATTATATCTTGTTGCCCCCCCCCCCCCCCCCCCCAAAAAAAAAAAAATATATATATATATGTTTTATTGTCCTTCATTTTCAAAAAAAAAATATTTTCATTTTGCAATCAGTAATTCTATTTAAGCAATAATTAATAGTCATTTAGTTTTAATAGAATTTATTTTTATTTTTTCCTAAAATGTATACAATTTCATATATTTATTACTTTTTTTGTTTTTCTCTATTGTGAAGTAGTGTGGGTTGTTAAGCGTGATCATCAGTTCTGCACAAAGAGATATAGATATTGTACAATGATCAGGGGAAGAAAAAAAAACATTGTATTGGTGCTTCCTTAAAATGTGTTTTGATCATATTGTCCAAATATTGCTGCAATATAAATCTAAACGATTAGTGTCATCCGCCACAGAAAAATAACAAGGCAAAAAATGCAAAAAGTTATAATTTCCCTGTGATGGATGACACACATTTTTAATACATTATTTATATACTTTATATATTTTATAATTTATATATATATATATATATATATATATATATATATATATATATATATATATATATATATATATAATATTTATTATTGTTGTTGTTATTATGATGATGATTTTTGTAATTAAAGCTTGATTGGTATATAGTATTGCAGTAGGTCTTTGCTGTTAATTCTATAGTATCGTAAGTCAGTCATGTCCAAAGCCCTCTGTTCACCAGACCCATCAGCATGATTTCCACGAAATACTTGGACTTTCAGATATTCATAAATAACCTACTGTGCAGAAGATCCTTTTGAAGTTACTGACCTACTTAATGCTTTTACATTTCTAGCCTCCATTTTATCAAAAAGGAACCACAGGGATATGCTTAAAAGAGAGAAGAGCCAAGCTCATCTTAAAAACATCCCTTTGTGCTTTTTTTATTTGTTCAAAACAGGACAAAGCTTAAATGCCAAAGCCAATTGACTAGTGCTCAATCATCTCTATAAATAGAGGCAGATGTTTTAGTTCCTGCTAATGTTGTTTCTTTTTGAATGAAGGAAACGGCAAGCGTCTCTCCCTTGTCTTTTCATTTCTCTGAATTCCTCTCCTCCTGAACCTTCACTCTCATCCATGATGGCAGGATTCTTCGTATTCTCTCCAGCCCCTCCCTTTTTCAGCACAAAGACTGGCACTGAAACCTAATTAGCCTCAGCAGTGAGGCAGTGGAAAAGTTGTATTCCTCCATCTGATAATAAAATGGCTTCGGAAATATGAGTCACTTTGTTGACTGGGAGATGTATGTAACTCAAGATCACTCCATTTATGGCTTGTGGATGCTTATTCATATTTATTTGTTATGGGACTGTCTGCATAGCAACCAGCTTTTGCGGTGCCAGTGTCATTGCAGGCTAGAATTACTCTGCCACACCACTACCGTTTCAGTCTTTGTGCAGTTTCGACAAGTCAGTTGTTTTTAGAAAAAAAGATCTGATGATTCCTCATTTTCGCTGGGTTTGGAAACGAAGGGAGCAAATCTCAGCCCTTGGCTTCTGTGAATGAATCGAAAGAGGAACCTGCCATGCGGTTCCTGTGATGTCCACTAGAGGGCAGTTACGGGTTGACTAGTGAAGTGTCCTTGACTGTTCTCCTTGTGATTGTTTCAGGAAATGGAGCTCTGTGGACTTACACCATAAATAAGCCCCTCTTTTAGTATTTATCCCTCTTTATTCAGGGTCCTTATTTTGCAGAAGTCCTGGTAGGTCCTATCAAATAGGTCCTATGTTGAATTCAAATGTCAAGCTACTGCATGGACCCATCTCCACCTGTCCGCCACAAATGACACGGCCCGAGGAGCTGTAATTTTCCCTCTTTCATAACGTGACAGCGTTTCGATACCGATCCACGTTAAAGAATACTGCTTGCCATTCATGAGTTTTATCTTCAATGCTCATTTTTTTCCCCCTCTGCACATCTACTGTTTTCTCCTTTGTTCATGCTTGTTCCACAGCATGGATCAAAAGCTGACATTCCCTGCTTACCGAAAAGCAATTTAAAGTTTTGTCATAAACAAACAGCAGCTCTCCCGGTGAGCCTTTATTCTGTTACCTTTTCTTTCCCTGTCTGAAAAATGTCAGCAGACAGAATCGGCATTCATTTGATAGCTTTCATTTACCTAGATGAAGGAAGAAGAAATGGACTGCCATTGGCAACTTGAAGCCTGTTTCGATTTCTACTACACAGGCAGTTTGGTCGCACATTTTGCAAATCCCTCTCTAGTGACCTGAGCACACCCCATATTTCATTTGTAATTTTCGGCAGAAAAATGGGTCATGTTCCACAGTCCGCTGAAAAAGGCCTGCCGTTTTCCCTAGGTAAGAGTGGGTTATTTTCAAAGATCACTCTGTCGTCATTCTGTTTCAAAATTAGTAGTGCTTCTCTCCTGAAAATGTTTTCTTTTTTTTTTTTTAATTATTATTTAAAGATGCATGTGTAAATGTATTCAGAGACCAAGATGAGTAGAGTTGCATGCATTTTTAACCAAAGAAAATGGGTTAGTCATTTCGTGTGTAAACATCTTCTTGGCCAAACTAAAGGGCTCTTCAAATGTTTCAAGCCGGTTTCCCCCACCACCTCCTTTGTCTCTCTGTTTCTCTCTAATATCACAAAGACATGCCTTAGCCTACTCCTTCAGAACTATGAATCTTATCTTTTCAGCTGTCTTCATATCCCAACAATGGGATCTATTCTTCTTGCAGACTCCCCCACAAGCACGCTCTAACAATGAGCGGCTTTATTCGACCCACAACGAAGGAGTTTCGATTCATCCATGTAATTCCTTCATTTCAGGTGGGAAAAGTTTATTCTTCTCATGAGGTATAAGATTTTAATATTGCAACCCTATCACTGAGGTCCTGGCGGTTGTTAAAGGGATAGTTCATATAAAAGGTAAAATTCTGTCAATTTTTCACGATCATGTTTTTCCACACCTTCTTGACTCTCTTCCTCTTGTGGAGCATAACGGGTTTAATAAAATGTTAAAAACGGAGTTTCCATTTACATTCCTTGTATGGAAAGAGAATGAGTGAAACCGAGGCTGTCATACAGTCCCTTCAGAAAAACGCGATTATGCGATCGCTTGATTTCATGCATTATCACCCAAAGTCCGCATATTTATGCGGGGGTCGCATTTTTTTCCAAATACGCCGCATAAATTACCAATTTCAGCAAGCAAAATATGCGGGGCTAGCATGACTTGTATTTTCGATGCAAAAAAGTCTCATATATCTTAGCAGAAAGTTGAAAAATGTTGCGTTTACTTCACAAGTAAAGCGCCATTATTTTCCCCCTATTGCCATGGGAACCTTATGAAGTGACGTAATTACACGACGTGAACATCATCTGCAAACCACGTGGTGAAACCATGATGAAGCACGCAGATCATTCTCATTTGCCAACAAAAATGAGCGCAAAAGACTGCGCAAAGCAGTTTTCCGGTGTGTTACATGACAGTGGGGGCAAATTATTTTGCACTCCGTGCAACTGCGTGTTGGACCGCAGTCGACGCTGTATATTAGTAGTATGTAAAATAATTTACGTTGCAGTAAGAGATTGCGCTTTGTGCATTGGAAGGACTTACTTTAACGGAAGATGTCTGTTTTGTATAGCGACCTCTGTAAAACAGGAAGCACAGATTTAATTTTTTTATTTTATTAATTTTATCAGAAGTTTGAATACTCCTTTTGTAAAGCTACAGAACTTGTTTGACTCAATGTTTTGAAAGTTTTAGCCTTGTGTTAATTAAGGTCTGAAATAAAACAGAATGAGAACTTAAATTTTCTGTGATTTAGTATGCTTACTTATCATAGGAAGTAATAAGACATGACTCTTTACATTAAGGTACATTAAGGCCTAGTGAGGACAGAGTGTTGGGGGGGTCACCTTTTTTCCTCTTTTGCATCAAACCGCAGTTGTGGCATTTTTTTAAAGAAAACGTGCCACATAATCAAGGATTTTTACCCGCAACAATCACACAAAAAAAATCTGCGTTTTTCTGGAGGGACTGGTCATACTGTTTAACAGGAACGTTTGTTTCTAAAAAGGTTTGAAACAACATGAGGTTGAGTAAATGATGACAGTTGTCATTTTTAGGTACCCTGTTGGTCCATTGGTTTTGTGGCCCTGGGATCTGTAGAAGGAATATTTTCTTTCACATGTAGAATATTAGGGAGTTGTTTTTTCTTTCCCATTCTACATGTGCCATTCAGAAGCATCCCAACAGGCTTGCCGCAGCAATTGAAATATGAAAGAAAAAACAACTCCCTAATATTCTTGTTGTTGACATTCTCTCTGCACTCGTTTCTGCCTTTCCTTGCTTTCTTCACTTAAGTCAAGAGAAACATGCCTTTGGCAGAACTTATACTGTCTTTAGTGTGGGTTGCATGAATCATCACTATGGAAACTATGTGGTTCCCTAAATGTCAGTGTGTGTTGCAGTGGCTGTGTGTGTTGCCACTGATGCTCTAGTTTCAGAAGGCAGCACTGAAGACTGCCTTAACCTTCAGTTTTATTCTAAACCAATGTCTGAAAGTAGACTCATGTCATCTGTACCATATGTTTCATTGCAGGAATGCTATCAATTTGACTATAAATCGAATATGTAAGGTATATTTGTCAATGCATCTATTAGATGTTACTGGGTGCTTGGTTTTTACAGAATGATGATAATGATAATTTTCACCAGATAATGGCATGAAAAGCAAAAGACAATATGCAGTGGCATTGTCGAATCAATTCTCTAATTGGAGGATAATTCCACAATTGACTATAGTTTGACACATTCTGTAATTAATCACTGTGGCCCGTTTATTTTTATTCACCCAAAAATAAAAAAATCTGCCATTATTTACTCATCTATATCATTCCAGCTCTGTTTGATCTTTTTCATTCATGGAATACAAAAGGAGGTGTTTAACAATGTCCACACCACATCGACACTAAATACAATTTACAATAGTTTAGTATAACAACTAAATTGTCATTTCACAACATGGTTTATGGCCCATCTTAAGGTGCCATATTTTAAAATATGCAGAAGCAAATAGAATTTGAGAGCTGCTACTGTGTAAATGATGACAGAATATAAAATGTTTGTATGTTAACCCTTTAGTCCTTAAAATACCATTTGTAGTGCCGTACCATTTGAAGTGCAGCAGTGTTGACGTTTCAAGTACACTATCAATCGGCAAGACTATAGATCAGCTTATAATTAGACTCCCACCTGAATTATTAATATCTCTAAGCAATCAAATAGGTTTTGACTGGTTGTTGGGAATATTCAAACGCTGGATTGCGAAAGGCAGAGAGGGGTGTGGTGCTGATGGATTTTCGTCTCTAAACCTTTTGAAGGCTGTCAATTGGGGGAAAAAAGTCGCTACTGATACCATTGCTCCCTTAGTGACTGTTATGTTCTGGTTTGAGTTTTAATGACCCAACCCATGAGCACTGGCTCTACATAATGTGTAAAGCAGGATTTATTAACAATCAAATTAAGGGGCTGGAAGCAAAGGGTGTATTTTTGAATTTGCAAAGAGATCATTGCAATGCCATTGATTCATTATTGGTTATTTTTGACTGAGAGCTCATTGAATGGCTCTCCAGCTGGTGGAGAATATCATGCCGCAGGGAGCCCTATCCCACTCTGAGAGCACTCATTCATTATAGTCTTCACTCCTCCTGTCTTACTGATTTTGAAGATACTGAATTTGTGCTCACAACCAGGAAAGATTGAATACAAAAACTCAAAATGATGTGTCATTTGAAAAACTTCGAATTCATGTGATTAATCATATTATAAAGTGGGATTTACTTTGAGGTTTTACATGTTTTACTTGGCAGTGCATATCTGGCATCACTGTAAGCTCATTTGTCTTGTTAAATTTCAGATGTGAGTCATTCAGTTGAAGTAATCATTATTTCTCTTCCCATTTTACAGATCACAGAAGCAAGCAAGGATGTGCTCCCAGCATGGCTGCATTGGGATGCAGAGATCGGCACACTTCAAGGCCTTCCTCTTGAGACAGACAAGGGCGTTCACTACATATCTGTTTTGGTTTCCAATGAGAGCAAAGTTTCCCAAAGCCCAGATGTGTTCTCCATTGAGGTGCACCCAGAGGAGCATGCTGACACGGACCCATTTCAGCTTGCAATCCAGCAATCAGCCAGCAATGATGTCCAACCTTTCATCTGTGGCAACGAGGAGCCCGTTACTGTGCTTACGGTCATTCTGGATGCTGACCTTACAAAGATGAGCTCAAAGCAGAGGGTGGAACTACTTGCCAACATGAAAAAGTTTTCTGGCATGGGGCTTCAGCACATGAAGATTTTGCCTGTGGTCAACAACCGTTTGTTTGACATGTCTGCTTTCATGGCAGGACCAGGAAATGCCAAAAAGGTGGTTGAAAATGGAGCCCTTTTGTCCTGGAAGCTTGGCTGCAGTCTGGATCAAAGCAGCATTCCCGATATTAGCAGTGTTCAGGTTCCGGCAAAAGAGGGGACCATGTCTGCACAGTTGGGGTATCCAGTCGTTGGATGGCATATCGCCAACAAAAAGCCTCATATACCCAAAAGGGTTCGAAGGCAGCTCAACAACACCCCAACTCCCATTCCCTCATTACTCCCCCCAACAGCTTACCCTGAGCCCCCTATTCGTATCGTTCCCACACCAACCTCTCCTTCTATTGCTCCTACCTCAGACAGTTCTGCCCCACCTGTTCGTGGTCCTGTGCCACTTCCTGTGAAACCTACTATTAGAAACAAAGATCCTATTGCCTACACTCCAACCTTAGGCCCCCCTCAGCCAACACGTGTAATGGAGACCACCAGCACTATCGGCATCCAGCCCACCATGACCAGACCTGTATATGTTGGAACCTCTGTGACCCCAGCTACACCCACCACCAGGAAACCGACAAAAAGACCTGGAAAAAAACCCAAGACAACATCAATACCAAAAGAACCCAAGTCCACCACAGCCAAGCCACCAAGACGCACCACTCCCTCAGTCAGTGTAATCGATGGCAATATAAAACCCCAGCTGCGTAACCCAATCGATCAGGTGAATGCCTACGTTGGCACCTACTTTGAGGTTAAGGTTCCATCTGATACATTTTTCGACAAAGAGGACGGAACTACAGATAAGTTGAGGCTCACCTTGCGCAAGGGCAATGATGTGGTTGGGGATGATTCCTGGATACAGTTTAATAGCACAAGCCAGTTGCTGTATGGATTACCAGACCAGGAGCATGAAGGGAAACATGAGTATTTCATGCAAGCGACTGACAAAGGAGGTCTCTATGCAATAGATGCCTTTGAGGTCCGTGTCAATCGATGGGGAACCAGTGTAAAGTCACCAGTGTTGTTTACTGCCGTGTTTGACGGGGATGCACGTACAGTCACCAGTGACGTTCACAAGAAGATCCTTCTTGTCAAGAAACTGGCCCAGTCTTTCGGTGATCGTAACAGCAGCACTGTTACGCTGAAGAACATCATCAAGGGCTCCATCATTGTGGAATGGACCAACAACAGCCTTCAGCAAAACCCCTGCCCAAAAGAGCAAATACAGCATTTGAGCAGAAAAATCTCTGATCTCGAGGGTAAACCCTCTTCACAATTCATTAATGCCATGGCACCAGACTTCAAGGCATCAAACATCACCGTCAGAGGCACAGGAAGCTGCCGTAACTATATGTTTGTACCTTTAGGTGAGATCCCAGATCCGACCCAATCTCCTGTTACTCCTGCTGTGGGCGCGGGAAGACAGAGCACCGATGATGTTTATCTTCACACCGTCATACCGGCAGTGGTGGTTGCAGCTATTTTGCTTATAGCCGGAATCATTGCCATGATTTGCTATCGTAAGAAGCGCAAAGGCAAGCTGACTATTGAAGACCAAGCAACTTTCATCAAGAAAGGAGTGCCCATTATTTTTGCGGATGAGCTCGATGACTCTAAACCTCCTCCATCTTCCAGCATGCCCCTTATCCTTCAAGAGGAAAAGCCTCCGCTTCCTCCACCAGAGTATCCCAACATTGCCAGTCCAGAGACAACACCTCTGAACCAGGACCTTTTGGGAGAGTACATACCTCTACATGATGAGGATCCAAATGCCCCTCCCTACCAGCCACCACCACCCTTCTCTGTCCCAATGGAGGGGAAAGGATCCCGCCCTAAGAACATGACCCCGTACAGATCTCCACCCCCTTACGTGCCACCCTAATGTTTACTGAAACCTCCAGAAAAGGAGGATGGGGAACTTTTATAGTTCCACACCAATGTGTCGTCTCTTTGCATTATGGGATTTTTTAGAAGGGGGGGCACTGCAAATCGGGGTTTTGGGTTTGAATGTGATGGGATGGTTTTTGTTAAACAGGACTCTTAAGGAGATGTGGGAGGGTGGGGTGAGTGGATAGTTTGCAAAGGACAGCAAGAACAACCTCAGCCTCTGACTACTCTGGTTATTGCTAAACTGTTGGGGATGTACCCTCCAGTCCTGGCGCTTTTGTGTCTAGATGGGCTTTATTATAAACTAATTTGGTTTTGTTTTATTTTTATTTTTTTGTTCTCCTTTTTTTCAACTCAGAATCAAGCTCCTTGCCTAACAGCACTCTTTCTATCTTCTGAATTCGTTACTCTTGAATAATATAAGCGGACAATAAAGCTGACTGCAGGTGCAAAAGGTTTCATAGAGAAATTCAATAACAGAAGGGGAATAAAAGAATGGCCTTGAGAGACTTGGACAGCCATGCAGACAGTTTTGTGGGATGTCGATTCATTATGGTTTTGCCTTTTAACACAAAATTAAACTGTTTATATTGTTATTCACATGTCTAGTTAAATCACTACAAGAAGACGTAGCCAAAACGAAAGATTTGTTTAATCCACTGTATATTTGAAAGTAATGCTTAGAACATTAATTTTTATTATATATTTTGATTACTTTTTAAGTTTCACACTGAGAACACTATTTTCCTCCCCTAAATTCTGTGAAGAAAAAAAAAAAGCTAAAAAAAAATAAATTAAATCACTGAGTGAACATATCGCAGTGTGTTCTGACTTGAGATATGTGCGATTAGTTTCTTGCCAGCCATGTGAAACTTTTGGAGGAGGTAATCTCATGATTGTTTCTATGCAGATTCTGCCTATGACCTGGCAAGCTGAAGCTCAGTATTGATCTCACTTAATCATATTTCCCACAGGTCATTAAGAAATCTTGTGATTTAATTGGATATACAGGTTGACGGGGTCTTTGCATCCTTAATTCTCTTATAAAACAGCAGGAACAATGTTCAGCACCCTCAAGTCAAAACCACCAATATACTGTTTCACCAGTTAAACTCAAGCTACTGACAGTCATTGAGACAGATTGCTCAATCTCGAAGACTTGATTTAATCAGAACAAGCTCTGTTTTCAGATGATTTGTAGTTTTTTTGTTTTGTTTTTTTGGGTTTGTTTCTTTTTTTATTTTTGTTGTTGTTTTTAAAAATATATATATATTTCAGTGATGATTATGGAGTATATGCCTTGGATCCACTCAAAATAATTCTAAATAAAGACTGAAGATTTTGATAATGGTGACCCATCCTCTACACAACGGCATTGTTTATTAAATGTCACGTCATAATTATATATATTTGCAGTTGAATGCCATATTTTGCCTTGGTGGTATCGCAGCAAGTGTCTTCTGTACATAATATTCTGCCTGTGGATATAACTGTATTTATAGTCCAAACGTGTGTAAATCAGATATGGTAAAAAAGAAATAGAGAAAAAAAAAAAAAAATTACCGTTTGTTTTAGATGAGGGGTGATTTATTTTATATATAAAAAAAATATATATATATAAAATATATATAGTGATGGTTATTAAAAAGTCTTTGGGCAAGACCTGGAATAGGAGTGAAAAGAACTGGTTTCATTTACAAAATCATCAAAAAATCCTTGGAAAAAAAAAAAGAAAAAATCATGATCTAATTTTTTATAAAGTTTTTGATACAGCCTCAAATTGTTTATTCAGAACAATAAATATATAGTGTACTGCAATTTGTAAATCTTTAGTCTTGGTAATTGATTCATTATATCTTTTCCTCATGGGCCTTTTTTTTTTTTTTCTCTTTTTTTTTTTTTAAGTGGTTCTCTTTAAGTTTGCTTTAAATTTATTTAACAAAATGGAAAAGGCTGTGTTGTCGGGGAAAAATGTTGTAATAGTTTTTTTTTTTTTTTTTTTCCTGATTTGTGTTTCACGCTCATTTGTTTTGAGGTTTGATTTCAAAAGTGACATTTGCAATAATAAAGGTGTGGCGTAGTCACGGCTGCAGTTTGAGTAGTCTGCAAGATATGTGTGGTACCTCCTCTGACAACCCGAGATCACTGAATTATTTTGACACGTAGCGGTTATGTATGGATGTATTTTTGGGGTGTAATCGTAACACTTTTTTTTTTACTCTTCCATTTAGCCTCATACATTTTTTCTGTAAATCAAAATCCATTGAGGTTTGATTTCATTTTTCTTTAGTACATACCAGGATGGAAATGTTGGTCCAAAAACATTAAAACATTGAAACACTTCATCTTGGTGAGAAACTGCAAAAATAATTTTCCCAATCAATTCTTTTTTATTATTATTATTATTATTTTTTTATTTTATTTTTTTTCAAAGAAGCAAAGTTGTGAATTATACATGAATTTGAAACTAAAATTTGAGCAATTTGTCAGTAAGCTAAGAACAAGGCTATTATCGTTCACAATTTTGCTTTGAGTACATTTCTTTTACAGGAATACAAAATCAGCGAGGAAACGGATTCTTGTTTCGGTGTTATAATACATTACAGTGTACATTTATGTAGCAATGAGTCTGCTGCAGTAAAGCTTCTGCTTTCTCATTAGCACAACTCTGAATAAATAATTTAGTTGGAAAAACCAAAGATGCAGATTACAAAATGGATGTTTGCTAATGTCTGCTGCTCTAGTTCATGTTGTTGTCTTTTCATTGATTTCATTTCTTTAACAGTTGAGTAAAAGTAGTGATGAATAAGTAAGAAATACAATCGTTTCCCCTTTTAAGAATGTCTGTTCAATCTCGATGGTTATTTTCACAAACATTGAGCTATGGATGAATTTCATCTCACAATATTCTGTCTGTTAGGTTTTTTATTATTATTATTATTTTGTTAAATGTGAAATCAAGTCAGCCTTACATACTTTAAGTGTTTGTTTTAATCCTTAAAAGTGAAATATCATGCTTTTATGTTTGAAATGGATAATACAAGAGGGGGGAAATGGTCAGTACATTTTTTGTTTCTTTTTATTTAACATTTTGTCCAAGTTTTATCAATATTTGAAAATGTGCAAGCTGTATTGCAAAGACAAGCGGAGTTGACGAAAGATTGACGTTGAACATTTTAAGCAATGCATTTCTAAAGGTGCTGAGGTTGACCTTGGGGGCCAGGTGTAACAAATGACAGTGACGTGTTAAATGAGACTCCTTTGAGCTCTGACAATACACAGATTCTACGAAGAAGTGCAACCTAGTAACGAATTCTACACCAACGTAATGAAAGCCACTCTTCATTCTCTTTCATGTTAAACAGCGTTGGTTAATTTATACCACCAAACACTGTATGTTTGAATCTTGTATTAAAAAGTGTTCTCACCGGTAATGTGTGTGGGTTCTTTGATGATTCATTATTGAGAAATTTGCAGGATTCATGCATATCATATATGTAAAGGCTTTTTATCCATATCATTCATATTTTTGGGATTAAAGGAATGTTCTGGGTTATTGGCCGGTTCTATGATTATTAATGCTGAATATAATTTGATTTGTGGCTAAGTTTGTTGAAACAAACACAAATCGTGTCTACAGTAATGCACAGTTCTTACAGTGAAAGTCTATATAGTACAACAGTCAGGTTCTGGAAGTAAAAATTCCCTTCATTTTTTTTTTCCATGTTGTTTATCGATAAATTTAGCTTCATAATTGTGTTTAGCATTTGAAAATTATGACAAACCTTGGTACCCATGATTCTGTACAGAAAATTGCAACAATCCAAAACAAAAACATGCCAAACTCCGCCTACTCCCCCCTCGAATGACGAGTTGCTGTGCCTACGCTCTCAAAATATTTAAATGTTTGAATATATATATATATATGAATATTTTGAAAAAAAAAACATTAAAATATATATTTTTAATAAACATAATTAACGTTTGTAAAAGAGTAGTTTTATATTTCTCCAGTGTTTTTAATTTGATTATTTGGTTTGCAATGCTTTATGGGATTGTAGTTGTTTCTCTTACTAAAGCTGTTAAGTATCTTGTACCATTTTATTTTTGTCCCATTTTCAAATGCTTTTTTGCTTCAAATCAAAGTTTGTAGAGTTACGATTCACCTCGTAGCTGATTGGTTTGGTTTATGGCTCATGACTGGAGTCTCTTTTTTTTTATCTCTATGGAGAAATTAATTATAAAAATTCTTCCAGAACCAATGCATTTGAAAAAGTGGGAGGGCACTGTTGCATGCCATTAGTGAATAGGACCTATTTTCATGGATACTTAAGTCACATCCATTACTGGTACTTTTTCAATTTGCAAATATTACCAGGTTTACAAAATGAAGTATACAATATTTTTTGAAGTAACTGGCCACATTTCACAACTCAAGTTGTGTTGAACAAATAACATTTCTTTAATTCTGGATTCGCATATCCGGTTTCCATTTCATCTCATAATATATATTTTTATTATTATTATTATTATTATTATTTACAGCATTTTTTTCAAAGGATCCTCCTCAGCAAGAACCCACGTTATCATCAAAGGACATGAACCCTCCAGCAAGTGACCTTTCGGGTAGAGCACCCTTCATAAAACCATTTCGTTTTTGAGGATCTGAAGCGCCCTCAATTGCATCACGGCCTTTAAAACCTCTTGACAGCTGGAGATCAAGAAGAGAGCCCATATTTTTCTTTTCATTTTCTGCTCATCTATCACAAACAAGATTCATCTGTTCTTCAAGATAAATTATACACGCTATACCTGTTATGTTCCCTTTGTCTTAATTTGGAATAAGGAACAAAGTAGACAAGGTGTCTCTTGTCAGACAAATTGAGAAGGCAGAGATGAAAGATGGTAGATGTGATTCCAACACGAGTCTAGTGCTTGATGAATGTGTCTTTATTTAGCTGTTTTCCCTCACAGCCTTGGAAGGAAAAACTTTGTCAATTACTTCCACATTATTTTCAGGAGATGAATGGGATAGTTGCCATTGCAAGATTTCCTAGAGATTTGTTTCCACACCATTGATTTCTTTAAAAAACGTGTCACATTGTGTTTTTATCAATGGTTCAGAGCTGAAAAATATCCAGTTGCTGCATGTTCAATAATTGAGGGCATTCGATTCTTTTAATAACGTTCTCCCAATTCTCGAAACTTTTCAGATCACGTTAAGAATGTTTTATCGTCTCCATGTGGAATGCGACGTTAAGCCCTTGAAATTTATAATAGGATGCAATGTAGCCGTTTACAGATTGTAGTTTTAGTGTAGAGTACACATGAAGATTAAAGGCGTCTTGTCTCTAAGGACGCCTCTTGTTAAAACGTACAGATGGTTCTGTCTCCAAACTCTTGTGTTTACTTAGCCATGGGCATTAGGATGGATGAGCCTTTTGCTCTCTCCAGATACTGCAATGATATTCTACAAAACAAACTAGAGATGGTCGGGTGAAGGTCTTGCTGTGTTTGTTGCTTTTCACTATTGATTTTTAAAATGAACATATGTCAAACTTGCTATAGCCAAGGAGCTTTACACCATTTTGTGGGCATTACTTGGCTTATTTGTGATATTAAAATCATGTTGTGATGTTTATTTGCGATTAAAGAAATGGTGCATTTTGTTGTGGTGGTTTAGTTGCTCCTCCTCAGAACTCTTCAAATGTGTCAAGAATACGACTGCGTCATATTTCACCCCGCAATGTGAAGAAATGAGAAGATTTGCATGACAATTACCCCTACTTCTCATTTCCATAATGCAAAAACATAAACATAATTAATTAAACATCATGGCAGTAGTCATTTTGCTGCTTTGTGCAGATTAATGCACCAAAAAAAAAAGTTTTTTGCAAAAATCATCGTATAACGTAATTGTGGGGGGAAATGTGCGGACACCTTATGGTAATGATTTGTTTTTTCTTTTTGTAGCATGATATCTATGAGTAGCCTCCTCTTTGTTGTGTCATTGCATTGATCATGTGTGACATCTGATCTAAAACAAGGAAAACTTTGACTTTATCTCAAGAAATTGCTCCAACCAGAACATAAATGTAGAACTTAGTAACAAATGCAGAAACAATGTTTGTTTTTCTCCCATTGTTCTCTCTTTTTCATTTGACAACATTCAGGCGCCACGCAGTAGACGGTGGCAATTCATCATCTCAAATGCGATTGATACGGCATCGAAAGGCATGTGGTTGAGAACATCAAGCGGAGCATCTAGGGCTCCACGTGGCAACACAGTCAGGATTTATTCCCAAGATCTGCTTGCAACGTGCTGACAAACTGGAATGGAGTACCGTTGGGTCTTAGTACGACATCTGCATTGAGTGCTTCAGCAATACTGAATGTTTAATATAAGAGAAGAGGAAGAGTTTGACTTTACTATTGAAATCTGTGTTCGCTACAGCTGAATAAAATTTATTCCAATGGATTTTATTGTCAAAATGTTGGATGTGCAAGCTTTTATTCAATTAGTATGAAGTAGAATGCTTCTGTGAGTTTCAAAATAAACTCTTTGCCACCTTTTAACCTTTACTCTTAAAGTATGATAATGCCGTGGTATTGTGACACAACTATAACATTTTGTAAATCAAAAATGTAGTCAAGTAAAGAATAAAAGTTTCTAATATATTTGATAATCAGTAAAACTGCAGAGCAGCCAAAACGATACTCGAATTAGTACAGCTAATTACATTGACTTAAACAATTTACACCTTGAGATGTGCCGCATGATAATCAAGATCATTTTTATTTATCATTATGTTTTTCTATACATAAGTATCCTGTAAAAACTATTGAATATCTTTATCACCATTTTTATTTATTTATTTTTCGGACAATCATTCAATACCATGATATATCATGGTAAGTGGTTTGATATGATCATATTTTTAGAACCAGTACCATGGTAATACTATGGTATTCTTTGAAGTACCAAGTTGTGAATGCCATGGTTAATATGCTGAATATGAAAATATGGTATTTTCATTAGTGTAACTTTTTTATAAATTCTAATCAGACGTGCACTGTGATGGGAGAGCTTATCTCAAGGACCACGTAGACAGAAATTACCCAAGTCTGTTGCCAATTTAGAGCATACGTGTGCATCAAACCCACATGCGCCGCTTTAAATCAAGGCTGTTTGCTTGCCGAACACGGTCTCTGTTCGGGACCTCACCATTTGAGTGGGGAATGCCAATGGTAACAGATTTTGAGTAGTATTCGCTTTTATTTACCCTTTTGAAAAGTGAATTCTGAAAAATTACCACCTTCTTTAATAAGTAGAAACTGCTTTAACTTTCCTTTCCCACTGTTACTTTAGGGGTTTTCCTAGTAAATTCATTCCAAACGAATCCTAAAACGACAGGCTTCAAGGCCAGATAACACCTGGCTTCATTTCTTCCTTTTTTCGATGAAGACATGTATTCTCCGGAGGGAGTCATTTAAGCAGCAGCACTGCTTCAGGATTCAGAATACTGTTTTCTTACAAGGAAAATGCTACCAAGCTTCAAGAACCATCATAAAAGTAGCTCATATCATTTGAGCACTATTTTACAGGTCTTCTGAAATCATATCAAACCACACAAAGTATAGCTTTGTGTCGGGAGAATAACAAAATCAGGATTCTCTGAAAATCATCCCAAATGGTTTGTGTTCAAATAAAAATGACTCTTTTGGACACGTTCAACATACTTTAAAGGCCATTGACAGTGGACTTTTTGCCCACAAAATTTCACTAATGTGATTAAAAGTATTGTACGTTTTGGCATATTAACGGAGAATTTGTTTTGATCTCAGTAATATGTATTCGTAAAATCTACTTATGCCCCAGTGAGGGTAAGGTAGGGCTAGGGGTGGACCTTCATGCTTATTTTTTTTTATTTATTTATTTTATTTTATTATTTTTTTTTGGGTGGGGGGGGGGGGGGTGCACAAAAAATTTAATTTTTGTATTAATCAAATTGTACAAATTCATACAAAATTGTCAACTTGATCGCATCACAGATCAATTGGTGCCTGACTTAAGGCAGTGCATGCCTGTTCAAAATATTGTCTGACTTAAGACGCCGCTGAAGCCACGTCACTGTGATGTATGTCATCATCAAAGTACTGCGAGAGCGATTCAAGAGCAGCCGACTCCAGGTTGGCAGGTTCTCCAGAGCGGCTGCAATAGAAAACTCACATCACAGCTGTTGCACAACTGGTCGGATTCACCAGTAACCAATTCAACAGTTTGTGTTTACTCTGACACCTTCTGCTCCATTGATGCTCACAAATATGTTTTTACAACAGTTACAATAATTTTCGTGTGATCTTAATGCTAAATTGTGTCATGTTTATATTTTATAAAAAATGTAGTAAAAAAAAATAGTCACCTAATGCACAGTGCATCCGGAAAGTATTCACAGCGCTTCACTTTTTCCACATTTTGTTATGTTATAGCCTTATTCCAAAATGGATTCACTTAATTATTTTGCTAAAAATTCTCCAAACAATACCCCACAATGACAATGTGAAAAGTTTGTTTGAAATCTTTGCAAATTTATTCAAAATAAAAACCCATGTACATAAGTATTCACAGCCTTTGCTCAATACTTTGTTGAAATACCTTTGACACCAATTACAGCCTCAAGTCTTTTTCAGTATGATGCTACAAGCTTGGCACGCCTATTTTTTGGCAGTTTCTCCCATTCTTCTTTATAGGACCTCTCAAGCTCCATCAGGAGGGATGGGGAGCGACAGTGAACAGCCGTTTTTCTCTCCAGAGATGTTCAATTGGGTTCAAGTCTGGGCCACTCAAGGATATTCACAGAGTTGTCTCGTAGCCACTCCTTTGATATCTTGGCTTTGTGTCACTGTCCTGTTGGAAGATGAACCGTCGCTCAAGTCTGAGGTCCAGAGTGTTGTTTCTGTACATTGCTGCATTCATCTTTCCCTCGATCCTGACTAGTCACCCAGTTCCTGCCGCTGAAAAACATCCCCACAGCATGTTGCTGCCACCACCATGCTTCACTGTAGGGATGGTATTGGCCAGGTCATGAGGGGTGCCTGGTTTCCTCTAGACATGACCCTTGCTATTCAGGCCAAAGAGTTCAATCTTTATTTCATCAGACCAGATAATTTGGTTTCTCATGGTCTGAGAGTCCTTCAGGTGCCTTTTCGCAAACTCCAGGCAGGCTGTCATGTGCCTTATACAGGAGTGGCTTCCGTCTGGCCACTCTACCATACAGCCCTGATTGGTGGAGTGCTGTAAAGATGGTTGTCCTTCTGGAAGTTTCTCCTCTCTCCACAGAGAAACACTGGAGCTCTTCTCTTCCGATCGCTCAGTTTGGCCAGGCGGCTTGCTCTAGGAAGAGTCCTGGTGGTTCCAAACGTCTTCCATTTGCAGAGGCCACTGTGCTCTTTGGGACCTTCAATGCTGCAGAAATTTGTCTGTACCCTTCCCCAGCTCTGTGCCTCGATACAATCTTGTCTCGGAGGTCTACAGATAATACCTTGGACTTAATGTCTTGGTTTGTGCTCTGACATGCACTGTTAACTGTGGGACCTTTTATACACAGGTGTGTGCCTTTCTAAATCATGTCAAATCTACAGAATTCTCCAATCAAGTTGTAGAAAGATCTCAAGGATGATCAGTGGAAACAAGATGCAGTTGAGCTCAATTTTGAGTGTCATGGCAAAGGCTGCGAATACTTTTGTACATGTGATTTTTCCATTTTTTTATTTTTAATACATTTTCAAAGATTTCAAACACACTTCTTTCACATTGTAATTATGGGGTATTGTTCGTAGAATTTTTAGGAAAATAATGAATTGAATCCATTTTGGAATAAAGCTGTAACATAACAAAATATGGAAAAAGTGAAGTGCTGTGTGTCCGGATACACAGTAAACTGTACACTTGTCCCCTCCAATCTGGTTCAATCCGGTCTAACACACCTATCGTTGATTCTTGCATGTCATTTGACCAACTGTGCAACTTTCCGTTTAAAAACAAATGAGGTTTGTGAGGAACAGAACTTTTATTAGATAATCCATTGTCAGCAAAGTGCACAAGCATATGAGCCACAGGATTGTTTCCATGACATGTACGGAAATCAGAAGCTCTGATATCTCATTTTGCGTCTCACAAAGGAAAGAAGATCAAACTTGTTTAAAACAACACAAGGTTGAGTAAGCTCTAACAAAATCCTTATTTTGCTGTGAACTATCCCTTTAAGAATAGTATTTTTAACATAGATCAGATGTGTCGTTATACCAGAGCATAAAAAAAGGTCAGCTTGGATGGACTCTAAGATAAAAGAGCAGAGGACATCAGATGAGTATGTTTCTCTCCGCTCTCGCGAGCTCATTCAGATTCGTCCTCAGTAACCCAGGTGTCCCCTCTCGTTGTGCCGTTCCAGGAATGATGAAGCACTGGGCCTCAAGAGCTCCACGCAGGCTGTTGGCACAATCTATTATGCATGATGAGATTTGGCCTCTCTCGATCTCTCTCCCTCCCTTCCTCTCTTGTTGGCCAGCTAGCTAGAACTCATTACTTTGTACTTGTTGAGTGGAAGCCGTTATTTCAGGCCCATTAGTTAGCCATAAGGGATTGTTATGTGACCACAGATGCACATTTTCTACATGCTAACGTGGAATCATTTTTTAATCTTCAGAAGCAAATGGAGGATTGGGGCAAAGCGCCCCGTTTTGTTACTAGCATGTGCGTCCATGTGTGCATAATGAGTGATTGAAATCTGCTCGTATCCAAGACATTCAATGCAGATACTGAAATGCCAAAATGAAAATTTTAAAGGGATAGTTCACCGATAAAATTAAAATTTTGTCATTATTTACTCATGTATTCCAAACATATATATATATATATATATATATATATATATATATATATATATATGTGTGTGTGTTTATGTGCCTAGAACGGCTACAGATGAGGCATTAAGTGCATGATGGCTCTGCGACCAACTTAACATTTTACAGAGTTTAATGTAACAATCTGGTCGCTCAGTTTTTTTCTAGATCAGTTTTAATCATGTAATAGATTTCAACAAAACAGACTTTAATATTTATTGGAAATACATCTGTAGGGTGATGGACATGGAGGTGGATAAAAACCTCATTGACTGTAGACAGGCACATTCTGCAGATCGGGCTGTTTTTGTGGAAGCCGTTACTTTTTTCGGATGTGGGCAGAGCCTCTCACTCTCCCGCTCGGACAACATGGTGCGTGTCAGAGTAGCTGCGCGCACTGCGTCCGCACTGCGTAGCACACGTACATCTGCAGGATATCTGTTAAAAATCACTTCATCTAGAAAGCATTGGCTGTGTACAAACATCTGACAGATGTCAGTTTTAAAAACATTCTAATTCATAAACATCTTAAAGACATCTTCTAAACATCTGCTGGAAATGTGTTATAGACGTGCTATGCAAACACTCTAAAAAAATATGTCTTCCAGATGTAAACACAAACATCAAATAGATGTCTCCGGGATGTATGTGTGTAATCAGAGATATGAATAAAGGTTTTTTTTTTTTTTTTTTTTTTGACTCTTTGAATATTTTAATAATTTTTATTTTAATGAGGATATTTTTATTTCTGATATTTATAATATTTTTGGTACAGAATTTGTTAATATATATAATACAATAAAAATAAAACTGTTCAATGTTAGTTCATGTTTTAATAATGTAATAGTAAGTGAAATTGTGTAGTTGCCTAATATTAATAAATGGAAACTAACTATAAAGTGTTACCATGTATTATTTTGGAATTAACTATGATTTTTTGTCAACATAAAAGGGACTAAGTACAATCAATGCAGTCCTGTGTCAATTTATAGTGAATTCGTATATTGAGAGTGCTTTTTTAATTGTTTATCTAATTTATATGAATACATTTGTACAAACTTTTACAAAATTGAAACCATTTGGCAAGTTCATGAGATCTGGCTTAATGACAGAAAAAAAAGAGAAACGATGCAATCTCATTATAAAGAAAATAAACAAGTCATAAAAACAATCAGTTTCCTGTCATTGTGCCACAAATCAAAATAATCTAGCAAATCAAGGGAACCTAATATACACGCAAATCAGCTTCAGCCTCTATGGTGGATTTCACAGAAACCTCCTTCCCTTGTTTGGTTTAGGCACATAAATCTCCTCAGTGGTGAGGAGAATTAATGCAGGCCTGATAACTGCATGATGGCCCTTCAGTGTGATCATTGCAGTTAATGCCAGCTTTCTTGCTGGGGCTGCTTGACGCATATTATTGGATCATTGCAGTAGCAGACTGGATGACACTTCAGCAATCTTTTTCATTACCAGGTCACATAAATCCTTACGTCCTCTTGTCACTCTCTCATAAAGCCCTCTAAATGTTATGCAAGCCCTCTAATGAGCTCTTTAGTATAAATACACACTTTTTGGGGGTTTTGTAGTGGTGATTGAGGCCAAAATTACCATAAGAGGGATCTGAGAAAATGGAAATGAAAACAGAAATAATCAGCATAATAGTATATATATATATATATATATATATATATATATATATATATATTTACATCTGACAGTGCTCGTCATCCCTAAACAAATCACTAAAATTGAGCTGTTGTCAAAATGAACATGCTAAGCATATGATCAGACGAACGTTCATATATAATTGAATTACATTAAATCAAGTGGCAAAAAGGCACAGGCTAGTGAGCTGCCTCGCTGTCTAATGGCTACATAGGCAGCTGCTGTCTAAGGCATAAAACATGATATTATATACAGTGGTGTAAAGTATTTGAGTAAATGTAATTACTTACTGTACTTAAGTATCTTTTTGGCTACCTTGTAGTTCAATCAAAGATATTATCAACTTTTACTCTCTAACTGATGACATTTTGAACAAGTAAATGTATTTTTTACTCCAATACACTTGTAATGACTAATGCAATTGCATATTACATTTTGCGTGGCACCTAACTTTTTCTGCAGCAGTTTGTTTCTGATATAAACAAGCGGTATCGCCATCTGAGGGCATCGAAGTTACTATATCTTGTGCTTTTTGCGTTTACTCACCCAAACAAAACCAACACATCCAGTGGAAGTTGACTTTGAGTATTTCATTTTACTTAACATTATTTTATCTGCTATATTGACAAGACATTTTTGAAGGATATTGGTTTACTTATGGACTTTTTGTGCACTTTAGCTTAACTGAGATTTGAGAGTCTGTAGACTGTAGGCTGTTGTGTCGACCTTGATTTATTGCGATATTGATATTTGATTTTAGAAAATAAACAAATATTACAAATCAATTGTTCCTCATTTTAAAATCAGATACTCTAAGACATTTACTCAAGTCGTATTAGAATTGGAATTAGAATAAGAAATGACTTGTCATTGTTGGTGTAAGGTATCTGTACTTTCACTGAAGTATGGTTTTCAAGTGCTCTTTACACCTCTGATTATATATAGCATTAGAGAGAGAGCTAGCGCACAGCAGCTCCAACCTGAATCAAACACACCTGTACCAGCTAATCATGGAGTTCAGGGCTGCTTGATAATTACAGACAGGTGTGTAAGAGCAGGGTTGGAACTGAAATCTGCAGGACGGTAGCTCTCCCTCCAGGAGAAGGGTTGGAGATAACCTGCATTAGAGTAAAAAGCAAACAAATATTGGTAAAACATTGCATCTCATGACAGAATGGAGTGCCACAAGGCTCAGTACTGGGACCTTTGCTTTTTACTTTTTACCCTATATATGCTTTCTTTGGGAGACATTATCGTGAAACATGAAGTTAGCTTTCAGATACTCACTTCATATATTCAAACATCTTTATTTTCTGATCTTTATATAATTTTTCATTTGGTATTAATTTAGGCTTAGACATATTCTTGACTTATTTCTTAAGACTGGTCAACATACAATGACCGAATACAATTTTTTTATTATTCATTATATAGTAACTCACCATAAAGTGGAAATTCTCTGAATGTCAGAAACGCATATGGAAATGCACATAAACGCTGTACATCTCTGCAAGTTACTTGTAGCTCTGCGTATACTCATCAATATATGATTAAATTATCAGTAATATCTAATTGATAATGTATTGTCTTCTCTCACACGCCACCATTAAAGAATGAACAGCTTTCACATCCTCTCTATGCAATAAAAGAAAACATCTAATTCCACATCATATTTTACCACTTTATTATTCGAGCTTTTGATTCAATTCATCTGAAATGGGGTGCCGAAGTCTTAGATTTTCAGCATATGCTCGTAGCATGCCTTCTGAACGATATGTGCTTGAATTACGACTGATAATGGATGGGTTGACATTTTGTTTTTCTAATGAAATCCTCCAAGCCTAATTTTGCTCTTTCGCTGATGAAAACATGAGTCATTATAGAGTGATTTGCAGTATAATCATTTGGGAGCTATTTCTGCAATGTTTTTTTTTTTTTTTTTTTCTCCAGGTAAGGCATAATGGGATGTTTGTCTGTCAGTGATCGATGCATGTGTATCTGATTTGCGGTGTGTTGTCGGATGGGCTGCCAGATGGATTGTGGGACTGTAAAATCACAAGTGGTTTTGCTATCAAACAAACGCTGATGTAATTGGACACATGGACTGCAGAACACAACAAAAGTGTTCTTGTGGGAGATTCCTACGTGCAAGTGTGCAAGTGTGCAATTGTGCGTTCAAGTCATTTTGGCTGAAAGCATTGAGAAATTTCATATTCCTTTCATGATTTCATATTTTTTTATATACTCCATCATCTGTGTGGGATTACATGAAGAAACAGAAAAAAATGAGACAGACTAAACAACTGAACAACTGTGGCAATGTTTCCAAGACATTTGAAGAAACCTACCTGCCAATCAACCTGAAAAACTATTTGCAAGTGTATCTAGGACAAAAGCTGGTTTAAGCGCAAACGGTGGTAACACCAAATATTTATTTGATTAAGTTGATTAGAAATAAATTGATTTAAAAAAAAAAAAAAAAAATATATATATATATATATATATATATATATATATATATATATATATATATATATATATATACATATATATATATATATATGTTATTATTTTTAAAAGCATCTTCAATTTACAGCATTTGTACATGTGTTTAAAATGTTTCACAATAATTTAATGTCTTGGAGAGGTTGGCACAGTTCTTCTGGATTTAGTCTGTCTCAGTTTTGTCAGGTAATCCCAAAACATTTGTTTCTTCACATATTCCCAGACAGACTCGATGATGGAGGTCAGGGTGTTGTCAGAATCCTTGGGCAAAAATCTCACTGGTTTATTACAATTACTGGAAAAGGAATATTTGGAAATGTAAATGTACGTATAAATGTAAATGTATTTATCTTCTGCTGCAGTGTGTCAGTAGGAAATAACTGGCCTAAAACTTTTTTTATTTTTTGAAAATACTGACATACCTAAGACTTTTGCAAAGTAGTGTAGGTTTTCTTCACAGGCCTCGTAAACCTGATAAATAAGTTATCAAACAATTTAACCACCATTCTGTCATAATCATGTCTGTGCTGTCATTATCATGTCTGTTTGTTTATCTGTTTATCTGCTGTTATCGTGTCTGTGTTCATCAGTTCATTCGGTTCCCCTGTCATTTGTCACTTGCTCCTTGTTTTCGTCCTGTCATCGTCACATGTGCTCTTTGTTTTGAGTTCTGTCATGTGATCTTTGTTTTGCCCTGCCATGTGCTCGTCTCGTCATTATTTCATCGTCGTCAGCTGTGTCTTGTTAGTATCACGCCTGTCACCTGTGTTTGACCAATTATCCTCTTGTTTGCCTTGGTATAAATTCCCTCTGTGTCAGTCCAGTCCTGGTTCGTCTTTAACGTTACGTGCTCGTATCATCTGTTCCCGAATCCTGTCTTGTTTGAATAAATCTCCTGTATCTGTCCTCCGTGTCCGTGCTTTCTAGCACTACCTGCGAGCGTGACACATTCTTCATTAATACTGTGCAAAATATGTACACAATTCATATTCTTATTTTAATATAAATATTCTTATCATAGTTTTTTTTCTTTTTTTAAGACAAAATTGATCTAAATATTCTAAAAAAAATAATAATGATAACTTAAGAAACAAAATTACATTAAAATATCACTTTTTATTTTAGCCTCATGAACCTGCTAAGCAAGTATCTTTTTTTTTAAAAAAAATTTAAAAAAATTGACAACATTTTTCATTGGCAGTGAACAGAATATGTACAGTATATGTATATATATTTTATTATTTATTTATTTATTTTCCAGGATCCTAAAATAACTTCCTAAAATATATAATAAATTGCTCAAATTGGATGAAATATATTCACAACAGAATCATAACACGTTGTTATTAATTATGAATCAATCACAAAAGGGAATTCCTTTTTGGTATAAATGGATAATCAATTGCAACGAATTATAATTAATTATGAATATATGTGGTCTAAAATTATTTCTAGCTTTAGAATTAATTTTAGAAAGACTGTTCTGTTTTGTCCAGCAAAACTATCGTTAAGTTTTCTTCTCTGGCCACGAAAAGGAAACTTATTCTAGTACTTGAGAAGCATTTAGCTAGCGAAATCAAGGCGTTAAAGGGACTTTGTTCATGTATGAGTTTCAGTCAGAGACAATCAAGCGTGAATACAATGTGTTTAATATATGACTATACGATATATACACGAATACACTCAACTAAGTCTAACCAGAGTATACAATATAATAATGAAAGGAAAGAAAGGAAAGAGGTTGATCAAAAAAGGCAAGATTACAAACAGTTCAACCTTTGAGAGCCAGCAACGAAATCACTTCAGACAGTCAAATTAAAGCACATCGAAAATTAATTCAGATACTTGCATTAGTACTTTAGTTCTGTGGTGAATGCCGTTCAAACTTCAGTGCGTGGAGCTGGAGCTTAGATTGGTCTCTTCCTGAGGTCGAATCTTCAGTGGGGGTTTCAAGGTGAATTTAACTGTTCGTAAAATGCCGGAAAATAAAAGAAGAAGAAGGTCTCATCTAGGATGGGAAGTGACTGAGCACGGATGAACTCGTGTTTAGGTGTTATAAAGATAACTCCGGGCACAGCTATTTTAGGCGTGCTGACCAATGGAGAGTCTGGACTTTTAGCGGGAGAACTTTCTTTTGTCTCTTTTTATGGTGTAATTTGCATGATCTATGGATGAGTCATTTTTCCTCCAAAGTACCTTAAAAGTAGAATAATGCATTTTATCATGATATAACACCAATATCTAGAAAGGAAATTCACAGAGGAACGTTTTAACTCCAAGGAGCATGAGTTTAGGAGTGTTTAACGTATAGATATATTCTTACACTTGAATATGAACATTTAGAGTAAAACTAACACAGCTGACAGATGTAACTAAGCTTGGGTAATATGGAGACACTCAGGAAAAACACTTGGGAATATTCATATTTTAATGAATGTCTCTATGTGTGTGCATGGTTGCGTCCTTGTGGTCTTCTTGTCTCACAAGCTCACAATTGCGGGGGGAAGAATTTGATCCGAGTTGATTCCGAACTTTTTGAAGTCAGAGAGACTTTGACTTAGGGATCTGTTTAACAATGACCCATGACCCTCATGGACAAGCCGGAACCAGCTGTGAGTTTCCTATACGGTTCAGAAGGTTAAAAGCTTTTCCTAAAACCTAAAAATGAATTGATTATCAGTGATCCAGTCAAGGTGCTACAAATATAAATATAAAATATAGCTACAACCAGCCATCACAGGACCAAGCCCTTCCAATGGTTCCATGGGTTCAAAAAGTAGCTAAAAATACTTTGGTTTCAAAACTTTAAAAGTAACTTTAAAAACCTAAGTATTCTTACTTTGTATTCTTGCAAAATAGTCTTACTTAACGTAAGATGTTGAATGTGATCTATGGGTTCAAAAAGTAGGCAAAAATACCTTTTACCATATGGGAAATGAGCACCTAATTTTCTAGCCAAGTGTTAACTGCTGATCACAACACGCCACTCAGAAGACATGCGTTCACCTTGTAAGGACCATCCGTCAGCCCAATGGCGGAATCTGACGGTCTGGGCGAAGGTATAATGCGTGTATGTCTTTTCAGCGCCCGCGTTAAGTTCACATACATTTTTAGGATTTAGTTTATGTTTTCCTTTAGCCGTTTAATCTGACTCCAATTGTAAACGATCTCTAATTGGTAATATTTCTGATGTAACATTAATAGCTGATCGCGCGATTAAATATGAATTATTTCTTAATTTCAATTATCCTTTCATCAGGGCGTCGCATCACTTAAAGACTCATGTCCAGCTGTTGACATGTCTTGCGTCACAACCTCGTTAGTTTAGAATCAAAACAGAGGAATATAGCGTTTACTAAAAAACACAAATTATGGAATCGCCTCATGCTTATTCACACAAAAGTGCCGTTTGTTTTAGTCACGATACTATAACATGTTAAGTCATAATAGTCAGAAATCTAAAATCTTAATATCGTGCCACATGCTCCGTTTATTAAGATTTCAGTATGATCATACCCTAACAGCTAGAATTGCGGAAATGTCGAAAACCAGGTAAAAATGTATCAATGCCAATTACATAATTACACAATTATAAACCAATTCAAATATAATAAATACATAACATCAATTACTCAAAAGATATCTCTAAGAGTATTTAAAGTTATGCAGACACATAGAGATGTGAGTGGAAAACACTCATCACCTCCATGTGGGGGTTCTGGCTACAGAATGTCCCGTCTTGCTGCTGTGTCTTTTCCCCTAAATACCCAGATCAGAACAAAAGGATTGTCGATATTTATTGTCCCCGCACCTGGTTTCGGGGAGAGGAGAAGGTTTTCTTGAAAAGACCCATCCCAGAAAAGAGAACAGAATTCTCCTAAGTTTTCAATCTTTCTCATAATACTAGTGACTGCTGTGAAACTGAGACCATTTTACCAATCGCACTGAGACATTTAAAATGATACTAAACATGAAATTGGAAAAAATAACAGATTCACAAGATACGTCATTCATAGTGCATATACATTCTTGGAGAACTTCAGTGCCTTGAATCAGGCGGAGTGGGAGGGAGGGGGCTGGTTGCATAGATGAGTGAGGACAGTTTGGGCAGGGTGTTGTCCTATTCCTTTGAAATCTTCTTTCCAGATGAGTTTTATTGCTTTATTGCAGGATGCTTGATCTCAGCTTTATCTTAGCAGGAAAATCAAACCTTACAACCTGCTGAGGTTCAGTACTTCAAGTGAGAAAGATCACAAAATGAAGATTTTGTATATAAATGAAACATGTTATATTTAATCAGAAGAAAGATCAGTACAATGCTTACCAGGGTGATAAAGAAATTGAAATGACACAACATTACATACAATTTTACAAAGTTGTCCCACAACTTGCACCACTGGTCAGACATGTATTCCTGTATTCCATGTTCCATGTATTCCAACGTTGCATAGTAAGAATCTCAATTGAGAATCACCTCAAAATGAAGGTTATATATATATATTAAAATGCATCGCATGTTATATTTAATAAGGATTAGGTCAATTTTATAATGATGTGTCACATGGGACTCAAACCCAAAGTCTCTGGGCCAGGAGCCTGTCACTCATCTCATTGCACTACTGGGAAGACATCTTCGCACAAATGCAGAAGTGAGAATCAACTCAAAATGAAGATTTAGTATATGAATTCACCACATGTTATATTTAACCCTTTCATACAGAGGTCACAACAGTGGACAGCTATTTCAAAAAGAATTTTCTTGCATATGCATGGGCTTTGATAGCATAGTTGCACATCAGCCTCTACAGTAGAACCTAGTGCATCAACCTATACAGTACATTACCACCAAGCGGCAAGCCAATGTATGTTGATTTTTTTTGTCAGAAATGCCAAGTTGCTCTGGAATATCCATCCATTCCTTCTATTCTAGGAGACTCTTGCAGGTTAAAAAAAAAAAAAAAAAAAGTTGTAGTATCAAGTAATATCTAATGAGTCATAGATAAATTTTCCAAGTATTGATTTTAATTTGGAAGAATATTCTGATTAATCATCTGTCCACTACAGTGGACATCATTCATCAATAGCTATATTTCAGGTATAATTCATACTGTTGTTTTGGAAAATACTTCATCTTCAGAAACCTTTTTGACTGTAAATAAATTTATTTGTGCTATTATAATGTAATCTGCATTAACATCAAAAAAGTAATGTGACTACATAACGTATGTGACTCGAATTGCATTACTTTACTCGTTTCATCAAAAGTAATCGGATTACGCAATACTTGTTACTTTTAATGCACTTGTTAGATCAAAAAGTAATTTGATTACACAATGCACATTGCTTGTGTAGCCCTCTCACCAATAATATGGCTCAAATGTAATAAAGTATGTCCAGGGGAAATTTCTAATTAGTAATTACCTGGTGAGAGACACATTTCTAAATTTCTTAGAACATGTACATGTATCACAAAACCCACATCTCAGATCTTCACTTTGTAGTGTTTCAGTTGTGTTTTCTATCAGTACCTAGATGACACTACTGTGTTCACCTTTAAATCTGAGAATACACATCCCTTTCAGGCAGAACAAAATAAATGCAAAATGAACAAACTTTTTTTTTCACTAATACAAACAATATATCACAATAAAAAAAAACAAAAAGAAATAAAAACCCAAAGGTCAATATAATTCTCAAATGTTTTTTTACCCAGCTGGGATTTTCAGTGACAGATGGCGCGCTAGTTGGAGCTCTTTTTATGCAAAATCAACGTATTCACAGATCCAAGGTAAATGAAGTTTCTGTGGCTGAAAGACAATTTCCAATCCTCACTCTGGGACGAAAAGGCAAACAGCATCCGTGACGCCCCACACGATGACGCTGAATGCATCCTGATGAACTTCGCCTTCCTCGAATTTGATTGATGCATCCGCGAAATTCCACACGGAACTCCCGATCCGTCCATAACGAACTCCGTCTCTCAAACACACCACTCATGCACTTCACGTGAACTCTCAACTACATACACGTGCATCACTGGGGTAATCTTCAACTGACTTTACAAAATAAACGCGTGGAGTCTTCCGGACCACAACACCACGTCTTATATACAATAACGTTAGAAAAAAATAAATAAAACACAGGAATATTCTTCCGGATTCCCTATAAATCTGGATATAATAATAATAAATGATATAATTGTATTAATACCAATTCGCCTACGTGCATATCCTCGTGCTAGCTCTCCCTCTTTAATATGACGCATGTGGAGGTGAAGTGCACGGCCTCTCGCGGAAATCTCTCGAATCGATGTGTAGCGTGGTTTCAGAAATCAACGAAGACAAACTTTCGTCACCCAGTCAACACTCAGAATGTCCATTTTCTCCACGCTGAAACAAACTTTTCTCCGTGTTTTGACTTTTTTTCCTCCATGCTTAACTGTATCTCTCCTACCAGCGAAACTACATGTTCTTCTCTTTTTTTTTTCCTAACCACGTCCCTTGACCTTAAGGGGTCGAAATCCACAGTTCTCATAGGACAAAATTTCCGCTATTGGAAAACTCAATAAAGTGCAGTATTTGTATTATTTTACACTCACACATTTTCCAACTCTTATAGGAACGTGTCTCATAAAAATGAAATAAAATAAAACAAAGTCCATTTACATTGTTGTTTGTTTTTACGTACAACATTTCAAACCCAACTCAAAACATTTTTTTCCAGGGCTCTACATTCTCCCCCTACCAAGAATCGTTATGTCCACATAACGAGGGAAAACATTGAACATCACAACAATTCACATTTCCTATGAATGAAACATTTACAGTTCCTTCAGTAATGTTTCTTTCTTTTGAACATTCACATTTCAATATCCTAGTTCTTTTCACATAAGTACACTCCTCAAAGGAATGAGCTCTAAACAGCAAGGACTTACTTTACTGTCTTGGACTTAAAGTAACTGCACAGGTACTCAACCTTTTCGAGGGCACATTCATCCACAAGTATGCAGTAGAACAGTATCTAACAGGATTTACAGCTTTTGTTTGAGCAATTGTATAGGCTCATATTTTGGCACCCCAAGAGTACCGTATGTAAACCTCTTTGGCACAATCTTTCTCTTTGAGACCTCTTACCAGTTGCAGGTACATTATCAGAGATAGATAGATTTACATCACTCTGATTGGCAGTCACTAAGTCTCGTACAGGATTTGTACCAGTATCACAGATATCTGATACAAGTCTCATATTTTCCATATTGTCCGAATCAGTTTCTGATAGGAGTCTTGAATCAGATTCTCTAGACTCATTTGTTTCAACTATTTGAGGAATCTCAACTCTTGCATCAGAGGGTTCCACATTCTCTGGAACAGTCCTAGAAACAACTTCATCATTCTGAGGGGGTTCAATTCTGTTAGGGGGCAACTGGCGGTATTCAGGTAAAGGAAACCACACTTATTATGTTTCATCCTCACTATCAGAACTCTCATTAGCATTCTGATCATCCCTGGTTTCTGCTTCCTGCATTACAGGTGCATCTTTCACTTCCTGTTCTGGACTCTGACTCTGTTCAGCCTTCTTCCGTCTCAGAACTCTGTTCCTGGGTTTCGGGACACTGTCAGGTACTTGCCTCTGTCTCAATTCTTGTCCAACAGGAAGAATGTGATTTCTGTGCAGAATCTTGACAGGTCCAGTTCCACTCTCCGAAACAAAGGTAAGTTCGTCATTTGACTTTGGACAATGTAGGGCTCAGCACTCCATCTGTCAGCCAACTTGTGATTCCCTTGCAATCCAAGATTCCTGATCAGGACTTTATCTCCAGGAACAAGGTGAGAGTAATGCAGTCTCTGATCATATCTTCTCTTGTTTCCTGCGTTCTTCTTCCCAGCTCTTTCCTCCGCCAGCTTGTCTGCAGACTTCAACTCCCATTGCATGGTCTTGACAAAGCGCTGGTAAGACTTAGTGGAAGTACCATCACTAGACACACCAAAACTCAGATCTATGGGCAATCTGGCTTCCCTTCCAAACATAAGCAAATAAGGTGAGTATCCAGTGGCTTCGTTTAGGTTGCTATTGTACACATGCACGAGGTGTCTGATGTGACGGCTCCACTGTTGTTTCTGCCTTGGATCCAGGGTCCCCAACATGTCCAAGAGTGTCCGGTTGAATCGTTCAGGTTGCGGATCACCCTGGGGATGGTACGGCGTTGTCCGGGATTTCTCCACTCCTAACAAGTCAAACAACTCCTGAATGAGCCTACTCTCGAAATACCGTCCCTGGTCCGAGTGCATCCGTCTAGGCAGACCATAGTGAATGAAGTATTTTTCCCACAGGACTTTTGCAACTGTTGCCGCCTTCTGGTCCTTAGTCGGAAACGACTCATCATGAAGCAACCTGAGAACTACCTCATGGAATTTTCTGGGTAGACACAACTGTTTACGACGGGGTTTGTCTGGAGCTCGAGTGCACCGAAACATCACACCATTCTCCATTACTAATCTGTCCCATTCCCTCATGATCGAGGGAAGATCCTCGCGAGCTTCCTTCTTGACCTTGGACAGATCTCCTCCTTTAAGAGCTCTCCATATCTCTCCAAGACAAGGATCCTCCTGCTGAGCATGTGACAGATCTGCAGAACTCAGTTTTGGAATCATGGAAGTATCCAGGTGTGGCTACGCAGTAAGCTCTAGGGACCGATCTAGGAGACCCGCCCAATGACGTGACAATCTTGCTGGCTGTTGCAAAGCAATTGGACTTGTCTTGCCCTGGCAGCTTAAACAGGGATCTCACTCCTGATGATGATATATTAGTCCACGCCTGGTCCTTCACTTTCCTCTGCGGACGACCCCCTTAACCCTTGCCCTTGATCCTGGTACAAAACACCACCCAACCCTTCACAGCAAGCGTCGACATGTAGGACGTACGGGAGCTGAGGATTGGCAAAAACCAACACAGGAGCCTGGGTAAGCCTCACCTTCAACTCATTAAAAGCAGCTTCACAAGTATCAGACCATCTACTCCCAAATGGAGCAGAGGCTTTGTATACTACTTGTTCTGGACAGGATCCTGCTTTAATCTTTTTCAAGCTTGTGGCAGGCAGACACCCATGCAACAACTGATTTAGAGGGTAGGACACTTTCGAATAGTCTTTCACAAATCTTCTGTAGTATCCACAGAAGCCTAAGAAAGAACGGAGCTCTGACACATTCTGCGGTTGAGGCCAAGACTTCACAGCTTCTATCTTTGCGGGGTCTGTTGAGACACCATCTTGAGACACAATGTGTCCAACATAGCTGACAGATGACTGATAAAATAGGGACTACAGCCTCTTTGGGGCTTGGCCCCTAATAAAAATAACTGTCTTAATTATTAAGAAATTCTTGCCTTCTTTCAAGGACATTAAAAAATCTAAAAATCCAAAGATAACATTAAAATCACATCTTTATTTTTTCTGACCTAAATGGCGGTTGTTTTTCTTCTTGTGCACATCAATCTCAAAATGTTTTGTTATAAGTCTTATACTTAAAACAAGACATATATGAAAGGCTGAAAGATTCATGCATGTTTATGACAGGAAGTTGGCAGATATTGCGGGGTGAAAGAACCATAAGAACCTTGACATGTATTCGGCACTGACAGCCATTGTCATCTCCCTTCCTCTTCTTTCTGCACTTTCTCATCCTTTCTCAGTTTCTCACTCACACATCCTTTCTCTTGCACCTATTCGCTCGTTCTCACGCTCGCTCCTTCGCACTCACACATTCCTTTCCGTGTTCTTTCTCTCTGGAAGTCTCAAAGTCATTATATCTCTTTGCCCCATGTGAAGGGCAAGCCATCACATGACTCGTCATGAGTCACTCCTCATTCCTCATTCCCTCGCCCAGCCAGGTAATTTGGAGGGAAGGTTTTTCCTACGGGACTATCCATGCACGGAGAGGTACATTTCTCTGTGTGTTTGTGTTCCTGCAGCTGGTCTGAGGAGAGTGTGATTGCCGTAGTGGTGGGCATGAGGGAGCTGCCAGTCCTTCTGCCGATTTGACAGACACAGTTTTTTGTGTTTTGACATCTGGAGGCAATTGAGGTGGACTTTTTCCTCAACATCCTTGTTCCACAGGAATAACTTAGTCTAGAGTACATTGAGGCCTGGGCAGCAGTTGAAACTTAGACAATGTTGCTGAAGTTGCATGGCTTCAAAATGGATCAATTTATTGTATGTGTGGTCTTTGATGTGACCAGGGATCTGTGTGCGTGTATAAGCGGAGGTCGTCATAGTTTTGTAAACTTCTATTGTGGTGAATGGAAGACAACATCGAGTATATTTGTTGTGTGTATATTTTTGCTCAAATAGCAAAAGAAAAACAAATCCACAATAGTGTTTTCACAAGGAGAAACTGCAGAGAGATTGATAACGGCAATCAGAAGAGAGAAAAAGGTCAAATTTACTGTTACTCCCACCGCTGCTTTAGAAACACCCTTGCAGCAGTGTTTACTACTATTTTGCAATTTGATGCAAAGGTAATAGAATACAAAGTAAAGTGTTATAAATGGTGTTGGGTTAGTCTCACAAGCATAAAGACTTTGTAGTAGAAAATCACAAGAAGAAGAAACATGAAATGACAACCACTCCTTCAACGTGTAAACATAATGAACATGACGGAGGATATATACATATATATATATATATATATATATATATATATATATATATATATATATATATATATATATGTATATATATAAATAATTAAGGAAAGAATTCAGACCCTCTTAAATTTGTCACTCTTTGTTATATTGCAGCCATTTGCTAAGTTCATTTTTTCCTCATTAATGTACACACAGCACCCCAAGTTGACAGAAAAATAGAATTCTTGACATTTTTGCAGAATTGTTAAAAAAGAAAAACTGAAATATAACATGGTCCTAAGTATTCAGACCCTTTGCTGTGACACTCATATATTTAACTCAGGAGCTGACCATTTCTTCTGACCATCCTTGAGATGGTTATTCACCTTCATTTGAGTCCAGCTGTGTTTGATTATACTGATTGGACTTGATTAGGAAAACCACACACCTGTTGTTGTAGCCGTTTGTCTATAATACGTTTGAATTGGACTTTATTTGTTATAAATTATGTATTTATTATTATTATTATTATTATTATTATTGTGTGTATATTTGTATTTCGTGAGTTCATTTAATTAATCATCATGCATCTGTCGGGGGGAGGATATGAATGTCACCACGTAAGGGCGGAGTAGGAAGTGACAAAGAGGAACAAATGTTTGGATTTGGGAATGGTGGTTACTGACAGTTTTTTGACCACTTCGTTAATTTTGCTTGGTTTTTCGTTTATTTGAATTATGAACTTGATTTAGAAATACTTAGGAACAAAACATTTTTCTTTAATAAACTAAATTAATTTTTGAAATGAAAGATGGCGTTTGGAGTGGAATGCGTACAAAAATAAAATAATCGCTATACCCGGATCCACGGCCCACTAGGAAAGGCCAATACACCTGTCTATATAAGACCTTACATCTCACAGTGCATGTCAGAGCAAATGAGAATCATGAGGTCAAAGGAACTGCCTGAAGAGCTCAGAGACAGAATTGTGGCAAGGCATAGATCTGGCCAAGGTTACAAAAAAATTTCTGCTGCACTTATGGTTCCTAAGAGCACAGTGGCCTCCATAATCCTTAAATCGAAGATGTTTGAGACGACCAGAACCCTTCCTAGAGCTGGCCGTCTGGCCAAACTGAGCTATCGGGGGAGAAGAGGTAAAGAAGAACCCAAAGATCACTGTGGCTGAGCTCCAGAGATGCAGTCGGGAGATGGGAGAAAGTTGTAAAAAGTCAACCATCATTGCAGCCCTCCACCAGTCGGGGCTTTATGGCAGAGTGGCCCGACGGAAGCCTCTCCTCAGTACAAGACACATGAAAGCCCGTATGGAGTTTGAAGGACTCCAAGATGGTGAGAAATAAGATTCTCTTGTCTGATGAGACCAAGATAGAACTCTTTGGCCTTAATTCTAAACGGTATCTGTGGAGAAAACCAGGCACTGCTCATCACCTGTCCAATAGGTTTCAATCGAGGGAAAGATGAATGCGGCCAAGTGCATGGATATCCTGGACGAAAACCTTCTCCAGGGTGCTTAGGACCTCAGACTGGGCCGAAGGTTTACCTTCCAACAAGACAATAACCCTAAGCTCACAGCTAAAAAACCAAGGAGTGGCTTCACAACAACTCCGTGACTTTTCTTGAATGGCCCAGTGAGAGTCCTGACTTAAACTAACTTAGATTTAAACTTAATAATTTCTTTCCAATCCCATATCAACCTCAACAAGTTGAACAATCCAAGCAGAGACATGAAACTGCTCTTTCAATTTTCAAATAAATAATATAAAATTGCACAAATTATTCTTGAACTGACCAATGCATTTAAAGAGAGATTACATTAAAATCATATTAGACATTAAATGTTCATGTTAAATCCACTTTTGTTTCATTTAGATTTGTTCTAGTCTATACAGTATTTTATTACATCAGAAATAACTGTAATTAAATTACAAAAAAAAAAAAAAAAAAAGAATTAACATACATACCCATTTCCCCTGTAAATCTTTAGGAAGAAGATACAGTTTTCTGAGCTTGTAGACAAATAGATGAGCATGTTATACCAATGGCCACCTGTTACAGATGTATCAGCTCTATTAAACGGTAAAACAATTATGAATCATGAAACAGAAAAATGTTAAAGGTAACATACAAAAATACAAACCATTGTTATGGCAAACAAATATTGGAGTATGTACATTTTATAACATTTTTAAGAACTTAGTTCAGATTGGAGGATACAATTCACAAAATATTATTGTATATTAGGAATTTTATCTTAAAACTTTATGGTTACTGCCATTGTGAGAATTGTGACAACTAGCCCCGTCTCCCTTGTATACACTGTAAATGGATGTTTTCCATTAGCTGTTACACTTTGCTACAGAAAAAGTGGACAGCATTTACCGTTCTTGGGTCTATTTAACTGCTATTGACATGTTATTTGTGGCGTAGGTGGTCGTTACATGATACGTTCACTTTTCATTTCACTTTGTTTATGAAGCCCACCTGGGCATGTAATTAGGGGATGTGGCAAAGAGAAATGCTCTTTAAGTATAACCCACACTAAGATAATTCTCTGTCTAACTGAAATGTTCATTTGTCAGGCTGTGTTTGTGCAAGTGTTATCAACTTTAATTTGAGTTTGATTGTAGAATAATTGTTGCCACACTTTCTCTACAAAATTAAAGTACTCGCGTGGCAGTATATTCCACAAGTGGAACAGCGTGACCTCAGTGGCACGTCAGGTTGGGTCAGAAATAGAAGTAGTCATCCAAGAATACGATTAGAATTCTTTTTAAAATATTACTATTTGAATAATTTATCTTATTTGAATTTTATTGCTTTCATTTATTTATTAACTTACTACATTAATATGAAAATATTTAAATATTAAAATGAAAACAGCAGTGTTTGGAAGGTGATGATATTTTTCTTTTTTAATTTTAAATCATTTTATTTTAAGAATTTATTTTCGTTTTTAATTTAATTCTAATTTGTCTTTTTATTTCCAAATATTTATTTAAATATTTTAGCAGTTCTTTAAATGTACTTTAAAACTGCTTTATAAACATACTTTCATAACAAATTCACCAAAATTAACAATACATTTTAAGACCATTACTGTCAGATTTCAAGCCATGGCCTAAACCAGTCCAATCATGAAAGACTTCTTCATTTATTTATTTTTAAAATATTAAATTATTAATTATACAAGGCTTCTTGAAGAGGAAATATGTTGAAGTTGCATATATGTAGTTGATGAAAATATGTAATTTTTCACATCCCTACATCTTCCAGGTGGCAGTTGCCTGTAAATCTGTCATCCCTCTCTTGGACTCTTGTTTTATCTTCCGATTTGACTGTTTTCTCTTATCATTCACGACAGAGCCGCTTCATTGATTAACCAGAAACTCCCCAGCACGTCTGGCTTAGTATTCTAGACTGAAGCTGAACATTGCACGAAAATATCACAGGCTGTTCATTTGTATGTTGATAAAACGCAATCTCTCGGTACCTGACCGAATTTGTAAATGCGATCCTTTTGACATTTCCGAATGCCAAGCAACAATTACTCTACGCTGAACTCCTATGCGTCTAGGCCTCTACTCTCCCAGTGGATATCCATGGGGATTTGACGGTGTTTACACCTGGCTGTCGATAAGGCTTTAATACCCAGCCAGATGTGAAATATAAAGATAACACTTTAATGCGTTAGTTAGCTGAAGCAGTTAATCATTCCACCTTTAATAATCGTCATCTGGGCATGTGCATGTGTGGCCATTGCACAATTGTCTGACTGTATATGTAGAGTGTGGTTTCATGTTCAAATTATAGGAGTAACGTACGCCTGATTAAAGGCTGTTTCATCCAGCCCGTCATTAACTACCACTTGCAGTTTGTTTCTTTAAAATGAGTCATATGATTCCATCAGGAAATCAAAGCTGGAATAGGAAGCCTTTAATACATTGGTCCATTTTTGACTAAATGCGCTTAATGGATAATATTTGTCTTCAGTGAATGTGCACAGTGGAGTCTTAACAGTCTTAAGACCACATTAAAAATCTGAGATTTGAAATCTAATTTAAACCAAAATAAGCAAAGTTTTAGGATTTTAAGACATTCATCATATGATGTAAAATGATTTAGATATGTTCAAGTTTATGCACTATTTATAATCAAATAAGCAAATGTACAAAAGCAATGAAGCACTCAAGATACATTCTCAGATCTTGCTGCATAACACTGATCATCAGATTTTGTCCATGTTAATTCAAATCAAACAAAACCTAAAAAAAAAATTGGTCTTTCATTTTTTGACACCACTTTATAGCTGTATATATGTTAATATACCTTTCTCATAATCTGTTTCGGTGTCATTAAAACATTTCACTCAATTCTTTATCAAACTGCCACATCTTGATTGTCAGTTTCCAGAAAGGGAGTGTATAATTGCTATCTGTGCTCCCAGTCAGAGCAGAACTAATTGGCACTGATGAGTTTGCAGAGTATCGTCAAAACATGACGTCAACGCACACATGCCTTTTTGGCTGTCAGTGTGTCCACGCAGGCAGTGGAGAGAGTGAGAGGGAGGTTTTATCAGCTTGTTCAAGTCACACGGCTCAGTTTTCCTGATCTTAGTGCTAATACAGAGCTAGCTACTGATTCAAAGTGGCCTGTACTACCTGGAGAAAGCAGGTAGTAGCCGAACCAGGTACAATGTGAAAACTGCCATGTTTGTTCATTCAGTTTTTTAAATCAATTTCAAATACCTGAGCTGTATATGACTATGCTGATCACCCTAATCTCAAACCCATCCTAAACAGCTATGTCAATTTCATACACAACAACATACTAAAAACAAAAAAAGTTTTTCATGTACAGACGACAACGACACGGATCCGCGTGACTAAAAACCCTGTATTATTCAAGCCAGGCCAGTAGTTGGCAATGTCACTTTGTAAAGAAACACTATGAGTCTTTAGACTGAACATATAATACACGTTCATGACATCACTGTTTTCACAAATCACGTTTTTGTAGCTTACACCGAGACAAAGTTGTTTTCAAAAACTTGTACTTTGAAACCAGTTTTCAAAAGTCAAGTCAAGTCAAGTCACCTTTACTTATATAGCACTTTTTATAATGCAAATTGTGTCAAAGCAGCTTTACATTAATAATTGGCAAATAATTTTGGCTGCACAGCAGCTCCCAAAGTAAATGGTGTCGTTGTCCATCTTATTCTAAACATTATTGATTCATTCCATTGCAAAGATCAATAGTTATTAGTCTAGTTAATTTATGTATATCAGCACTGGAGAAATAGTGATGTAATCGTCCAGCTCTGCTCAGTTCGCATACAACGGCACCAATGCAGGCATATCAAAAACACTGCTGAATATCAAGCAAATGTCCTCAACTTAAGCAAGCCAAAGGCAACAGCGGCAAGGAACCAAAACTCCAACAAATGGAGAAAAAAAAAACCTTGGGAGAAACCAGGATTAGTAGGAGGGCCAGTTCTCCTCAGGCACTGCTTGATACTCAGGCAGAGTTACAGGTCGTAAGTCCGATTTGGAATCGCAACAGTCAAAAATTTAATCCAGTTCCATATAGTTTAAGATCTTTTTCATCATGCCGGTATGGGCGATCTGTGCCACTGGCTGATGTGTTGGTAAGGTCTTCACAAAGGATGAGCTAGTTAACACAGTCTCTGCCGACACCCCAGGGCCACGCTGCTGCCGCGCACAGGCGCAGGTTCCCCATCCAGCCCGGACACGGCCCGGATCCAGTCAATCACGTTAAATGGTAAACCTTGGGATAAGCAGAGAGACAAAAATTAGCATAGACGCCATTCTTCTTCTGATGTAACGAGTACATCCGGTGTTATAGGAAGTCTTCCCAGTTCCGGCTGACCTGATCTATGCAGCCTAACAATCCTTTAACGGATATGAAGACATAAATTGATAATGTGTCTTGTCTATGCCAAGTTAAAGAGATGCGTTTTTAGTCTAGATTTAAACTGACAGAGTGTTTCTGCTTCCCGAACAATGCTAAGAAGATTGTTCCAGAGTTTAGGTGCCAAGTAGGAAAAGGATCTACAGCCTGCGGTTGATTTTTATATTCTAGGTATTAACAACTGGCCAGAATTCTGAGGTCGTAATATACGCGAAGGACTATAATGCATTAAGAGCTCACTCAGGTACTGGGGAGTTAAGCAATTTAGTGCTTTGTAAGTAATTAGAAAGATTTTAAAATCTATACGATGTTTAATAGGGAGCCAGGGCAGGTTTGACAGAACCAGGTTAATATTGTTAGAGTCTGTGTTTACCTGTCAGTCTTTCTGCCCTGTCTTGTGATCCTCGTGTGACCCAGTTTTCCTTCCCTGTCTTCATTTGTTCATTATCGTCAGCTGTTCGTCATTATCAGTTATGTCTTTCACCTGTGTCCGTGTCATTAGTGTCTGTATATATACCCTTGTGTTTCCTTCACTCATTGTCCGTTATTGTTCGTTTGTGGATGTGTATGCTGTTCCTGTATTCCTGGTTTCCTCATTAAAAGAGACATTCTGTGTATCCTCATCTTCGTGCGTTCATTGAAATACATGTTCCGTAACAAATATGGTCATTCTTCTTGGTTCTAGTAAGGACTCTATCAACTGCGTTTTGGACGAGCTGTAGTTTGTTTATTAAGAGAGCAGGGCAACCACCCAGTAGAGCGTTACAGTAATCTGGTCTCGAGGTCATGGAAGCATGAACTAACTGTTCCGCATTTGTCATTGAGAGCATATGTCGTAGTTTAGATATATTTTTAAGATGGTAGAATGCGGTTGTACATATGCTAGAAATGTGGCTTTCAAATGAAAGATTGGTATCAAAGAGCACACCCAGGTTCCTAACTGACGAAGATAACTTAACAGAGCAGCCATCAAGTGTTAGACAGTATTCTAGGTTATTATGTGCAGAAGTTTTTGGTCCAATAATTAGAATCTCTGTTTTTTTTTTCTGAAATTAGTAGTAGGAAATTACTAGTCATCCAATCTTTTACATCAGCTATGCATTCCGTTAATTTTGAGAATTGGTAGGTTTCGTCAGGGCGTTAAGAAATATAGAGCTGAGTATCGTCAGCGTAACAGTAAAAACTAATGCCATGCTTCCTAATGACATCTCCCAAGGGTAGCATGTACAGAGTGAAAACCAATGGTCCTACTACAGAGCCTTGCGCTACTCCATATTGAACTTGTGTTCGAAATGACATCTCTTCGTTTACTATTACAAACTGATAACGGTCAGATAAGTATGATTTGAACCATGCCAACATAATTTTCGAGTCTATTCAAAAGAATATTGTGATAGTGTCAAAAGCAGCACTGAGGTCTAGTAACACTAATAGAGAGATACAATCACGATCTGATGATAAGAGCAAATCATTTGTAACTCTAATGAGAGCAGTCTCAGTACAATGGTACGGTCTAAATCCTGACTGGAAATCCTCACAGATACCATTTCTTTCCAAGTAGAAACACAGTTGAGATGATAATGCCTTTTCTAGTATTTTTGACAGAAAAGGTAGATTGGAGATCGGCCTGTAATTGACTAATTCTCTAGGATCAATTTGTGGTTTTTTGATAAGAGGTTTGAAAATAGCCAGCTTAAAAGTTTTTGGTACGCAACCTTGTGATAAGGTTGAATTGATGATCTTAAGTAGAAGATCTTTGACCTCTGGAAGCATCTCTTTCAATAGCTTAGTCGATATAAGGTCTAACATACATGCTGTTGATGTCGATGATTTAACAAGTTTAGACAATTCTTCCTCTCCTATAGCAGCAAATGAATGGAATTTTTCCTCACGGATACTACAATGCAATACAATGCAATACAATGCAATGTCTGATGTGATACTGTAGTAGACAGTTGCATGGATATAATTTTCTCTCTAATATTGTCAATCTTGCAAGTAAAGAAGTTCATAAAGTCATTATGCTGAGCATGTGAGCATTATGCATCATCCTGTGCTTTTTGGAAACATAAGAAGTTGAAGCTGTTAATTTAGCCACTGTTTCAAATAAATACTTTGGGTTGGGTTTATTTTCTTCTGAAAGATTTGAAAAATAAGCAGATCTAGCAGTTTTTAAGGCTTTTCTGTACTCTATCATTTTCTCTCTCCATGAAATACTTAAAACTTCTATTTTTTGTTGTTGTTGTTGCAAAAGTTTGCATTTCAGGCCCCCAAAACCATTTTCCATTTTTAGTTGAAAACTGTGTTGTGTAAAACAGCCTTTAAGAGAAACATCTATGATAATACAATGAAATACTTAATAAAGTCTCAAAGGATCATGCTAACCAAATAAATCTTAATGTCTTGATTGGTTAGCAAAGCAAAATATTCTGTTAGATACGTTATCATAATTAATGACATTCTAATCAACATGATGCATTGTGTTACTTTTTTCTCCGCTGAGTTTTGGGGAATAATTGGGCAATTCAGAAATGTGGTAGAAAATGCAGGCTGCCACAATGGGGTCAGGGTGTAGTAGAGGGCTGCATTGGGTTTGGGCCCCGCAGGACCCAATGCAAATCTCGCAGGACCGGATGGTTTTACGTTTGCTGCGGGCGGGAGTGGGGGGTCAGAAAATTTAGCGGGAGACCCGCGGGGAATGGTGGGATTTGGCGTGCAGTAGAAATGGAGTCAACACAAGAAGTTGAGAAGAAAATTAAAGCGGCTGTTTACTTGACAAAAGCAAAACAAGGCAAGTCAGACATATGGAAACAATTCTCAATTGACCCTTCGCAAACAGCTTGATTGACGTGCAATCTAACCAATAACAACGCCGAATCCGCCATCTTATCTGACAAAGTAGTCAGGGAGTAGCCTATAGTAGATTAACGTTGGTTAAGTTGAAATATTGTGCGCATTCACGTCTTTCCATGGTTGAAAAAACATTCCTTCTGATGTCCATTCATGTTTATTTGATGCTATAAATGAACTAGTATGAAGAGATGATCGGTTGACAAGCCGTTTGAAGGATCTGTCATGACACATTAAGGAGCTACTATACGGTATTTAGTGTTTAAACTGCTTTAAAAAATTGCAATATTTTAAATACGGAAACTGTTTCATACGTTGTCAGTGTCCTCTTTGCTCCACGATGTAATTTTCACTGCGGGAGAACATGATGTGTGGCGTGAGAGAGCATGGGTTGTTGAGTATTGCAACACGGGGCGGGTTTTGTGAAGGGTCAGTTGTCACTGACAAAAATGTTAAACTTTGTAAATTGCGATAAATGTGCAAAAGTGTTTGTTTATAATGGACATAAATCTGGCACCTCTGCCCTGAGGCGACATACCTGCAGTTTTCAAGTTACTCGTTTGGTGAGTGTGTATGCAGTAGCCTAAAAACTGAGGTGCCGCTAGTTGTGGATTTGTTTTCACAGTTAGGCCTAATGTCTTACAACCCTAATAAAAATTTTTTTTTTTAAAAAGCCTCAACAATATGTTTGTCATGTGTGGTGCTTTGGTTTAGCATTGGTTAATTCATCTTATTTAAACACAATCATGTTTAAAGTCTGTTATTCTGGATGTTAACTTGAACGAATATTTAGTCTGAGTATATGTGTAGCTACGTTACGTCACATAAAGTCCGCGCGAGCGGGCGGGAGTGGACACAAACAGTGTGGGCGCGGGCGGGAGTGGAACACACAGGTTGCGGGAGCAGGCGGTCCTGGTCATACATTCAGCGGGAGCGGGCGGGTGCGGGTTTAAGAAAACAGTACCGCGCAGGGCTTTAGTGTGTAGTGCTGTTACCTGACAATGAGAAGGCTCCTGGTTTGAGTCCTGACTGAGCCAAGAGGTCTTCTTCTTCTGTGAAGTTTACATGTTCTCTCCGTGTTGGTGTGAGTTAGTGCTCTTATAATTGGTATCTGAAAGCGCAATCAAATTATTCTAAATATGTAATTGAACTCACATGAGTTTGGGGATGTGTATAACTCTGTAAATAAAAAGTGTTCCAAATTGGAATTGCAGGAACAGATTTTGCCTGGGCATGTAGAATGAGCTGAGAAAAAAGATCCAACTACAGCAAAATTATATAATTATATTTTAGTTGCATGGAAATAAGTTACATTGTGTTTCTAAGCAGACTGACTGAATTATGCCTGGGGACACAAGGAGGGAAGATGAAAAGATTTCATCATCTTTTCCCAAAGACATTGACGTGACTTGAGGCCCAACTCCATACTTGCCCCAGCATGGCATCCTCATGGGAAGTGTGTCAAACAAAGCGTGCAGAATATGAAAGAACCTGGATCCCCTGATCTATCTAGCTACTCGCAAAGGGTCAAGATGAGTGGAATTCATTAGAAAACACATGCTGTGCCGATGCTCTCCTGATGGGCTTTGTATATAAAAAAAAAACTCCCGACCATGCCACTTGCATTCTCTCACTAGTGACAGTGTCTTTTGTCATGTACAATATAAGTGTGACCCATCAATCAAAATGCTGCGGGTGCAAAGAGGGTCAGTGTAAAATGAATGCGCTGACAAAAATGCTGAAGCAGTGCTTTGGACTACCGCCATACTTCAGGCCTTGTTATGCAATCCCATGAGTATTGCAAAGAAAAGTAGATGAACGAAAGGTTAATCTGCTATATACACCGCAACAAATAATAAAAATTATTGTGGCAGAGGTGTCGGTGTAATGCTCATTAGTGTGATGCAATAACGTGCAGGGCAGTATGGCAATTGTTTCGCAGCAAATTAGAACTGATAAATATGGCAGAAAATGACCCCCTTCTCCTTCCGAAGCAGTGTTGGATGTGTTTCGGCTAATTAGCAAATTGGTATTTGCGCAGTCAGCCTCTATTTCCACAATTTGGTGGGAGTTCAAGTGATCATTTGCTCTGAAAATTAGACCCAGAGGAAAGGGTAAACATCAGCAATTAATGGCTGGAAGATGCGGCTACTCCTGGACAACACAGTTGGACTGGCTGTTGGGAGTTACAGGGCAGCAAAAGGAAGTGTATCAACTGATGACAGACCCAGTTTCCCCCTCTTCTCTTGGACTACTGAACAGTGCAAGTGCATTTTAACATTGGTCACTGTTGCCAATTTAGATGACGTCACGGCTGTGTGAGTGTGAATCATTGGAGTATTGATTTATCTAAATCCTCTTGGTTTATGTCGTCTAGACAAATGAAGACAGAGTGCTAAAAGTAGGTGGGGATTTTATTGATGGCGGTCTTCCCATTGTTTGCCCTTCAGGTGCTCTCGTGGAACTTTAAATGCTCTTAGGTTTCTTAGTAACCCAAGAGAATAACCAAAAATGGTCCATCCGATCTTACAGGAATTTATGAGCTGCACACAATGAATTTTATGACTTCTTGATACCCAAAGTACAGAGGCTAATGTTGTATGGATTATACTTGCAGTCACTGTCACGCAAATGCATGTTCAATGAACGTTCTCATTGTTGAATGGATTTCGCTTAGTTCAGACTTGACAGCTGAATGGCACCGGCTGCTCCTTTGCACAACGGAAGCCCGTCGGAGCTCAGCCTAGAGGCCTCTGCAAATGTGCTCTTCCACGTCAGCAAAAATATCCCCCATTCTCAAGGACAGAGGCATGATGCGCTCGAGTCAAACAAGGCAAAGTAAACAGATAAATGGGTATATGGTTGAAATGATCAAGAACATTTGCTAAACCTGTGCAAGAATTAAAATGCAATCTTATAAATTGTCTATATTGAAATTGTCTGTATATAAGAAAGGACACGGATAGGAAAGGACTCTTAAGGTTCTTCGCAATTTGTTCCAGTCTCAGCGATCAAATAGCATGATGGATGATAGCTGAAAGGGATGGATGACTGTTTTGTTTTGTTTTCGCTTTTTTCCTGATCTAGGATACAAAGTCATCCTAAAATTTTGGCATGTGAGATGTGACAGTCATTGTCAACTTGTCAATAAAAATCTATATTAAATCTTTAAGGGGAAAACAAACAAAACACAGCCCACACTGAAGAAGAGAAACAAAAAGTACCATGGTGCCAAGCACCATTCTTTGAAGTGTCTTTAAGTTCCATGAAAAATTATTGTGGTATATGATTATACTAATTATTTAGTAAAAGTTGTGACTGTGATTTTGCCAAATGATCAGTATCTATTCTTGAAACAACAATTCTGTCAAACATCTGCAAAGCTGTGGTATAGTGGATATTGTAAATGCTTTGGACACATAAGAGCGGTTCAATCCCAACCTGGGTCTTGATTTAGTTTACTCTATGTTCCTGCTTACATTTCAGCGTCCAATAAAATAAAGGTCAAGAGTTAAAATATATCCCCAATTCTAACACATGGTGCAGTGGGTTGTGCACATGTTCAGGACAAAAACTGTTAGCTCACAATATCCATGATTTGAGTCTGACCAAGGTCATGTTCAAACCCCACTCTACTTTACAGTATCTACTCCACTTTGCCAATAAATAAGGGAAAAGTAAAATTGCATACAAACATATCCTAAATCATATCCCAGCCTGCAATCTTCACCATTAGTTACATCTAATATGAGCAGGAAATAATAGGTACATTCTTAATAAGAATGCTGTTCAAGCCTCAACCCCAACTTTAATAATCATAAAAGTACTCTCTGATATTATCAGTTACATTGGACCACTGCAGTGCCTCTCGTGAGAGCAATGTTGTCATTGAGGCATTAAACACATGCTGTTCAGGCTTTAAATTCATATTTGAAAACTAATTTCAACCTACTAATTTGATTCCATAGTAGTATCAACTTCCCTCTTTGGGTCCTGTAGTTCTCTTGAAACAAACATAAGCTTTAGCACTTACACTAAAGACAAGACGAGACAAGTCAAGTCAAGAGCGCTGTCTGCTTGAATGAAACAGCAATTATTCATACTGCTACCAAATTTAGTGTTCCCTCTTAGGGATAGTTGACTCTATCATAGCGTCATTTTTGCTATGCATCATTTTTGAGATTGATTGGGTAAGATAAAGTGCTCTCTAACAGTAGTACGTTGTTATATAAAAGTCCATAACCTGTCTTTTCCATCCTGCCTTTTTCATTATTTAATTGGTTGTAAAAGGTGATGTCAATGATGCCAGGAGTAATTTGACTGTCAGCGGGATATGCCCTTTGTCTTGGCTAATGAGTGCAGGCAGCAGGGAGGAGTAATTAGCCATAATTTGCACAATGCTAACTTGCCGAAGGTTCCTAAAGTTCGCCTCGACTTTTCCCCTTCCTCCGCCCCAAGAAATGTCAGTGGCCATTGTGTTAAACGATGGTGGCGTCTAATCAGCCCTAGCTGGCATGTGCCTGTGTGAATGCTCATCATTAGCACCCTGCTTCTTTTAACATGCCCCAGTTTTGGGAAGGGCAGTATCTTCATTGTGACCTTGAGTAAAATAAAGAGTTAGGTCTTGCTAGCACAACTTTGCACAAGCCTATTGCAGGGCTCCAGACTGCAACTAAATGGTCGCATTTTGCTAGCGTGATTGGCAAACTTAATGAAAGCGGATTGAAACTGTGCTACTCATTTGTGCTTCATGGACCGATTATCAGTTCGGACTATTGTCAGTGCAGTGGCAGCGCGAGCCGCGAGCTGGAGCTACTCACGAGCCGATCTTGATCACGTGTCACTGTTACTACACAGCGCTGGGAGATCTAGTAAAGAAAGCATTTGAATTTGCCACAGAATTAATAACTTTGCTGCGAGATCTAGTGAGATGCATTCAAATTCGGTGTAGAGAGAGTTCTCCATAACAAACCGTAGATATCAGATCAGATAGTGCTGACGTGGAAACAAGGAGAAACGCTGTGCCATGAATGAAGTTATAGAGGGCTTTAAATCCACAAATGAACAACATTCACCATGGATTTAAAGTAGTAACTAACTGCTAATCTGGAGCCTTGCAAACTTAAAAGTGTAATTTCTGTAAGTCTGTTCATAACCAAGGCATTTGTGAGTCACTGTCAAAATGGAGGAAAATGTGAATAACTGCACTACAGGTTGATTTAAGTGTGCCCCTAGTAAAAAAAAAAAAAAAAAAAAGTTTGTCTGGAGCCCTGCTTGTCACAATCATGTCTGTCTGTTTAACTGTTGATCCTGTTCCCCTGTCCTGTCATCTGTCACGTGTTCTTTTGTTATTGTCCTGTCAGTTTTGCCATGTGGGTCTGTTTTCCTTTCTCGTCATTATTAGTTCAGCGTCTTCACCTGTGTCCGTTAATTAGTCATGTCTATCACCTGTGTTACCCTAATTATCCTCATGTGCTATCTGTATATCTGCCCTCTGTTTCAGTCCTGTCTTTGTCGAGAGTTAACGTTACATGCGTGTTATTCCCGTTCCGGCTGTAATCTGTTATTCATTAAAAGAATCTAATTATTAGAACCCTGTCTTGCCTGTTCCTGTTCCACCACGGTGTGACAGAACGCTCGACCAGGACAACTACATCAACAAACATCACGATGATGAATTCCGCCGAAGCGATTCATCATCTGTGGAGCATCCGACAGCGGGGATGCCCGCTGGAGAGGTATGTGGGGGAGTTCATTGAGCTTTCCCATCTGGTGGGCTGGTCGGATGCCGCACTGAACACCGTGTTTTGGTTGGGACTGGACGAAGACATGATTCGCCCGAACGAACCGATGCACTGTTACACTCTAGCTGAAGTGATTAATTTAGTGCTAGATTTAAACAGTTCCGAGTTCGAGGTTGAAGAGTGTGATATCCGTCCGGTTTCAGCCAAAACACCCGCTCCGCCAGCCCAGCCTTCTCCGAGTCCCCCCGCATACCTCTGCAGCGGAGCGATTCCTGTCTGGCCGCATTACCCGTCCTCGGACGAGGATGAAGAGCTCCCGGATCTCCTCGGTCGGCACGACAACACCCTGCCTTACGATACCATCCTCAACCCTGCCGTTTTTTCGGACCGCCGCGCAGAGATCTCATCGCGAGCCGCCACCAAAAGGGGCCGCACGCAAGCCACGCCCCCAAAAGGCCGCAGGGGATCGCGAGCCCGGTCCAACGCACCACGAACCCGCTCCCGCGCACCCAGAGCCGTCTCCTGCGCTCGCCATCCCAGAGCCGTCTCCTGCGCTCGCCATCCCAGAGCCGTCTCCTGCGCTCGCCGTCCCTGAGCCGTCTCCTGCGCTCGCCGTCCCTGAGCCGTTTCCTGCGCTCGCCGTCCCTGAGCCGTTTCCTGCGCTCGCCGTCCCTGAGCCGTTTCCTGCGCTCGCCGTCCCTGAGCCGTTTCCTGCACTCGCCGTCCCTGAACCGTCTCCCGCGCTCGCTATCCCCGAGCTCCCAGACTGGCCAGAGCTCCCAGACTGGCCAGAGCTCCCAGACTGGCCAGAGCCTCCTGAGCTCCCCGAGCTCCCTGACCCGCCAGAGCTTCCCAGGCTCCCTGACCCGCCAGAGCTTCCCGGGCTCCCTGACCCGCCAGAGCTTCCCGGGCTCCCTGACCCGCCAGAGCTTCCCGGGCTCCCTGACCCGCCAGAGCTTCCCGGGCTCCCTGACCCGCCAGAGCTTCCCGGGCTCCCTGACCCGCCAGAGCTTCCCGACCTCCCAGACCTGGCGCCTGATCTGCCACCGCCAGAGCCGCCGGACCCTCCTGCGCCAGAGCCGCCAGACCCTCCTGACCTCCCAGACCTCCGTCGGCCGGATCCCGCTCCGGACCTTCCGCCGCCTGAACCAGGGCCTGGGGGGACTCTCCCCATAAAAATTTTGGGGGGGGCTATATGCCCTTTTGGGGAATGGGGACAGGGGCAACGGGGGTCAAGCGGCCTCTGACTCCGCCCTTGCGGGTACCCCGGACTCCTCCGTGGCCGCCTGACCTCCTTGCACCCGCCGTGACTCTGCCTCGGACTCCTCCGTGGCCACCTGACCTCCGTGCACCCGCCGTGACTCTGCCCCGGACTCCTCCGTGGCTGCCGGAACTCCCAGACCCGCCATGGCGCCCGGAGGTCCGTGGAGGCCACCTGACCTGCCTGTTCCTGACCACGGCCTCCAGGGTGCCCAGTTCCGTCTGTAATCTGTTATTCATTAAAAGAATCTAATTATTAGAAACCTGTCTTGCCTGTTCCTGTTCCACCACGGTGTGACACTGCTATTGGGCAACCATAAGCCTCTGGATTTAAATTAGTAACCATTAAACTATTCTGATGGCAGAGACTTGGTCTATCATTAATGGGATTGACATAAATATGATCTTTTGGTCAATCAATCCTTCTTGAGGCTATTTTGATATCATTAGCATTGCACCTCCATATCCTTCTTCCAAGATGAATCCAAATCAGATATGTCTGTAGCTTCCTGTGAAACAGTCGGGGACAGAAACTGTAAAGCATTCCTGATAGCGAATCCAGAATTATTTCAATTCACATCTACCATTCCTCGTACCCTGTAGTGTCTAGTGTATGGGCAGAGTGCACACTTCAGACAATAGCACACTTGACAAGATAACAATCATCTCCCTCAGCTGTTTACTGAGATTTTCTGCACTAAAAACCAGAAATGTAATTTTGATGTTCTGTTAAAAATGCTTGGGCACTTAAAGCACAGTGCTACAGTTGATGATGGAGCCCATAGTCTAAAAAATGGTTTAGTATGCTCCCTATTATGGTAACAGGATGAGAAATGACTGGAGAGTCGTGGTTGGATCACCATGGTGAGGATTTTGAGAGCCTTATAGTGAGTGCCTGACTTAAGAGGGCTGAAGTCTCTGTTTGGGAGCTATAAGTCAGACCGAAATCACCCGCTGCCTTCTTCCTGACTCTCGAAGAAAATAGGCCAGTCTGGGAGCGGTGTCTCGCCTCGCAGCTGAATAGCTGAGAATAATAAAACCGGCAGTGATCCGTATGGAAATATGTACTCCCTTATAATCTGAGTTATTCATGAACCCAGCGGCCCAGGAAAGCTGCGACATTCTCTCAGATGCGTATGTTTATTTATATATGTGTGTGTTAATGGAAGGTCAGATAGCGAGATAAGCAGGGACTCATTTTGTGGGATACTGTGGGAGTGTTTTTTTATATATATATGTACTCCTTATCTGATTTTACTGTCTATCTCTGCTGACGGATCAAATCTGAGTTACGCTGCTGCAATAAAATGATACTGGTGTAATTTGTTTGTAACATTTTGGACTCTGCAATAAGAGTTCTTGTATTTGACTTTCTCCCTCTAGACCAATGGTTTCCAAACTTTTCAGAGTGGCGTACCCCCTGGGATGTCCCCCCTTCAATGTCCCCTCTTTCTTCCACTTGGACTAAAGTCACACCTTTTCCATTAAGGGACAATATTTGATTATTAACATTAAAAACAAGAACTTTCACAGGGTATTTTTGTATGGAGTTTGAGTCTTAAATCGATCTCTATGCACAGTCTGTGTCCATATATGTTATTTATGCTATAAGTGCTAAAACCCCATATTTACAAAGATAAATTTCCGAGAACGGCAGTGCAAGAGATTTATGTTGTACACTAGTGAATGTTTGTTGTAATACCATGTGGGTCTCATAATTATAGGTAGCAAGAGAAGCAAGCAAAACAATTTTTGACCGTGTCAGGACATGAGCAGGTGGAAACAGTCTTGTCTCCATTCCACTTCGCTTTTAGACTTTGCACATGCAAACTTACCTAAGGACTTCCCCTCGGGGGAATCCGCAACGATTTTGAAGTGCGCTACACTTTGTGAAGTGGACGAGTAAAGTTTATGTGGAGTTTATCCCTCGACCCCTCTATTTTGACCGAAGGAGGGAGTCTACTTCATATGTAGATTTCAGGCAGCTCCATAGACCACAATGCAACACAATTGTGATTGTGATCGTGTTTAATTTACCCCCACCACAAACAAATCTATGGTAAGTTGTTTATTTATTTATTTTTTAAATATTTAAAACAACCCAAACACTCCTTTATACATATAGAATGCTGCTTGTGTGGATGCAGTCAGTTTTGACCTCAAAAGATGAAGTCATTTTACTGGATGTCATGTATTTGAACTTTTACGGCGCTTCCATTTTGCCTGTTAGAAATAGGCCTACATGCTCAGTTTTAATGTTATTTTACAGTGAGATAGAAGTAAATGAACGGCAAAACTCATTTTTGCACACCCCCTCAGTCACCTCCCGAACCACTACCCCCAGAGGGAACGCATACCCCAGTTTGGGAACCACTGCTCTAGGCCACTATCTCCCGATTCCTCCATCACTTCTGTTTTTCATGCTGTCCTTTCTACCATCCCTCTTCAACTTTCCTGTCCTGTTTGCCCTTCTTATCTTTACGGGCACGTCGCCCAACCGTTTTTATTCCCAGCTTGCTCATCACTAGAATTTTGCTGTGAAATCTTTAATTAAAGTTTTACGACTCATGAGATTTCTCACCCACTCACATTTCCCCACTGAGGAGTCATCGCATTCTTCTTCCCAACCGTCTTTCGTACAACCGTTTCCTTCCGGAGCTCTGGATAGGCAAATGACATATGCTGCCCAGCTGTTTGGAAAGATTGGCAGGCTTCTTGTGAACCAGGCGGTTTACAGTTTCGGCTCTGCCTGTCTTCACATCTTCTCAGCTGCTTAAATGTTTCTTCTCCCCATGAAGAGTGTCTGGGGCTGGATCAAACTGCTGGGTAGCTGATATCATCTAGCTAGATCTGAAAATGTGGATGCATAAAACTGCTTTTTGTCTCTGTTTGGGATTTTCTGGCTCCTTCGTGTCATTCCCTACAATGGTAGCTGTAATGGGTGGTTTGAAACCATGTAATCCCATTTCCCTCTTACATTCCAGACTGTGGAGGAGGATATCACTGCAGCTCAGACTTGGATAGTTCTATGCATTTTGCTAACTCTACAGCTGTGCTGTGGAGGGTAATCATATACCCACATAATGTGCAAACACAGCTAGTGCTCAACAGAGCATGAACTATAAACTAACTCAGCAAACTAATGTATTCTGATCTAAAAAAAAAAAAAAAAGATGACTACAAATGCATTTCTAAAATTTCTATTGCCACTGGTAACTGAAAACTTTTGCATGATGAAAAGCACTAGTTTTTTTTTTATAATTCATTATTTGCAATTCCGCATAAATCAGCAGTCTTGGAAAGACAATTTTGATACTCTTACATGGTATTACAGTTGCCAGCTTTGTACAAAGAGTTTTCTTGAAAGGCACATTCCTTTTTCAATTTCACAGTCATAAAATACATTGAGTTCTGAAACATTTATTTTGGAACTTTAGTTTTTTTGGACCTTTGCTAAAAATGAAAAGTTAGAGACTAAACCTCTTGGAACTTTAATTAAATACCACTGTTGTAGATCTTTTCTAGCGACTAATGTCACATTTCTCAGCCATTTTTGCAATGACCTATAATAAGCTTGTTCCAAGGTGATTTTTAGTGGATGAAGTTAGTTCCACGGGTGTCCTAGCAGAAAACCATAGGTGTAATTCATCACAGAAAAGAAATTGCCACTTGGTTTTATGATGCATAATGCAGAAACAGTCAGGCATGATTAAAGGTAAGTTTACACAACAACGATGTACTAAAATGACAGCATGGTCAAAATGACCCTTGTGCACAACGATCCGTGAAAACAAATAAGAACATTGCATTATTCATGCGAGGTCAGTAGATGGCGATATCACTTTGTAAAGAAACACTATGCGCCTGTAGACTGAAGACGTAATACACACGTGCATGTCGTCAGCATTTTTGTAGTTTACACAGAGATGATAATGGTATTGTTTTCAAAAACTTGCACTTTGAAACCCGTTTTAAAGCCCCCCAATGTCATCGTCATGTAAAAGAACTGGCAAAATTCATAAAAATTTTTCCATTTTTAATGAAAATAGTGTCATGTAAACGGCCCCTAACACAGCTCAGGGGGGTTAATAAAGACATTCTGAAATGAAGCGATGCGTTTGCACGAGAAAAATATCCTTATTTAACATGTTATAAAGTAAAATATCTAGATTCCACAAGACCACTTGCGTCAGTTAAGCTTGTTTCATAAGTTGAATACAGCGTAGAACGTAGCATAAGCATTTTGAACTGTGAGAGGCATTACTCTTTCTTCATAAGATGAGTGCGGAAGGTGATCTGGTGGAAGCTAGATATTTTACTTTATAACTTGTTAAATATGGATATTTTTCTTGCACAAATGTATTGCTTCGCTTCAGAAGGCCTATATTAACCCCCTGGAGCCTTGTTGAGTATGTTTATGATGGATGGATGCACTTTTTTGAGCTTCAAACAGATGGTTTCCCTGCACTGCGATTATAAAGCTTGCATGATAGTATCAGGGTGATTATTAATATAACTCTGATTGTATTCATCTGAAAGAAGTCATATACATTTACATTTATTCATTTGACAGACGCTTTTATCCAAATGAGGAATACAACAAGCGATTCTTTGTGAAGAGGCAAATAGACAAAATAAAAGTTTCAGACATTCCTCAAAGTAGCATAAGCTAGAATAGGGAGGGATTAGAGAAAAGGATAGGATATATATATATATAAATATATATATATATACACTCACCTAAAGGATTATTAGGAACACCATACTGTGTAATAATTAAATAATTTTATGGTCACTGTAAATCATTTTAAGCGCAAGGAACACAAAATTTCTTATTTATTTATTTAATTTAATTTAATTTACTTACTTGGTGCTTTGTAATCTTGTTTATATTAAATATAACATATTTTACTTAAAATAATAAATATTGATATGATAAAGTATAAATTAAATAAATGTAATAAATTTAATGTAACAAATATGTTTAATTTAATTGCAAAAATATGTTTTTATATAACCATATCATATGCCAGAGATGGAAATAAAAATACAAATTGTGTCATCACAACAGGTAGAGCATGCCGTCCACACTGCCAAGGTCAAGGGTTCAGGGTTACTAATGCATTGTAAATCACTTTGGAGAAAAGTGCCTGCCAAATAAATACATGAGAATTTGTTTTTGTTTGGTTTATGCTTTAAATAACAACTTAATTCCCTATGAAATCACACCAAATGGAAGTAAATCTTATGGATGAGAATTCCCACTTGATGGATTGTCTCCGACAACCATTCCCTGCCTCCCTCCATTGCGTCTCTTCACACTGAACCATCTGGACACTTGTGACAAAACAGCTCTCAGGTTCTGAGTGAAGACAAAGCTGAAAGACTTCAGATCTGTGAGTTTCTTTCGTGGCCGTCTACCAGGGGATTTGGTTTGGTGCATTACCAACTGCTTGCACATTATATTGTGTCTCATTTGGTCTTCATATTCATCAATGCCCACAAACACTCGTGGCTCCCTCTCCGCATCTCTGAGTGCCTAAGCCTCTGAGTTTGAATTAGGAGATTTACTAGCTGATCCTTTGAAGGTTCTAACGACAGAGGAACACTCGTGTCCCAAGAGAACATGAAAACATTTAACAGCTCTGTAGACATCGAATTACAAAAATCCAATCTAAACAAGGATTATGTGAGATCATAGCACCAATAAGAGTGTAAAAGAGATTTTAAAGTGTTCATTTACCCCCAAAAGTGGAAGTGAAAAGTTCATGGATTCGAACCCCTGACATGCTCTACAGGAATACTTTACAAAAAAAGATATTTTGCAGAATGTTCAGAGTCCTCTTTTGCATAGCCTCTTTTTTCATAAACTGAACATCTATACTTCTGATTTGCTATGAGGTTAAACTTTTTTTTTTTTAGAATACTACACTATACATCTGAAAGTAATTAATTTCACAGAAAAAAATGTAGTATATCACACGTTGAATTTTTTTTATCTTTGTATATTTATTGCAAACGTACTATATTAAAAAATATATATTAATGAATTTGATTCAAAATTTTTAAGTTTAGGCCTGGGTAGAATTATGTAATTCTTTGAAAGCTGTAAGATGAACCTAAAATGATTTGTCTCTTCTTTTGTTAATGTGTACAATGCTGAAGTATTGCTGCCAATATGTTAATAATGTGCCTTAGTGTCATATATAATGTTTTTTTTTTTTTTTTTTTTTTTTTTTTTAACTTAACCATGTAATGCATACCTCAGGTCTTTAGTGACCTGGATGTCATTCACTACCCTCCTCCTCATTTTTTTTTTTAAAGTTAGACATAACAATTCTTAGTATCATCACTCAATTCATTATAAACATTATAACAAGAAAATTTAATGAAATTATATAAGAATGTAATAATCCCATTTTTTGTAAAAACTCTATAGGGTCGTTAACCACCCGAGGTGTGTAGTAGAGGGCTGCATTGGGTTTGGGCCCTGCGGGACCCAATGCAAAGCTCGCGGGAGCGGGCGGTTTTACGTTTGCTGCGGGCAGGAGTGGGCGGTCAGAAAATTTAGAGCAAGTACTAAACGCAATCAAATATTATTGTCACTGTCAACTGGTTGGTGGATCTGGTGAAGAAGCTGTCAGCAGTCAAAATATTGATTTTGGTTTTTGAAGATGTTGAAAATGAGTTTTGAGAATATGTTTGAGATTACAAAAAATGAGCCAGATGCTGAATGTAGTACTCTATGACAGAGATGGCATAAAAACATCTGCTCAAACTGAACCCTTCCAAGCACATGGGTTTGGTAAAACATGTATTCTAGATCTTTACACAATTCAAACATGATAGTTATACATGTTGTGTTCTCCGTTATCATGTCCAACATCTTCCCTATCAAAGCTCCATGTGCTGCTTTTTCCATTTTCGGTGATCTTGCACCCGGCCACGGCCGACCCACAGGATTAATGCTCTGGATTACGAGTCAAAGAGGGCACCTGTACTTTGTCACCTGTTGAAATTGTATCGTGAAGCCTACAGGGGACAAATCTGATTGAAGCTTTCTCACCACTGGAGACATTTCCCTACAGTCACCTTCAGGTACACACACACACACACATAGAGCTGAGAAAATGTAATGAGGTCTCGGATGAAGCCCGGTGCACTCTCCTTTTCTTTTTCTGACCTCCTGCTATCGCTTCTTGAGCTCTTGTGGGTTTTGTCACCGAACAAACTGGTCATGAGTTATTTAGATGGTTTTGCTTTTCCGCCTGCCAATTTTCCTTCTCAACATTCCCTTTCCACAGATGGCATGTGGAAAGGCAGTGGTTAAACTTCGACTTTTCTGTTTTAACCCGCTCAGACTGAACAACATCACTCAAGTTGAAAGTGAGCAAGTGAATGCGAAGAAAACAGATGGTAAACACATTGCCAATTCCAAACGATAGCAGCTGATTTTGCGACTGTCATTAACACGTTTGACTTCTCAGGAAAATTTGTTGTCTGAGATATGCAGAAATACATGTTTTCCGGTTGGTGTGTGGGTGCATGGTGGAGAAAGAGACTGTTTGTGTGTAATTCTGAGCCCTGAGGGAAGATACATACCCGAATGCTTTTAAAGCTGACAAAGGAAAGCCACTTTGGCGAAGCTCTGATTGGTCAGGGGGGGTAGACTAGACTAGACAGAACACGATAAATTATTTAGCAAAGGGAGAGAAGCAGATATAAACAGCTCATCTAATTTAAATAATATTATGTTGTTAATTTGCAAATGGCACCAGGAAAAAAAAAAAAAATGTAAGAGCAATTAAATCTATGTGAACAACAACTCATTTGCATTTAATATTTTATGGCATTTATGTATTTATGAAAAAATACAGCAAGGTTTACTTCTACAAAACTTTCCTTAATGACTATTAAAGCATGTGCATTAAGTGTGTTTTTATTTAATTTATGAAAGTGATCTCACTGATACCCCCCAACTCAGAAACTCAAAGAATTACGAAAATGCAGTGTTACAAACCCCACTTTCAAAGGAAGGAGGTGAGAAACATAAAAAACAATAATACCTACTGTAATATGATCAGAGTTGATTGCATAAAATGCCTCGTGAACATTCACACGTTTGCCTTGTGAAAGGCTACAATTTATCTCCATAAATACTATTTTCTCAATTCTACGCATTTTCACTTACCAAGACTACATCCATCAATATTGCTCCATCAATATGATTACTACATATTTTTCTTTGCATCATCTTTTTAGATAAAAACAAGGGCTGTAAAGAGACTGTGATTAGTTTACATTTTAAACTGTAGTTAACACAAACAGTTTAATATAGGTAGGCCTAAGTTTGTTTTTGCTGCTTATAAACTAGACAGATAATGATTTATGCAACAGATGCTCTTTCTCGTCTCACTTGAACTAAATAAAACAGTAATTAACAGGGGAAATACAAACACTGAATTATAGTATATATATATATACATACTATATATTATATTACAATGTATTATATATAAGTAAATGCATTTATGATTACATTGGCCATAAAATAACACAACAATAATAATGTATCAAATAAAGTTACTAAAGCATACACTGAGTCCATATCATATTCCCATGTTTATTTATATCTCTGATGAGGATTGATACTTCGGTTTACATTAGACATTTTACATTTTTACATTTTAGTCATTTAGCAGACGCTTTTATCCAAAGCGACTTACAAGTGAGGAAAACAAACAAGCGATTCTTCATGAATTGGCAAATAACACAGGAAGTGCTCACAATACAAGTTCCATACATTGCTCAGTACCATAAGCTAGAGTAGGAAGGGAAAAGGGAAGGAAAGGTGTTTTTTTTTTTTTATGAGGGGATCAAGTGTTCACGGAAGAGGTGAGTTTTCAGCTGTCTCTTGAATATTGCCAGGGATTCTGCGTTCCTGATGAAAGTAGGGAGATCATTCCACCAGCTGGGAGCAGTGAAGGAGAATGATCTGGAGAGTGATTTTGTGCCTCTCTGTGACGGTACCACAAGCCTACGCTCCTTTAGTGATCGCAGGCTTCTGGTGGGGACGTAGCGTTGTAGCAGTGTGTGGAGGTAGGAAGGTGCAGAGCCTGTGGTGGATCTGTAAGCAAGCATCAGCATTAGACATTAGATCATCATGAGGGATCACAAAAAATTCATCATATCTAGCCAAGTTTCATATTGAAGTTTCTTCTTGCACCAAATGCAAGCGTCGCATTCATATGATCCGCACACTCATATCACCACCAGCTCACCACTCAGCTCTCTCCATAGCCATGCAAGCACACAAAGTATCTGTGGGAGGGGCCTGTGCAAAGTGACATCACTTTGCACAGAACCTGCAAGTGGCTTGTTCTGAGACACTGCTTATGATATATGGGAAAAACAAACAAACAAACAAAAAAAAAAGAGTGGGTGGATTTTTATCATTGGTTGGTTATGTACGCACACTGCCAACACACATTTATGTTCAAGCACCATGTAAAAGTGAATTTTTCTTAATGGGTGCCCTTTAAATAGTATGATTTTTTTTTTCATTCTACCAAAAATGGGGTTGCTGTTGCTATAGTGAAGAACTTTTCAGTCATGCACTTTTGCGTATATCTGATTGACAGATAAATCATGCAATTTTATTTCACTGTTGTTGCTAATGTTGAGGTTATTTCAGCTCTGTACCTTTAGTTTAACTGCATTGATACAATTTAAAATCAGAATATGAGCATAGCTCACTTACAAAACACGAGTGCCAGTGATTGAATTTCAAAGCACGGTTCGTACGCCCCGTCGACCATCTGAACTGAAAGTTTTGATTGGTTTTGTACCTCAGTCAGATCTGTTATTGGCTGAAGCACAGGGTTCAACCGCAGTAGTATGAAGAGTGCTAGCTCGCCCTGTTGCTCCATTTGCACCTTTGTCAAATAAACGTAGCTAAGTTGAATACTTTATTCAGCTCAGATAAAGTAACACACTTTAATTATACTCAAGAAAGTAGAAAAATTTGAAAAATGTACTCAAGTGCTGTAATGAAAGTATTTGTAATTAGTTATTTTAGCCTTAAGTAGTAACCGAAAATCTAGGCAGCTGACTTGTTGCCTCGCTGCCTTATTAGGCAATGACAAGTAAGTCAGCGATTGTACATGAAGGCACCTCATGAAACATATTTCGGACAGACTTACGAGACAGCGTAACAGTTTAATGATCTACAAGCAGAATAGAGCTTCGGGGAGAACTAAACAAAAAGTTAATATACAGTAGTTATTTCTTGCTCGAAATGACATCAAAAGTGGAAAATGTTGGTCAAAGACGTACATTTACACACAAACTGACGAGCAGATGCAACTTTCGGACATCATCTTTATTTTTTAGCTCAACTGTCACAGAATGGAACACACAGGATTGTGGAATATCAAAGGCGGTGAAGGATACATCTATGCTGCCTTCAAAAATCGATCAGGTTAAGGTTTCTCAGGAAACAGGAAATGAAGCTAACATTGAATTCGGAAGTGCCTTGATGCCTTCCTACCTTGAAATCTGTCCTGCGAAGGCAGCATTTTCCAGTTTTCAGACACAGCCGTGGTTTGAATGACGGACGTGCAGCAAAGTTACTATGTTTTTGGTAAACAGTTTTTCATTCAAGGGAGTGCAATATTAACAAAAAGAAAGAAAAAAAAAATGCTGTGGACAGCTGACTTCTAATGTTTTTGTTGTTCTTCATATTCTGTGCGGTTAGTTAGTTTGCAGCAGTGATGGAAATTAAATGTTCAATATAATTTTAAATAGATTTGTACCTTTTATCTGTATTTTTTTCTTTAAAATGGTAATTTGCATCATTTATCATGTCAAATTATTACATTTAATTAATACATTATATAAGAACAATGAGACACCATAGGGCTGTTACCAATCAAATAAAATCAGTATCAACTAAATCTGTCTTTGCAATGCAGGGGAAAGAAGCTGCAAATGAAGTGGCATTTGGATGTATTTACACAGACTGTTTAATGCAGCTCAGAGGTGATATAAATGCATTTAACCAGCAGTTACAAATGCATAAATAATGTTTTGATGACTTGAAAATATATAAAGATATTATCATAGACAATATATATCGCACACTCATAATTCAAGCATGAAATCCTGTTCAAGTAGAGCCCAAAAACAAAAGCAAGACTTTGTAAAAGGGCATAATAGGTCGCTTTTAAATGCATCTGCTCATCTCTTTTCCTTGGGAGGAAAATGGCCATCAGTTCATGTATAATTAAGTGGCCATCAAGGCTCCCTTCAGCTGAGCTGGGATCTGAAGTCCTGTCTCAAGTCCACATCCGAGACCACCAGAGCGTGAGCAGGTGGAGGGACCCAACAGATGGTGACTCTCTTTGTGATTTCAGGACCCCACTCACAGGACAAACCCACCCACATTGAGAGTGACATCCTCACCCTTGATCATTTCAGCCCTTGAAGGCTGCTGCCACTTTCCTCTATTCAGATGGGCATCTCTCTTCAAAGATGCCTGAAGAAACTCTATCCGTACAGGCTTTGATAGGCAACATGCTTCGGAGTGCTGTTTTGGTTCCACACCTCTCCACTATTAAAATTAGTTATTCCAGGTTGGGCTGCATCGGCAAGGGCTAATTGTGGATGCACGCTAAATTAAGTACTGTTATTTTAACCCTTCTGGTGGTTCGTCAAAGTAATTATCTCTTACAGAGGCTCATGGACATAAAGAAGCACTAATGAGCCTCTTGCGCTAATTTTCAACTAAGCATGTGCATCATTTGGCTGTGTTAAGTGTGGCAGCTATTGTGTATATTTAGATGTAGCAATAAAGAGGTAGCAAATATCATTACAATTGTTTTCTTTTAAAATAATCACATCTCATGGCTTGCATACAATATGGAATCATCTTTCTATCCAACAAGGATTTATTGGCTTAAAAAAGGCTGAATAACCTTCGACTGTACAACATTACCATTCGAGTGATGTTCATTTATTAATATTCACTATTAATAAGTGATTCACATATTCACATAAAATTATTTAATACGCTTGTTGTACATTATAGTAATCCTGATCCATCTGTCAAAAACTTAAGCTTCATAAATATAAAGGGTGCCAGAAAGAACAAGAAAAAGGGAAATATTTGATATCAACATAACAGAATGTAAAGTTCTTCCTAACGAAGTTCAATATCTGCCCCAGAACTCACAAAATTCCCCCAATAAATGAAATTGCTCAGCAATAAATGTTTAATTAGGCTCTGCATAATAAAACAATCACTCCTGTCAATTAATTTTACACATTTGCATGCAAATATTTTACACTTGCCAGGAGCCATTGAACTGAAAAACCATAAGTCATATTCTGAAGAAGCGATAGGTTGCAAAAGTAGCCAACACAATTCCACGATATTGTGAGTGGTTGCTACAGTATTCTGGAAGTTTCTAAGCTCTTCTTGGCCTATCCGTGAGTGTTCACTTGTTAGTTCTGTTAGTGTTTATATCCTCTTCCGCTAGCCTCCCCATTTGACACTACGCTCCTGGATTATTGATCTGAAAAAGCCATTAATAGTTAATGACTACAGACAGATGGCCTTTTCTCCATGTTGAGCACTTGATTCAGGCTGGATAACTGAAGAGAGGTCTAAGACCTGTGAGGCTGAACATCTGCAAATAGTGAAGCGGACACAGCGGGTGGGAGGCTAAAGGGATGAAGGAACTAACAAATAGTGTTTGTGAGGGGAAAGGGATGAGCAAACATATAAATTGTGCATAAAACTATATGTAAATGTAATGAGGGTAAAAATTATGATGACATGGTTGAATGTATTTAGATAGAAAAGCTGTTAATAGCTCGGGGTGGATAACTGGAGGGCTGCTCGTTCGAGAAGTGACACAACCCAACACGATGTTCCTGTAACACAACCTGGTTTCATGGGTTAAACGTCACTTACATTTATGCAAAGCATGAAATACTCTACATCACTGCATATATGATTCACTAGAGCATTTGTGGTGCTACAAGTGATTCAAGCATCGACCCACTTTCACCAATATATTTCAAGTCTTTGAAACCATAAAGTTTTGTGTGGAATTTTTCATTTTTCACTGTAGCTCAAATCTTATATAATCCAAATATGGTGCATGAAGATCAGGGCTGGGAAGGTTACCGTTAAATGTATTTCACCACAGATTACAAAATACATACTTTAAAAAGTAATTTGTAACGTAGTCCATTACATTAGTTCTGTAACATAATCTAAATACTTTAGAATACTTTGGAAAACTAATAAGTATGTAACACAAAAAAGGTACTTGCAAGTTTTTCCACAATTCTGACTTTTTTCCTCAGAATTGCATGATATAAAGTTGCAATTGCAAGTTATAAAGTCAAAATTTAAACTCGTTATATCGAGAAAAGTCAGAATTATGAAATAATCTCGTAATATTGAGAAAAGTCAGAATTGCAAGCAAAGAAGTTGAGATATAAATTCCTAATTGCAAGAAAAAAAGTCAGTATTGCAAGTTTTATCATGCAATTCTGACTTTATAACTTGCAATTGTGAGTTTACATCTCTCAATTCTGAAAAAAAAAAGAAGTCAGAATTGTGAGATGCAAACTTGCAATCATGACGAAAAAAATCGAATTGTGAGATAAAAAGTCGCAATTGCCTTTTTTACAAAACATGGAAACTCCTGAATGGGGCAACTTTTATAAATTCAGTCACTAAGTATAGTAAAACTCTGTTATGTGAAATAGATCCCTCTTATGTTGTTAAAATTATTAAAATATTCTACAAGGCTATGAAACTTCTGAACAGAAATGCAGCTCAGCTTTTTCAGACGCTCAGAGTTGGAGAATCTTCAATTGCTGTTTACATTAATCGCCCGTCACAGTTTACATGAATGTTTGAATTAAAATTCAAAGTAACCACTTTGGTAATCTAAAATACTTTTCGGATGTAACTGTAATCTGAATATCACCCATTTAAAATGTAACTGTAATGAAATACAGTTACTCAAATTTTGTAACTGTAAATATTGCTCCCCAACCCTGATGAAGATACATTACCTTGTGAAGAAAACGTACACTTTAAAATTCCCTATTATACTATTTTAAATTTACAAATTGTGTTTTGGAGGTCTCCTACAATAGATTGATATGCATCCAAGATATATATACAGTACTGTGCAAAAGTTTTAGGCAGGTGTGAAAAAATGCTGTAAAGTAAGAATGCTTTCAAAAATAAACTTGGTAATAGATTATATTTATCAATTAACAAAATGCAAAGTGAGTGAACAGAAGAAAAATCTAAATCAAATCCATATTTGGTGTGACCACCCTTTACCTTCAAAACAGCATCAATTCTTCAAGGTACACTTGCACAAAGTCAGGGATTTTGTAGGCATATAGTTAGGTGTATGATTAAACAATTATACCAAACAGGTGCTAATGATCATCAATTCAATATGTAGGTTGAAACACAATCATTAACTGAAACAGAAACAGCTGTGTAGGAGGAATAAAACTGGGTGAGGAACAGCCAAACTCAGCTAACAAGGTGAGGTTGCTGAAGACAGTTTACTGTCAAAAGTCATACACCATGGCAAGACTGAGCACAGCAACAAGACACAAGGTAGTTATACTGCATCAGCAAGGTCTCTCCCAGGCAGAAATTTCAAGGCAGACAGGGGTTTCCAGATGTGCTGTCCAAGCTCTTTTGAAGAAGCACAAAGAAACAGGCAACGTTGAGGACCGTAGACGCAGTGGTCGGCCAAGGAAACTTACTGCAGCAGATGAAAGACACATCATGCTTACTTCCCTTCGCAATCGGAAGATGTCGAGCAGTGCCATTAGCTCACAATTGGCAGAAAACAGTGGGACCCTGGTACACCCATCTACTGTCCGGAGAAGTCTGGTCAGAAGTGGCCTTCATGGAAGACTTGCGGCCAAAAAGCCATACCTCCGACGTGGAAACAAGGCCAAGCGACTCAACTATGCACGAAAACACAGGAACTGGGGTGCAGAAAAATGGCAGCAGGTGCTCTGGACTGATGAGTCAAAATTTGAAATATTTGGCTGTAGCAGAAGGCAGTTTGTTCGCCGAAGGGCTGGAGAGCGGTACACGAATGAGTGTCTGCAGGCAACAGTGAAGCATGGTGGAGGTTCCTTGCAAGTTTGGGGCTGCATTTCTGCAAATGGAGTTGGGGATTTGGTCAGAATTAATGGTATCCTCAATGCTGAGAAGTACAGGCAGATACTTATCCATCATGCAATACCATCAGGGAGGCATCTGATTGGCCCCAAATTTATTCTGCAGCATGACAACGACCCCAAACATACAGCGAAAGTCATTAAGAACTATCTTCAGTGTAAAGAAGAACAAGGAGTCCTGGAAGTGATGGTATGGCCCCCACAGAGCCCTGATCTCAACATCATCGAGTCTGTCTGGGATTACATGAAGAGAGAGAAGCAACTGAGGCTGCCTAAATCCACAGAGGGACTGTGGTTAGTTCTCCAAGATGTTTGGGCCAACCTACCTGCCGAGTTCCTTCAAAAACTGTGTGCAAGTGTACCTAGAAGAATTGATGCTGTTTTGAAGGCAAAGGGTGGTCACACCAAATATTGATTTGATGTAGATTTTTCTTCTGTTCACTCACTTTGCATTTTGTTAATTGATAAATATAATCTATTACCAAGTTTATTTTTGAAAGCATTCTTACTTTACAGCATTTTTTCACACCTGCCTAAAACTTTTGCACAGTACTGTATATATATATATATATACATATAAAAAAAACACTTTAATTTTCTCATAATATACACTGCAGCATCACCTATTTTCTCCCAGTGTCTGAAACTGATTTAGTTTCTCTAAAATCCTTTCTGAGAGCCTATTGCCCAGATTGGCCAAACGGCCCAGGCTGTTGTGATTGGTCTACTCTACTCCTACTGTATGAAAAGAGTCAAATCTGGTAATACCTGGCCATGGTAAACTGACGTGTAATTTCAGGTTTGCCGAATGTATGTGGAAAATACCTGAGCTAAGTTACACAGAACAGACAACTTCCAGAAATACCCAGATACTTGCCGTACAAGGACATGTACAGGAATCCATGAAATTTCATGGACATACACAGCTGAAAATCTGGCTGTCTGGTGTAAAGACTTTCATATGTTAATGATCAGCAGGTAAGGTGCTTGCTGTGTTCTCAGATGAAGGGAGGGGTGAGTGAGGGAAATTTTACAAAACAGCCTCAAAATAGTCTTAACATTATTGATCTCCAGTATAGCCAGCTTTGACATTTTTTGACAGAGCTATTAGAACATATCTCTCTCCCCAACTTCATTCTTCTTTCCTTATTATTTCAGAGAAATTAAGACCTGGTCTGGGGGGGGGGGGGGGGGGGGGGGGGGGTGGGGGGGGCAAAACATCAATATGTGTTATGATGTCTATCTTTTCCTGCTCAATAGTTATGTTTAGACAAAACTGTAGGTATGTTTAGAAACACTATAAACCTGCACAGTTCTGAGAAGAAGCCAATTCAACATTCAACATTTTCTCAGATAATGTTTCCTCTTTTCCACAGTATTCTACACACACTGGGATCAAGTCATCTTCTGAGATTATAAACAGCAACAGAAGTTCAAAAAGGTTTACCAATCGTTTTACCAATCCAATTAAAAATTTTCTGTAAAAACTGAGCAGATTTTATGCCTTACATGCATCCTTATAGTAAGGCTATGGGGAAGAAGATTCACGGTTTCATTCCGGAAAGGCTATAGCTAAAACACTCAATCAAAGTTGTAGCAAAAATGCCAAAGAGAGACAACAGCAAGTTTAGAAACTGACATGATGTCACTCTTTTTAAATAGGCTGTAGTGAGTTTTGTCAGTGGTATCATTACTGTAGTTTTGCATTTGCTGGAGACAAGGTCAGTAGAGACTAACAGAGAAAGAGCACTGTGGAGGACAGGAATGGTGGAGCTCAATGTAAGATGAAGATGTTGTTGATGTGGATCCATGCAGGAGCTACAGTGAGGACTGGAGACTGCTGGTACAGATCATCTTATGTATTATTTCCTGCCTTTGTTTCAAATCTTTCATGCAAATTTGATGTTGTCTTCTGTCGAAATTGTAGTTTTCTGTCTGTTTTTATGTTTTAGATACTATTTACCATTTTCTCTAATAAAGACAACGCATTCGATCATTGGTGAAGCTATATGTCTTCTGTCTGCCCACCTGGCTTCAACCAATCAAATAATTCATCTGAATGGTTTTGGGAGGGGTATATTTTAAATGTAACCAATGAAGTCACTTTGAGGTAAGGATTTTGGGTTGAATAAATTTCAAGTTGACCAATAAAATGACTTTTGAGGAAAATCTGTGTCCTTAGTGGCCCAATAGTTGTCTGGATTAGGTGTGAAAGTGTCCCTTGACAAAAATTGCCATGGCAACAAATGGCTGTAGCATGGTAGAATTGACTATGTCATGTAGTGACATGTCGACTACATGAACCAAACTCTTCTAGTCTCCGCTACAACCACTGTGTTTGAAGGTCAAAGCAGACATTGTTCACGGGTAGCCAAGACTATAATCTGGCAATGTGCAAATTTGATACATTGTTACGTAGGTTTGTAACAGGAAGTGAGACTGGAATTGATGACGACTCATCTCAGCAGTTCAGAATCGGTTCTTTTAGGAGATAATCATTTTATATTTCTGCACCTTGATCTTTAAAACTCTGCAGCTCTTTTACATGAATAAACAGCTATATTACACTGTATTAAAGGTAATATTCGCAAAAGCCTAATGGGGCACTATAACTTCAGAGTGAACTGTGTGTAATGTTTTTGGAGACTTAACTGCAAGTTATTTACAATTAAATTAAACTGTGTTATAGTTTAAATTTATATCTAATGCAATTAGTTGATTTTTAGACCTTCTTAATTAGGACTTAATCATCCTTGGTATAAAATAAAATAAAATGTTATGAAACTGGAAAAAAGTTGAGTTTTCCCAATTAGATCACATTGGTAAGAGAAATGAAAAGTCACTTTGCCTATCAGAGTCAGATAAATTACTACTGACTTACAAATGCTGTAATCAAACTTAATTTATCCAATATCCAATGCGTAACTAGATAATGGGAAAGTCTTGGTAAAGAACAAAATTCGCAACCTCTCAGTCCACCCTATAGAAACTGATTAATCTTAGTTAAGCATTTTCCTCTAAACTGGCCATTAATTCTCCTTTGTGAGACTGTAATGATCTAACAGTGTAAAAAATGAATCAATTCAAGACATAAATTTGGATCCATGTGTGGCACTTCCTCTAGATTGCAAATGGGTCGGTGGAACACTCACACACCTATTTTCCAGCTAAAACCCCCTAACAAACAACACAAATCTCCATAAAGGAAGACTAAATGAAAAGCACAAGAGGATTAGGGAGGTTTTCAGTGAAAGTAACTGGTCTATTGTGGCTTTTGGGTGAGAGACTGATATTTCTTTTCAGTTCACCCGCTTTTTAGGGGTCGTGAACTATCATTCCTTTGTGTCCTAGCACAAACTCCTTTCTTTCAAGAGTCAGACTTCATTTCCTGTGGCTTTTCAGGGTCAGCGGTTTTGTTCTCCTTGTGGATCACTGGGTCTATTAAGACCGAAGCAACAGAAGCTGATTAGGTGGACCTTAATTACTCCGCCGGTACCCCATTACTCCACCACTGGCTGTTTTTACTCATCCCTGTATTTTCATCTATCGTATCTCCGAAATTAGCTTCACTCTTTTGTCACATTAATGTGAAAACTGAAAGCAGGGAATCTGTAGACGAACAAATCCGTTAAACCTAAATATGAATGTGCATGATGAAAGACTTGAGCTAAATTTAGAAAATTTATGCCGTCCAGGTGTGGATGGTTATTTGTTGCACTCATTCAAGATTTAGTTGACCTACTCTGCTTATTTTTTTTTTTTTTTGGCTTTCTTTCTTAAAGTTCTTAGTCTACGTCACAATCATTGACTTGAACAAACTTTTAAAATTTATTTTAGGGGTTAAAGACATCAGAGTGTTCAAAATGAAGAGAAAAGCTTCAGTTAAATGATTAAAATTCTTGAAAAAAAATCTATTTAGGTAGTTTGGCATAATCTTTCATTATTAGTTCTTACTACTTAGGTTAAAACTAAAACCATAAAAAAAATCATTACTTGACGTAATATAAATGTTAACTGATGTGAAAAAAAAATTAGACAAAAATGCAAAAATAAATGTTTAACTAAAGCAGTTTGAAAATCTGAAAAACTAAAAATATAAGAAATAAGAACTATATTAAAATCTCAGTGAAACTACAATAATGCTGAAACTGAAAAGTATAAACATACTTTTAAAATACCTTAAAAATATATTTTCAAAGAAAGAATGCAATTAAAGTTATTCTCTTTAAACATTGTCTTAAAACTAGTATAAAAGTTTTTAAAAACCATACAAGTAAATAGCATCAAATTGTCTATTCTAGTTTCACGTTTCATGTCTTTATGTCTTATAGTCATTGACAAGTCATTTTCTGATTTCATTTATTTAGTATTTGTTCTCAACTTAATAAATAAACATGCCTTTGGGTTCTACTCGATTCACCTACAATGGATAATGTGGACCAAATTCTAAGAAATAATTTATAACTTTAGAAATATACATGAATTTTAAATATCCATGCCTGTCATGGTTATCAGCAGGAGTGTCCGTAGTACCACTAGAGGGCGCTCCATCTTAGGCTTTCACACATACACATTTACTCCCGGACTTCTTTTCCCACAATGCACTTCACACTCTCACTCACTCCATTCAGGCAAACTACATATCCCAGAAGCCCCATACCTATCACTGATCACCTCACCAGCTGCAGCTCATTATCAGGACTATTTAATCACCACTCACCCACACATACACTGCGAGGTCTTGTTATTATTAATAGTGTTTATTACCCGTGTTTGCTTTCCTGTTTTTGACCCTGTCTGTTTACCGTTCTCTGCCTGCCCGTGGATTACCAGTAACTGCTTTGATTTACTGGACTGCTCTACTTGCTGCTTGCTACTCGCCTATCCACCGACTATGATTCTGCCTATTCCTCTGAAATACCTGTTTGCTGTTCTGTGACCATTGCCTGTTTGACTACCCCTGTTACAATAAAGCCTGCAGTTGGATCCCACTCTGTTGACTCTTCATTACAATGACTTTTTTAGGCCTGAGAATTTATGTATGTTTTTCCTTCTTCCTCGGATGCAATACCACCTCAGTTTTTCTTTATTTACTTGAAGGTAATATAATGTTTAACTTCAAGTACACAATAAAACATTCACATAAAATCATCTCCCATCTCAGGTGAATATAAATTGTTTTGTTTGCATCAAGCGTCTACATTATCTTTTGAACAAGCACACAGTGACTTTTTGCTATTTTCATTCTTTAAAACATCAAAAGACTTCTTGACTCCACTCAAAATCATGCTTATGTATGCCAGAACATCATTGCAATACTCCAATAACTGACAACATCAATACAGTTATTTGGATAGGACATTTATTTTCAGTCCACGCAATTAAAGGGGACATATTATGCCCTTTTTTACAAGATATAATTTAAGTCTAAGGTGTCCCCAGTATGTGTCTGTGAAGTTTCAATCAACCTTTAAATCAATTTTTTTTTTTTTAAATCAACCTGTATTTGTTGATTATTTAAATGTAATTAAGTTGTTGTAAGATCATGACAGCCAAATGCCAGCATGAAGCTAAACACATCAGTGACCTTAAAAACCAAGTTCTTAAAGTGACTGTTAGGGGTTAATTAAAGAAACATCAACCTCAGCTGGCTGTGATTTGTGAAGGAAGTTACTGTTACTAAGCACTGATCAAAGTCCACATTGGTGCTACTCCTAACAAGTACCAAACTGCTAGATTTAGCCCAGCTCAAGAGGGCACATTTCGCTTAAAGCTAACTTTAGCAACACCATCCATGAGGATTAGCCTGTGGCACTTCCAGAAATCTCTGGACTTCTTTCTTGGAAAAAATAAATAAATAAAGTCATACCAGTCTGTTGTAAGTCACCAAATTGACCAAGGTGACCTACCAGTACTGACCAGCTCATAGTCCAGTCAATCAACAACATAAACCAGCTTGGACCTGCTACCCCTTGAAAATTCACTTAATAAAAACTCTACACATTTCCATTTGATTGCAGTTAACATGCTTATTTTCTTAAGTAGAGTAAATATTCCTTTTAAAAGTAGTTTAAGTGTACTTCTTTTTCACTAGGTAAATTATGCATTCATGTAGGAAAATGCGGTTTTCTCTACCATTTCTGTTCAAGAGTTTTATTAATGATTAAACAATTCAGTAAGGACAAAGTCATGTCTGGTTCCCCGAGTACAGCACAGGAAAGAGCAACATGGATCTTGAACCCACGGTGAGGTCAGTTGTGTAACATTTTCAAATGTCCGTAGGTCACTGTGGATTTCTGTTGTCAATTCAGAGAGTCAAAGGTGCAAGTAAAACATTTAATCTGCAGGGGCTTGAAGAAAAGGGGCCAATGGACAGATGTCTCAATAAATGAACCCGGAGAATGCAGTCGGACACAATTCCCAACATGTTGTTCCTTTGAGACAGGTGTTGCTAGGTAACAGGGGCCTTGTTTGCAAGCACGGCAATAATAGTAGTTGATTTGGTATAAATAAATTGGACGGGAGGGTGGCACATTCAGGGCACACGTGTGTCCAAATAGAATGAGAGAGTAATTTAAGGCATTAGGTGAGCATCGCATTGTGATTTTGTGGTTGTAGGAAATAGGAGCGCTGTGGTGTGGACATATACCCATTCGGTATGAAAGAGAGGTCTGCTCTGCTTATAATCACAATTAAGGATTTTAAATAGATATTCTGATGGTCATATTTCACTCAGAAGTTGAAAGAAAATAAACTATGTGCATACAGACATTGAAGCACATTATTTTGGTTTAAGGTTATTCTTGCTCTTATTACTCTCATGGAAAAAAAAAATATTTGAATAAATTTTAGAGGTATTTAAAGTATTCCAATCACTTAAAGGTGTTGTGCATCATTTTTTAACTGTGATTAAATACTCTCTTTTTACGGGGATATGGTGGAGGGTTAAAAAAATATGCGATGAGAGGAACATTTTGTGTCCCCCCAAGAAACTTCTCTGGGGAGTGTGAACATTTTGCAAGGAAATGTAAAGTTTCGCGAGGGAATACAAAGTTTCTAGTGGGACGCAAACATTTTGAAAGTGAACGCAAAGTTTCTAGAGGAAACAAATATTTTGAGAGCGAACACAAAGATTTGTTTCCTAGGATACAAACATTTTCTGAGCAAACGCAAAGTTTCTCGGGGGACACAAAGTTTTACGAGCGAACGCAAATTTGCTTAGGGGGAACGCGAACATTTTTCCTACCATCTCATATTTTTCCCACCACGGTGTTAATTAGGGATTTTCCTAGAATATGCATATAACTTTACTTAAGGCATTTGATTGAAATTTTTAAATTATTTGTTACTAGTGTCACACGAAATACCACAAGTCAGCTTTAAAGAAGATATTCTGGAGAATAATCAGGCTTCAATTTTTCATACAATGAAATGAAAGGGTTAGTGGGCTGTTGAGATCTAAAAAAGTATCATAAAAAGTGGTCCATTCAACTGAGATTTAGGTCATTATTCGATAAAAATCCTCTCCTTCACTGTAAAGGGACCTCATTTTCACATTTCACAGCATGAGGGTGAGTAAATGACGACAGATCTGTAAAGATATAATTCACTTAAACATGAATGGTACATAAAAAAAAAACAAAAAAACATATATTTAATTTTTGGGTGAGCTGTTCCTTTTACTGAGCTAGGCTACATGGTTGGATGTGCATTTCAAAAACTAAAGCGATAGTATAGCTGCTGTAAACATACTGAATACACTGATGTGATATTTACTGGATATTACAAAAAATCATTCTCACAGGTAGTCATGCTCTTCTCAGTTTGAATGTGCAAATGTTTATTTGGTCATGTTCTCACAGGGATATCATGGTATATTTGGATCCAATTAGTTCACACTATCTTCTCTCTAATTCCAGATTATGTTACGCAGTGTGACAGTAGCATGGAAATTTTGTAATCTTCACTTATGTATTTTAATGCATTTGTTTTTAATAGCGAGGGCTGGCTAAACTGATCAGAAGTATCTGCACAATTCCCCTGGCTGTACGGTGACCAAATAACTTTCATGTCATCATTGTCTGCAATCTTTTTCACACTGCTAATGACTAATTATGGTGCAATAATCCACAGTTAATGAGGGGCAATGTCAAATGGTTTTTACATGCAAATGGAAGGGTGTATAACGGTTTATAAACATACATGTCTTATATTACGGAGAAGCCTGGATACCATAAAAGATTCATGCTTAATAGTTTTGGACATGCTGCATGCTTGATACTGGTTAATTACAACAAGAAATGCCAAGGGCAAGTACTGAAGATGTGTGTGTTTATGGGAGGGAGTGTGTACATTTTTCTGCATGAAATTCATGAAGAATTCAAGGTTAACCTTGACAAAGATTCTTTTCATGTATTTAAAATGCTTCCCTATATTTATCAGTGTTGGGAAATAACTGATTAAAAGTTGCGATACTGATCATTTGATCAATTTTTAGTAGCCTGATGGCAAGTCAGTTCACTTGGCAGCCATCTTGGGAACACACTCAAGCAGCTATCTTCAGCTATAGCTATTTTAGAACAAAAATATTTAGCTACTTTATGGTTACTAACAATGTTTGGAAAAGTTACTTTTAAAAGTAATGCGTTACAATATCGTGTTACTCATAAAAAAAGTAACTAATTTGTTATTATTAGTTTTATTATTCTCACATGGGCTGGGCTTGCTTGTTTGTTTTTTAATAACAACAACAACAACAAAAAAAATATTAACCTCCTGGAGCTGTATGGATTACTTTGATTATGGATGGATGCCCCAGAGACGAGCGTCTCTGGTGAAGCCAGAGTGGCCGAGGACTAGGGTTGGGTATCGTTTGAGGTTTTTTCGATACCGGTGCCAAATCGATACTTTTAAAACGGTACCGGTGCCAAAACGGTGCCTGAACCGATACTTTAAAAAAAGCCACAAAATGATGGTGGATGACTCGGTCAAGAAGACCTTTTTACTGGACAAAAAAAGTTCTTTAAATTGAACAATATATTAAAAGTTTAAAGTATACATAAATATATAAGTAAATACAAAACACAACAACAGTAAAACCTAGAAAAACTAGCTCAACTACAATAATTTAACAGCTTCAAATTTCAGCAATTTTTTTTTTTGCAGAAATATGACCATATTTGCCATCTCTGGCAAAATACGACACCTCTCCTGACTTATTGCATGTCCTGCACAGGAGAAAACTCTCTCAGATGGTGTCGATGAGGCCTGTTTGAAAGTGCAGACAATATGGGAAGACTGTCCCGCTCACTGGGGCTGGGGTCGTCCACACTGATGTCCGCAAGCGGTCAAACACGCTCATATTCCATGTGCCCTCAAATGTTTCATTAGGTTTGACGTGTTTCCCCCTTTACACGCAAACATTTGCTGCACGTCGTGGTGTCAGAATCCTTTCTGGTGAAATATAGCCACACTTTGGAGCGTTTAGTTTTAGGCATTTTAATTTAAGCGCGTTTAAATTAGTTAGCTAAGCTAACGGTAGACCACCTGCTGCACTGCAGTCAGCGCAAGAGTACTTGCTGCGCTTCACGGAAGGTCTCACTTCCCGACGATTTGTGATTTGTATCATCAAAGCTTTCCGACGTTCACGTGAGTTTTCTCAGTCGGGAAATAATTTTTCCAAGCATTCTGACACCCCTTGAACGCAGTATTTAAATTTAACTAGCGATCAGTCGTGTTGATGAATCTGATGCTTCTTTCTTCCGTGTCATAGCACCAGAGGGCAAATGTTTCAATCACTTCAGGCATTTAAGTGGCACCGAAATGAGGCACCGACATTCGCATTCTGATTCGGTTGTTCTTCATTACCTGTTCTATGGGTACCGGTGCCGTACCCAACCCTACCGACCCTACGAGGACTGAGGCGGAGCAGCGGAGAGAAACGAAAACGGAGAGCAGCGGAATAAAGCCTTGTAAATCCAGCGCGCACGTCTGGTGAAGTAGGCAGAGCAGAGCCGGAGGGACTCGTGGAAGCCGTAAGGATCGTGTGTGTATCGTGGGAAGGAAGGAAAGGGGCCAATGTGGAGGACCGAGACCCGACTGGCTCAGGCTGGGGGGGGGGGAGGGGGGGGATTGACTTGGCAGCAACGCTAGAGACCTGGCTTTATCCCACAAACAGATGGGTGCTAGAGGGAGAAGTGGAGGGCTGAACGGAACCAGGTAAGGTGGGGCTGAAATTCTCTTGAAGTTCTCTCAAATTTTGTATTTTAAATACGTAACTAAGTTACTTGTATTTCATTACTCCCCAACCCTGGGAACAGAACCTTGTGGAAGTGGGAGACCAAAAAAAAAAAAAAAACAGTACCAGGGACACAGACTTCCTCCTATACAGTAAGTGGAGAACCAGCCACAAAGAGGGCATACTCAAAGTATTAAAATAATGATCGGTTGTCATTCCTCACAAGCATTATGTAGAGCAGTTCGTCGCCAAACCCGCTACAAAAGTGCATTTTTAAAGTGTACTCGTCCCAACATAACTGATGGCACAATTCTAGAAATTCATCGACAAAATCCTATGGTGGCGATGTTCCTTGAAATAAGTATTGGAGTATCTCTGTATAATCCATTTTCTTTTTTGGTCCAGTATTCTGTAAAGGTTAGTTGAGGAAGATAGACAAAGTAATTAAAATAGAAATGATGTTTATTAATCCAAGAGACACAGGTAATCCAAAAGTGAAGAAACGACACAGCGTGTAAAACACAACACAGCAATACCGGACAATGAGTGGGAACTGAAGAGGAACTTAAAACACAGTGATGATGAACTCAAAGACTAACAGGAGATCTAATTAATGAATAACCATGCTGACAAATGACTGGTGGAAACAAAGGAACATGGGTAACAGGTGACAAAAGATGAGCAAACTAGAAGTCCTTGAAAATGAAACTAAGACAGACTAAACTGAATGTAATAGTGAGAGTAACACGGACACCTTAAATGAAAGTGTAGCCATATATATCATTCTTTTAAAATATATTAATTTGTAATACTCACTCTTTTTTAAAAGTAGGCTAAAGTGTATTACTTTCTCACACGAGCTGTACATACATATTTTCACAATTGAAGCAGTTAAGGGACAACAAAAACACGATAAAACAAGTCTATACAGCTCAGTTATTCTGAAGCCAAGCTTTTTTGAATGAAAAACAAAGACTTGAATGGTCTTTCAAATTATACAGAACTACTGTTTTTTGAGTAAACGTTCTATGAATCAAACTGATCTAGATCTCAATCTTCTTAAAGTTCAATGGGAGGTGTTTTATAAGATCTATTGACGTCTTGACATGATGCCAGTGTGACCTTGCAAGACTTTCATTTTTCACTGAAGACTCATTTTGCACTCTATTGACAATACCATGTCACAATGTGCTACACATTTATGGAAAAAGACGTCTTCTAGCACACTGTGGTGTGGAAAAGATTTTGAGATATGTTGTCCAGCTTCCTGAACTGTTCCTTAAGTAAACAGTACTTGCTGAATATTGATTCTGTATGCACAGTAGAAAATATGCCATTTAGTTCCTCTATGTGTATTTTTCATTTCACAGTTCAGATTTACTTCAAATGTCAGCTGCTCCGTTGATTCACCCTTGATTAGTTGCACAGGTGATACGGCTTTCTTCAGACGATATTGGAGGTTTGGATCCAGCTGGGAGTTTTTGGGGTAAGTCAAGTGAGAGTTCTTGCCCTTGTGACTCACTTCAATCAATGAAACTCACTCCAAGAGAGTTAAAAGCCATTCCTCAAGGGTCCAATGTATGATGATAGCACCGTCCTGGATTTGCGCTAACGTGTTAATGGTTTGATTAAAACAGAAAACAATATTCTCAACCATAACAATGTCCTAATGTATTCTCTGTGTCTAATGACTTTTCGTAATGGACAATTTGCTTCCTTAATTTAGCAGGGGAGTCCCAGACGTGGGGGAAGTGAGAGAGAGAGAGAGAGAGAGAGAGAGAGAGAGAGAGAGAGAGAGAGAGAGAGAGAGAGAGAGAGAGAGAGAGAGAAGGGAGTTTAGGAAAGACAACATCATCTAATGAAGAAGGCCAAAAAGTTAACTTAACTGTAACAACTATAGTTCTGATTTTGCTACGTGGTTAAACCCCTTTAAAGTGTAAAATGTGTAAAGTGTCTAAATGTGGTTCATAATTTTAATGTAGACTTTACATTGTATTGCAATGTGGTTGCTGAGGTGATGTGAGTGGTTGCTAGGTGGAAGCTAAAGTGTTCTGAATGTTTTTGCATTATGTTCCTATGGTGTTCTGAGGGATTACACAGGCTTCTAGGTGGCTTTTAAGGTGTTTTGCAGTTAGTTGTTCAGGTTATGTGCAAACAGGGATAAAAAGTACCCCGTGTTCATGGTTACTGTTCACAGCCTAATTTTCTGCTCGAGATCCTGAACATCTTGTTCAGATACATGGCATCATGGATTCCATCATACGACCACCTCTACAAGAATGTATGGGCCGTGGTTGGATCTTCCATCAGGACAATGATCCAAAACAAACATCAAAATCAACACAAAAATGTGTCAGTGAGCACGAAAATCAAGGTTCTGTCCAGTCCCCAGACCTGAACCCAATAGAAAATGAGTGGGGTGAACTGAAGAGGAGAAGCACCAACATGGACCTGGGAATTTGAAGGATCTGGAGAGATTCTGTATCAAGGAATGGTCTCTGATCTCTTGTAAGTTTTTTAGATAAAAAGGATTTACAATGCAGATTTATTTTCACAGGCTCCTTAGTACATATATATATATATATATATATATATATATATATATATATATATATATGAGCTATGTATATGAGGTATGGATTCAGCTAGGAATATGACTTCCTGTTTTGTTGAATCCATTCTCATATAAAACAAGTTCAGCTGTGGTTTTATGTAATTGAAATCTATTTTTGTTGGTGTGCAGCGAATAAATCCTAAGATGGCACTAGAATGCAAGCATCACTCCATGAGGGCTGTTCTGAAGTGCTTGCTTCAGCTTAAGCAGAAGTTATTCCTACTCTTCAATGTCATATTTTAAAATACACTTCATTCCTTTGTGATTTCCTCTGCAGAGACGTCCGACACTATGGAATTGCCCATAATATGGAAGAGCTCTAAAAGAAAGTGTGAAATAACATGTGGTGTTGCATTTAAAACACAGCATTAGATACAGAGAACCTCTTCAACTCCAATAGTTATTATGAAGGATATTTTGATAGTCTTAAGTGTGGAGCCTAATATATTTGCAGAGAAGTAGAATATATTATGTGGAGGGTCTCTGCTGCATGGTTGAAAGCTTTTAATATGAATATATATATATACAGTATATATATATATATATATATATATATATATATATATATATATATATATAAGCTCTATCACAAAAGTAGCCATTCTTATTTCTTTTTTAAACACAATATCAAACTCCTAGCCGTGACATATGGCTGTATATCAGCATGGCTGTGATTCAGCTGTAGGTAATCACAGTCCATTAAAACTCATTGTATTTTGTAAAGTAATTTTGAGAGAGAGAGAGAGAGAGAGAGAGAGAGAGAGAGAGAGAGAGAGAGAGAGAGAGAGAGAGAGAGAGAGAGAGATAGAGAGAGAGAGAGAGAGAGAGAGAGAGAGAGAGAGAGAGAGAGAGAGAGAGAGTTAAAACAACGTCCTTTAATATTTATTGAACAACAATATTTGAATAAATAACGATGTCCATTATAAATGACAATAAGAAATAAACACAATTCAGTCAAACTTACAAAAGCAGTACTCTACAGGATGTAAGTTAAATATAGTTTTCATTTTAAATTATTAAATTTAACATACCCCAATTCGATTTGCTCACAAACAAGTAATAATTAATAAGACCAAAGATTGCCTGTTTTACGTACCCAAAATGAATTATATCTCATGTTTAACCACTATAAGAGACGGCAAAATCTCTCTAGCACTGGCCGAGATGAAGCTGTTCTCAGCGGATACACGAGCACTGAACGGCCGCTGATAGCCTGGAGCTCGCATCTCTAAAGACAAACAAATGGTAAACTATGCGCTGTGATTAAATATGAGTGACATATTTCAGGTCTAAACAACTACATTCTTGCTTAAGAAATTAGAAATTAGAACTTTATGGTACAAGTGTAGTAGCTGTTTGTTTAAAAAAAAAAACATACAGTGGATTTGCTCTTTGATTTTAATGCATCACAGTGTGTTGCATACTTGAACATTTATTATTGGTTTAAATGCAGAACTGGAACAATTGGCTACGAGCGGTAAATTCTTTGATTTACAATGGCTAAGTTTAAAGTGGCTCTGATGCCATTTTTTTTTTTATGTGAACATCTTTACTTTAGAGCCTCCTTCAAAGCAAAGCATAACACAAAACAAAAAGCAAACAAACAAAGAAAAGAACTTTAAGCTGCCTTAATAGTCTATTGTGTTTGTCAATACATTTAAGAATGTAAGATCTCTTCAAAAAAAAGGAAGAAAAAAACAAACATTTAAGATTTGAATGCTCCTTCAAAGCAAGCCAAAAAACAAAACACAAAATGAAAAAAAAAAAAACCCTTTATAGTCACCTTTAATTCCGTCAGTAAATATAAGAATTTAATATACCCAGAAACAACATTTAAGACTTTAAGTAAGCAAAATCTGCACACTGTAATTCTGCCATAGAATTAGAGCACCTGTCATTTTTACAATCTCCTCGCATGTTGGTTTAATAAATATTCTGGCAAATTGTGTTATGTGTTCAGCTAGCAATTAGTATAGTACTCTCAGAATTTAAAAAATTCACAAAACAAACTTTTCAAAAGCATTCGTCTAGTTTCAGCACAGAAAATTATTCATTCACAAACTGAATGAACCAATGAAACAGGAACTTAAATCTACTTGGGAGATTTTCCCTCAAAATGTTTGGCATTTAGTAATGATGTACTAAGCTGCCAAGCAACACTCTACCATAGAGAACGTCCAAGCAACCAGCTAGCCTTTGCAGCACTCACATTTTTTCATACAAAGCTATTTATATATATAAACTAGCTAAAGCGAAATGTCTGAGCATGATAATACCAGACAGATTTTATGTAAATGTTACAGGCTCCACTTCATTGATCTGAAATTCCATTTAGCCATTTTAATGCAGCACTACTGCAATGAAAACAATATCTCTTAATTTCCACTGAACAACAACAGTAGGGGACTACTTTTTGGAAAAGTATGTCATACTGTGAAGCGCAAATTGTCATGGAGCTTTTGATTAGAGCTCTTGGCTTTGTTCTTGCAATAGTAATCATTCACCAGCTTCCCACACTTCTTTCTTTGATGGTACGTTTGAAAACAAGAGCCTGACCGTTTCACAAATACTCGGGGGCTTTTCATCTAGTGTATTGGAGTATTTGCTGAAATTGCACAGTATTAAATTGTGCATCTGAAACAATATTTGTGAACCTCTTGCTGACTGAATGCAAACACAGGCTACTTTTGTTGTTATTTTCCTTAAAGCCCTAAACATGTTTTTGTTGTTTGTTTGTTTTTTGGTGTCAAAGTGGTTAAGTAAACATTCCACGTCAATATGCAAAGTGAGTGTGCTGCGAATTTCACTGCAACACTTTTGTCAATGGATTATTTCAAAGGGAATAAATGTCATGATGAATTTTCCTTGGGATCTGAAAGCGCTTTCACAGTAACTATTTAATGATGCCAGTAAGTTATCGCTCTAGCACCAGGTACAGTGTAAAATGCTCGCATGAGCTGCCCAAGGCACCTCAGCAGTTTTTCCCCTCCGTTAATGAGGTTCACAATGAACAACTCGCCACTTAATTGAACTTTGTGTTTAGCTGGAGTTCAAACAATGGATTTATTCTGCTATTCCTTTTAGAATCACCAAAAGAGGAAAAAAAGTCCACGAACAGGCATCGTAAGTAAAACACAGAGTGTTTTAACAGGGTTTATAATGATACTGTGTCATACTTATTGTGAGGAATGTTTAGTTTATCGAACAAAAATAAACGTTTGCATATGTGTTTTTGTTGTTCATATTTTAATATCATATTTGATACATCAGGCTTTTATGGCTCATATAGTATGATATAATTAGAATATGGAGTTTATACTCCAGGAAGGAAAAAAAAAACTTATTCAGAGGCTCAAACTGAACAAAAATATGCTATTTGGTGCAGATGCTGATATTTATATGGCCAAAAATTGTATGGAATGGAAAAAATACTTTGACAGTACAGGCAGTGAGATATTTAAATGCTTAGTAAATATATATTTGCAATATATATATATATAATAAAAATAAAACACATGTACTACAATTATGCAAATGTTTATACAATTAGACTACATTTTAGTATAAACTTTCAATCAGATGACAGAAGGCATGTAATAGTTTTTCAGTAAAGTTTTGATCATGTTGATCATTTAGAGGCCATAGAATTTTACATATAATTTCTGAAACAATAGGCTTTATGGTTAATTTAATTAAATAAGTAGTATTTTTTTTTTTTTTTTAATTGTTAACGCTTCAGCAACATTCATGTTGTTCTTCATGTTGAATTATTGTATTGTTGCTACAAAATGTTGTTCTTTAACTATTTTGGAATTGAACAGAAAGCTATTTTCGATGGAGAGGTGCTATACTCATTGACACACAAGTGACTTGAAATGTGTTTTGATGTTACTGAAGTTGAGGACAAGTAGTAAATTTTTCTATTTGAGGAAAATACACTTTTCTTCACACATAAGCTCCAGGGAGGCATTTTTCGACCAATCACCTCAGCTGAAGAGCTGAAGACATCATGACAACGGTAAGTGATGGATGGCGGTGCAAGCAACTTAAATAAACGCTCATATAAAATCAAGTATTGTGCTTGAACATCAATTGAACACGAAAGTCATTGTCAAAAAGAAGGCATTTCTACGTTATTACAAGCGTTCGATATTCTACATTTCCAAGCAATCAGCGCATACTATCAGTCAAGTGGTTATCTGCCACTCGTTGCATCAAGATAGGCCTCGACTGCCAGCGTCAGAATGCTTGACAGCAGCTGAAACATTACGCCGCATAAAAGGGGAGAAAAGCAGTCTTAAATAACATCTGAAGAGTAGGTCGTGTTATTGAATTACAACAAGGGCTGGGAAACAATTAAGTACTGATTAAATTCCGTTTTCGCTGACAGGAGGCAGAGACAGACAGCAATTTCCGCTTCCCATAGATTAAATTAGCCACCATCAGCACGATTCCATTGAAGTTTGGGGGGCCAAGAGAGCCTACAAGGAGATTAGTTACTTTGTGCTGGAACGCTCTGAAGTTGGTAAAGCGAGTCGGTGATTGATTGAAAGATTTGGAACTAGAAGGGAAATTTAAGCAAATTCCCTCTCTGATACGGGTCTCACTTACAATTGCCCCACGCATTCAAATAAGACTCGCCGCCTGATAGTTTTTCCAATGTCCGCTATCTGCTTCTTCTGAAGTAGACAATGACAACACAAGCTGCTGCTTTTGACTGCAGGGTAGCTTTTCCTACTCATCATTATTCAGCGCAATTTCACAAATATATTACGGATGATTAGAACGAAACATTAGTGTATATGTGTTTTCAAAGGCTCCCAGGGTTGACAAGCACTCAGGTGAAAAGTAGCAATTGAATTTGGAGATATTACAAATGTTCATTATGACTTAATCAGGGTTTAATTGGATGAAATTGACTGGAGTGACTGACACTTCACTAAGGTAGTCCTGTTGTCAGAACAGCTTTAATTGAACCATTTTCCCTGCCAAAAAAGTAAAATATTTATTACATTTCATGCTATTGTTGATTTTAAATACTAGCTTTATTACTTTTTAAATAAACTAACACTGTTGCACAATTAACAATAAAATAAATAATACGTACATTCCCTGAAAAATATTAGTTTAATAATGTTCATTATCTATAAACATCTTTTAGTTAAGTTAAAACATTACAAAATCAAAAAAGAAAATCCATAATGTTACAATACCAGTTTAAATAGTAAAGTCACAATACATAATAAAATTATTTCAGTCTGAAGCATTTTCAAAGTTATTTTCAGTATTACAATTTTGTCACCATGACATTATAAAGCTTATATATATATATATATATATATAATATATATATATATATATATATATATATATATATATATATATATATATAATAGTCATGAAAAAATACAGCCAAAAAAAGTAATTAACCCTAAACCAAACCAAAGTGCATGTTACAATATTGCTCATTACTTGTTACATTGTAACAAAGACACAAATAACTTGGGTTACACTTTATTTTATTCTTTGTTACAGTGTAATTATACATTTAAGTACTGAGTAATATTAAGTAACTACATGCACTTACTATAGGTTTAGGATTACAGTTTGGTTTAAGGTTGCATGTAATTATGCATAATTTATAGTTATTACAACAGTAACTTGTAACATATGTAACAAAGACACTGTAAAATAAAGTGTCATAACATGTAACCATTTTTGGTGGTAATCTACATTGTCACAACTGTGATCTGTAAATGTAACAAAAATATATTAAGGTTTTGTATTGTCAATTTCATGGTTTCAACTGTCACTGTAATGTAATATCTCTGAATTAACTTCATTTGGGGGCTTTTCTCAACAAATAGCAACAAATGCAAATCAGTTGATTAATTATCATGTAATTAACAATGTATTAATTTGTTATGCCACATCATGTAATCGAATGGCAGCCCTAATGAAAATCTCTAGTACTATCGAAACAAACCCTATAAGTTTGCGTGCGAAAATCCTCCGTTCCAAATCCCCCACCCTCCCAGATCCGGCTGAAACATCCAGGACCAAATATCAATCATGATAGTGCACTGCATTGCAATTTCTCAAGACTTGATATATTTTTATATTGAGATTTATTGTTCTGGTGTAGGCAGGTGACAGTCATCAAACCCGCATTCAGCTCACCCTGTTTCTCAGTACGGGCTCATCCTTACGGCTATAAAGAGATGCCCAGCTGATCCTCACAATGCTGCACTGCATTATCTCAACGGCCAGGCTCACTAATCTGTCCCTCTCTTCCTCTGCTTAGGACAGAGGAAATAACAGCCTCATAATGGTCATAATTAGGGAGATCGATGCAGTTCGCCACCGGGGCGCTCAGAGCGGCCGTAAACCTTCAGCATGCTCGGAGAAAGAAAAATTGGGGGCCCCCAAGGCTAAAATTTATGCTTGATAAAATTTGACTATCAAGTGTCATATGTCATGAGTTAGAGCGTGCGCATGAGTGGACATATGAACAGTAAATTTTACACCTGGTTAGACTTGATTAATATTTGGCGTCCTACTCAAATTCATCAGCAGTGAGTATGTACTCATATTCATATGGATGAGTGGTATATGGGGGTGCATTGCATGCAATGCTAATTTGTCACTCAGTAGTGGTGCTATCAGCAGGCAGGACTTCTTTATTTATTTATTTATTTTTTACACATTAATGCTATGAAACATTGTAATGGGAAAATAGAGCATAATATGCCCTGAATAACATTGAAGTTAAAGTGGTATAAAATTACTCATACTGCAAGTTATTGGCCCCATGCACTTCCATTGTACTGTAAGTACCTCACTGAAACCTTAAATGTAATATTTGGCAAACCATCCAAACAACAGGGTTCCCACACCTTGGATAAATACAAATTCAAAGACCTTTCAAGAACTTTCCAGGTCCAATACCCTCAAATTCAAGGACTTAATGTGTAGATCTGCAAACTGAGGTGAAAAAGGTGAGAAAGGAAATAGTTGAAGGGCAGTCTGGGGGCATCCTCCCGCGTTAGAAAATTTTGTGATTTTAACATGTAAACAAAGCTTGTTAGTGCACTCTGGCAAGAAAAATGGAAAATCAACAACATTTGCTCCGATAAATATAAATTATATATACAGTTGTGTTCAAAATTATTCAACCCCCCAATGCTGTAAATGGTTTTAGAGAATTTAGAGTACATTTGTAATTGAATTCAGAATGAAATCCTACAAGGACTTCTTAAAGAAGCATATGCAACTAAAATGACATCAATTGGTTTTGTAATACAGTAGTAAATGTTTCTTTTGTGAATTCTTCATTGACACAATTATTCAACCCCTTAAAGACTACCACTCTGAAGAACAGAGGTCCATTGAAGTGTTTTCAATCAGGTATTGAAAGCACCTGTGGATGTCAGGGAGCAGCAATAAAGCCTAATAAGCACCAATTAGGCAGCTTTAAAATGACTGTGATACTCAGCTCCTTCTAGACATTTACTGGTGTGGTTACAAACATGGTGAAGTCAAGAGAATGGTCCAGGAAGACAAGAGAAGAGGTGATTACTCTTCACAGGAAGGGCAATGGCTATAAGAAGATTGCAAAGATGTTAAACATACCAAGAGACACCATAGGAAGCATCATTCGCAAATTCAAGGCAAAGGGCACTGTTGAAACGCTACCTGGTCGTGGCAGAAAGAAGATGCTGACTTCGACTGCTGTGCGCTACCTGAAGCGTAGAGTGGAGAAAAGTCCCCGTGTGACTGCTGAGGAACTGAGAAAAGATTTGTCAGATGTAGGTACTGAAGTTTCTGCTCAGACAATACGGCGCACCCTGCGTAATGAAGGCCTCCATGCCAGAACTCCCAGGCGCACCCCCTTGCTGTCTCCAAAGAATAAGAAGAGTCGACTGCAGTATGCCAAAAGTCATGTGGACAAACCACAGAAGTTTTGGGATAGTGTTCTGTGGACTGATGAAACAAAATTAGAACTGTTTGGGCCCATGGATCAACGCTATGTTTGGAGGAGGAAGAACAAGGCCTATGAAGAAAAGAACACCTTGCCTACTGTGAAGCATGGCGGGGGGTCAATCATGCTTTGGGGCTGTTTTGCTTCTGCAGGTACTGGGAAGCTTCAGCGTGTGCAAGGTACCATGAATTCTCTTCAGTACCAGGAGATATTGGAGGACAATGTGATGCAGTCCGTCACAAACCTGAGGCTTGGGAGACGTTGGACCTTTCAACAGGACAATGATCCCAAGCATACCTCCAAGTCCACTAGAGCATGGTTGCAGATTAAAGGCTGGAACATTTTGAAATGGCCATCGCAGTCACCAGACTTAAATCCGATTGAGAACCTCTGGTGGGACTTAAAGAAAGCAGTTGCAGTGCGCAAGCCTAAGAATGTGACTGAACTGGAGGCTTTTGCCCATGATGAATGGGCGAAGATACCCGTAGCTCGCTGCAAGACACTTGTGTCAAGCTATGCTTCACGTTTAAAAGCTGTTATAACTGTAAAAGGATGTTGTACTAAGTATTAAGATTGAATGTCACTTGGGGGTTGAATAAAACTGATAATGATGTGAGCAGAGAAAAGACATTTGTGGTTATTTCATTATAAATGTTATGTTATATTTGTCTGACCTACACGTGCCTCTTTGATTTAATTGTAAGCAGGATGACTGAATGATCAAAATCAATGTCAAACCGGCCAAAACAATCAATTTCAGTGGGGGTTGAATAATTTTGAACACAACTGTAAATTGACACTAGGGGCTGGGGATTGACAGTTGTATTTGATTTCGATTTGAGAGCTTGTGATTAGATTTTGATTTGATTGCCTACAATTCAATACTGATTAATCTGGGGCCTATAAGGTAAAATACAAGGCAAATTTCCTCAAAAAAATCACTCTCAACTAATGCTGTAAACTATACAGGGAGCAACAGTTAGTACATTATATTATTTAAAGTAAGTTAGTAAACGTCACAGATCTGCCAGGCTCTACCTTTCACCAATCACAATGCACACCATCACCAGAATACTGATCACACCCACCTGCACTTCATCAGCCAATTAACGCACAAGATACTTAAGCACACACACCTCACCTCACCTCAGTGTCCGGTCTCGTTTCTACGAAGAGGACTCATGCTGATCATTGCTGTGGATTACCTGTACTACCGATCCAGTATCCCCTTCATCCTCCCTCCTGTGTTCATGTCAGTACGTCTCAGCAGTTCTACCTTCCAGCTTTACCTGTCTGCATGTTCCATTGAAGATCGTTGTTATCGGCGCTACAGAGGTGTGTGCGATCAGTCATCATTCATCATTGGATTCTGAATCATCCTGTAAGACACAGACTCTGTTCATTTCCGATTATCATTTCCTGCTATACGACTTACCTGACAACTTACCTGTTTGGTGTCAGTATTACAGTGTAATTATACGTTTAAGTACTAAGTGATAACAATTAACTACATGTACTTACTCTAGGGTTAGGGTTAGGATGAGGGTTAATTGCATGTAATTATGCATAATTTCTAGTTATTACTATAGTAAATACATGAAACATATGTAACAATGACACTGTAAAATAAAGTCTTACCAAAGTTTTTATATTATAATTTATACTACATTTGTAATGACATAATTATGTTTGTACTCATTTTTTAGGCTAAATAAACATTTAAATGGTGGCTGTCGTAGAGATGACATACATATTGAAGCACATGTTAAGTACAAACGCAAGGGATATGCAATAGCATATATTTAGAAAAATGCTCCCCTCTAAGTTCATTTTTATAGCTGATTAATAAGATTTTGGACACTGAACTGCTTTTCTGAAGTAAATGTGAAAAAGTGTTTTATTGACGTCTTTCCGTGGTAGAAACATGTATCTTTCAACATACCTTCAGATGTTAATTCATGTTTATTTCATGTTGTGACTAGTAAAGTGAAAGATTATTGGTATGCGCTCTGCTTAAACTGATGGTGCTGTCACGCGCCACAGATCGCCAGGAAAGATCGCGACAGAAATGTGACGTCTATGTTCTCACTACAGTCTATGGGAATGTAGCCCATTTTTCGATTCTTGTGAGGTTTATTGTACTTGCAATTTCACTAACACTTAATGTAACGTGTACTTGTGCGCAACTAACGTAAATCAAGTAAGCTAGTATACATAGGCCACAAAGTGTTGGCAAATAACACATTAGCGGACTGGAGGAAATAACATTTTTAAATAACACAATAGCACTTTTTCCAAACACAGGCACAGAGAAGTCCAGGATACCAGACAGAAAGTCTGAACCATTACACAGGAAACCAGAGAGAGAGAGTGCTCAGAAATGCAGTGTGACACATACAAGACTTCGCAAAGAATGAGTGAATGCACAGGGCTTAAATAGGCAAGAGTAAACAAGGTGGAAGTAATCAGAACATGATTTGTCCAGGGAATGGGTTATGGGAAATGTGGTTCATGGTGAGATAAAGGAGATAAAAGGTGTGCCCTCTGGTGAAGATCATGGGCATTCCAGCTGGTAGCTGTGACATCAACATTACAGTACGCCAAACCTGGAATTTAACCATGAATGTGCCTCCATGAAAACCTGCTTTAAATCCTGGATTAAAATATATAATTATATATTGAGGTTTTGAAATGTCTATTCAATGATTTCATCTGTCATTATGATGTAATATTTCTGAATTATCTTCATTTTCTCAGAAAATACTGATATTGTCTGGTCTTTTGTTTATCTGTTTCTTTCTTCCCCTGTCCTGTCAGTTGTCACATGTTCCTTGTTTTGAGTCTAGTTCGGTCATGTGATCTTTGTTTTGTTTCCCCATGTGCTTGTCCATCATTAGTTCATTTCAGTCAGGAGTGTCTCGTTAGTCATTATGTCCGTCACCTGTGCCTTGCTTGTTATCCTCCTGTGTTTCTGTGTATATATTCCCTCTGTGTCAGTCCAGTCCTTGTCCATTGTTGAAGTTTCGTGATGGTGCTTGTTCCTGTGTCCTGTCAGTACTCTAAGTGTATATTAAAGTGTTTGAAGAGAACTTCTATCGTCGAGCCTGTTTCCTGCCTACACCAACGTTACAGAGATATATGATATATATGATTTGGTTGATTAATTTACATGTAATTAATTGTATTACATAGCCAAAACAATTTAGTTAAAATGGGATAAAAATTTTCAAACTGTAAGGAGTGCAAGCGAGTAGGGCTGTGCAATTAATCACAAAACAATCGCGATTTGAGCACATGCAATTTCTAAATCGCACAAGTCTGCAATTTTATTTGTTAATTTATTGATATTTTAATTCAGAATACTCTAACGTTACTGTGCGCATGTTTAAGATGTTAACCAATCAGAGCTCACTCAGCACAAATTAGAACAAAGCAAAGCGTGAGAACAGAATAGGCAAACGGGAGGAAAGAGGAAAAAATATGGATGCAGTTCAGAATAAAAATGATTTGGTACCAAACAGAAATTCAACATCAGTCGTTTGAGAGAGTTTTGGATTCAAACACTGGACAAAAGATACCAGCTGCTGACACTTATTTCACACAAGTTGCTGTTCCCGAAATATATGAGAAATGTGGCGTTTCAAGGCGGCCGTTGAATACGAGTTTAAGCAGGTGAAATAATCGTAATTTATTTTATGTTGTCTGTTTTAAAGACACATTTTTTTTTTACTGTTTTGTTTATCAAGCAGTTAATCCTACTGTACAGTATGTTACTTCATTGTGAAATGTGTGCACTGAAATACAATTTTGAAGTTTACTTATTATGACTGGAATTTCAGGTTAGTTAACCTTACTTTATTTGATGTTGTCTGTTTTAAAGACAGTTAATTACAGTTTTGTTTATGAAGCTGTAAATACAGTTACTTCATTGTGAAACATTTTGTTATGTACTTCTAGAATGTAGCATGTTTGAAAAAGCAAAAACAATTACCAAAATTGCAAAATAAATCGCAATTGCAATATTGATTAAAAAAAATCGCAATATGATTATTTTGTCCATATTGCACAGCCCTACAAGCGAGTGTAAAATAATGTAAAGTAATGTTGTTTTCTCATACAGACAATTGAAAAATTTGGTAACACTTTATTTTATAGTGCTCGTTACACACACAAGCCCTAATCTTTACCATAGTACATGTAGTTAATTAATAATACTAAGTTACTTATATGTTTAATTATATTGTAAAATGGACACGTAAAAATAAACTGCAACCACAAATTCAAATGATATAAATATGTTCAGTCTGAACATGGCAACACATTTCCAGCATTCAGATATTCTGTTAAGATAAACTCATTGTCATTGTCACAACGTACAGCTACAGCGAGGGGTGTGAAAATGATGTTTAACACCCCAGGAATTAGCACCGATGGAGCTCTAAGTTGTTGTAATTCCATACAACTTGTCCCGTGGGAGATGTTTTTGGCGATGACAGACAGCATCAAAGCTGTCCTTTCCTGTCACCACTCCCAAGAGGCCCCTTAGATGGAGGAACTCTCCTGAATTACAAAAATCGTTCTCAACTCCTCAAAAAAGATAGTAACCTCATCGGGCAAAGTTAGTGAAATAAAACTGTGAGTGTAATTTATTAGCGGAAAAACTTACGGATATTTTTCATGGTAAAAGTATTCTTTTTAACCATAGAATGCATAAATGGGGGTAAAATTGACTTAGCATGCTTTTTTAAAATATTTTATCAATGAAAACATTCATTTAATATTCTATGAATTCTTCATAGATAGATAGATAGATAGATAGATGTTAGATAAGAGAGATAGAGATATAGATAAGATAGATAGATAGATAGATAGATAGATAATACAAACAAACAGTTTCTGACCCTTTCTGATTGATTTTCTTGGTCATAACATGGAGATTTTTTTTTTTTTTTTTTTTTGCCATCCACCAAGAAGAATAAATAAATTAAGTGACCAAATGACATATTCATATTTCCTATTGTATTTTGACTCATTTTTTTTGGATACATTATGTCAATCAACAATTTATTTATTTTTTTCGAAACTGGGTTTGGATTTACTTAAAAATAATTGACGTTTTTGCTCAGAGCCAAGAATTTGCCTGAGAAACCAATCCTGTGTCTGAATATGCATATATCTCCCTACTATAAAGGTTAAAAACAGCATGTGAAATGATTAACATGTCTGAATTCACAGATTTCATAAAACAGTAGGCAAGGGAAAAAAATGCATGCTTGATAATACTTTATTAATATTATACACATGCAAACTTTTTTAACAGTCATGAAGTTCTCAAATGTAGAACCTACTCAGACAGTAAATGCGAATTCAGATGCAGTAGATGAGTAGAGGAAGGACACAGGAAAGGACAGCTGGAGGCCCAAAGAAAGGAAGAGGTGTAAAATTTGCCCAAAAGTTATGATTTGAAGGGTACAAATGTCCTGTTTCTGTGTGAAGAGAATATTTATGTCCTATGAGAAATGTGGGGAGTGAATGTTCAGATTAGAACATACCCCACAGTAGATCTAAATTAGTTTAGAGTTTGTATATAGAATACAAATACAACTGCATTTGAAAAAGAATACATTTTTTAATCTTTTGTGATGCATATATACAAGGAAAGCTATTAATTAATAGCATACCTACATTGTTGAAAACAAATCCAATACAGGTCATTTTGACCCACTTTATGTATTAGTGTGGGTTTCTTGGTTTATTTTCATATTTATTTTTTTTAGGTTAAATGTTGTGCATTAGTAATTCATAAATATTATAGATTTTGGAGGAGTTGCATCACATGATTAACAAGATTTTAATAATGTATCAGTAAATGTTGAAATTAACATTAACAAAGATTAATAATTGCTGTATAAGTGCAGTTCATTATTATAGTTCATGTTAACTAATGTTGTTAAATAATGTTAACTAATGAACCTTATTGTAAAGTGTTACCGTTTAAATGCATTAATCAACACACTAATGTTACACCTTTAAGTGAAAGTTTGTGAAATCTATCTTGTGTTCTGTATTTTTTCTACGGCTTAAAGCAGATCATACTATAATCATACTGATCCCAACCCACAGGAAGAGGCCAAGCTTTCCAAAAACAGGAGCCGGCGACAGACAGCAACAGGTGCAACGCAGGGCTGTTTTCACATTACTGACTTGGACGTCTCTAGAGAGACGTGCTCCAACATCCATTGATTTACCGATACTGTCAACTCCTATATTTCATTCTCCCCAAAAAAGCAGTCATCACATTCAAAACCGATCAGGTTCTCCAGAGACCTGAGGGAGCTTGAGAGAAACAAGGAGCGATTCAATCGGTCAAGGCTAAGCTAAACCAGGCCAGAGTGTCAGCCAAGAGGGATTACATGGGGCAGCTGGAGAGGGACATTTTACATCAATAACACAAGGGCACTTTGGGTCATCAACTACAAGCTCAGGAGCCACAAAGTCGCCCCTTCTCACAACTTAGAAACCAGCCAAACCAGTTCTACAGTTGCTTTGAAAACCAATGACCCTTTTGTACCCTTTCCTTGCCCCATCACCACACGATTAACCTTCCCTCCAAAACTGAAGGACACCTCCCTCAGGCCGCTGATGGAAGGCAACACGTATCAGAACCTTCGTTCTCCATGACAACTTCAAAAATTTTGAAAGCAAATTTGAAAGCGCAGGCTGTAAAAAAAGTATAGTATTATATATATATATATATATATATATATATATATATATATATATATATAAAACTTAAAATAAAATGAATGTTAACTGGAAAAAAAAAACTTAATATTATTTTTTTTCAGTTAATTTAAGTAGCAAAAGTATATTTTTAATATGTATATATAATAATATAAATATATATATATATATATATATATATATATATATATATATATATATATATATAACTTAAAATAAAATGAATGTTAACTGGAAAAAAAAAACTTAATATTATTTTTTTTTCAGTTAATTTAAGTAGCAAAAGTATATTTTTAATATGTATATATAATAATATATATATATATATATATATATATATATATATATATATATATATATATATATATATATATATATATATATATATATAGCAACTTATTTTAATTATAAGGAAAAAATACTTATATATATATATATATATATATATATATATATATATATATATATATTATTGTAATTATGAGAACGTATTACCCTAAAGAGTTATTACGGTCAGTTTCCAATACAAAATTCAAGAGTGTTAGTCTAGTCATTTTTTGTATGTACGAAACATAATTAATGCTGCTCTTAATTACAACAAATGTATTACTGTATCCAAATGATCATTTAAACTTATTATTGTGTCATAATGCTTTTCACTTCTATATTATCACGGTGGTTGTGGAAAGGCAGACACAGATGAAGAATATAAATCCCAAATGACAGGTTTAACGGTATTTCCAAATGACCGAAGATCAGGCAGCAACACACACAAAGATGGTGAACGGACATGGAGTGACTGAAAAAAGAACTCGTACAGGAACACAAACAAGGTAACGAGCAACACAGCTGAACAGAATGAACTAATAATCAAGGTAATTAAGGAGTGGCGGGAATTACAAACAAAGGCAGGAATGTGACATGAGAAAACCTGAATGTCCATGAATACTGAAACAGAACACAGACTGTGACAATTTTAAAGTCATGAGGATTTAACGAAAATCGGATGACAGGATAATGTGAATTATAAACACACAAAGGTGAAAACCCAGGTTGCATTACAGTAATTACAGTTTGGGATTAAATGTGCTCAAATTGTCATAAATAATGTCAAGTTTCTAAAAAAAAATGGTTCCATTCACCTGAAATGTATGTACAAAAAGACGGGTCCACATTCATCTTACAACAGGTCCAAATTTCATGAAAGGTTTACAAAAATGGGTGAAGCATATGCATTTTCAATATCACAAAAGTAAGTTTCCTCTTAAAACAACAGAGACGAAGGTAATGTCAGTAGTCTGACAGGAGGTTAATTCCACCGCATATGAAGGTTAACTGCAGGTGGTTGCTGGGTTCTTATTGTTCTTCAGGAAAAACATCAACTTTGCCAGAATTCTCAAAACAAGATGTGTGAGTGACAAGCAGGTGTGTATGATTTTTATTTTTGTACCAGCCAATGTTTATGGGGTTAGCATTGTTGCATTATTCCATATAAATAAATTGAGGTTCAAAAATATTCATATTAAAAGATTAATTTGTGAATAACTTCCTGCGCATTTGTGGATTTTGAAACACTTCTATAGTCAAGATGTGCACAACAAATCCACTAATAAGTGGACTCCACCCACCGGCTAGTTAAGGCAATCAGATAACAGCCATTTGTGCTGACCAATCATAGCCCATCAACTCATCACAATTTGCTTTACAATCAGAGAAGTCCAGCCCTGATTTAACTTTGCTCATTGATCTGCACTGGCTCAAATAGGAACGCCCATAAAATTGGTATAGTAAAAGATGTTTAAAATTTGGATTACATTACACCAATCGACTGTGTATCAAGCCAAGCCACAGTATTATGTGTTATGAGCCTTTGAACATGCCAGAGAAACAGTGCTTTACATCTCTGTAATGGGAACAACACGTTATGGAAGAGTCGTGCTATTCAAGATAGAACAGAAAAGCATCAATAAGTAGCTGACTAATGAAGAACTGGATTCAACCTGGTGATAAACATGCGAGTTTGTGTAATAGGTGAAATTACTGTCAGACAACAGCCAACAGCGTTTCACACTTAGCAGTTTTAATGATGCACATGAGCAGTTCCGTGGATCTAATGATAGAGAATTATAAACAGTATTTTAAACATTAAATAGACTAGATGTGTTATGATTCTCTTTGTTTGTAGAGAAGATTTATGTGTAGTGTACATTTGCACTTAGTAATAGACACTCTGAATAATCTTGTTTTCAATGTGCATTAAGATAATTTTTATTACCATTTTTATTTTGGATGTTTGCTATTTTTATTTTAGATATTTGTACTTTAACATTAAAATACTCCATAATAAAAGCATTTTTGCAGCATGAATGAATGAATTAAATATTTAAACACTGCACGCACTTTAAAAAGTAAATTCTGGGTTTACCGAAGAAAACCTGCTCCTGACCAGGTTAGGTTCATAGAGTAAGTTATAGATCTTATATTAGAATATATATATATCACTTTCTATTTTTTAACATCTACAGCTTTTTGCACTCATTGAAAATAGCATATTTCACTGAGAAAATTTGTTATTTCCACTTAGTGTAAATAGCCGCTTCCTTATTTTTATAAAATAAAATAAAAAAAAATAGTTCAGTAAACTGAATTAGTTCAATTTCATAAAAATTAGTATTAGTTCAATAACTATCATTGTGCCAGTTGTCGCCTCTGACATTATGACAGTGATAAGAATTAAACTTGTATTGACTCGGAAATATGCAGACATCACTTTGTTGGGTGCTGTTGCCATAGGGTTCTACACAACACCAGACGAGGAATGTCTTATCTAGCGAAATGATCCGTCATTTTTTTCCGCCATGCATTACGTTGAAAGGTCAAGTGTGACATTGACAGAATTACCATAGTAAGGCTAAAAACTACAGTTCTCATTTTCTCCTCCAACTTCAAAATTTTCCAATATAGTTGTTTTATTTATTTGTTTGTTAATTTATTTATTTGTAAAGGGCGTTTGGGTTAATCTTTGCATGTTCACTTTGTAGACACTGGATCTCTACTTTCACCTACGTCAAGCTTACTCAGAGTTGATTGAACTTACTCAACCGAAAACTCTGAGTTTCCCATCTCAGAGTAAGTCAACTCAGAGTTGATTGAACCTCTTTTTTGAGTCGGAGTCATTTGGACTTAAACACAAAAGAGCTACACTGCTCTCAGATTTCATCAGAAATATCTTAATTTGCATTCCGAAGGTCTTACGGGTTTGGAACGTCATGAGGGCGAGTGATAAATGACAGAATTTTCATTTTTGGGTGAACTAAGCCTTTAAGAGCATCCTATGTAATATTAATCAACTGAACATGAACTTTCTGTGCTCTATGTCACGGTCACTGAGACAGTTCGCAAACCTTCTGTTTATGGCCACGAAAGGATCTTCTGCTATTCTGACAGATCCACCTTCATCTCATCCGCTCACTCCACCCTGGAGAGCTGATCCTTCATGGTCTCATCCACTGCTCCACGGTTCATGGTCATCACTTCCACTGCTCCACGGTCCAGGCCTCTTCATGGGCCTGGCTCTCCATCACACCCACCCATTAGATCATCTGGAGCACCCTTTATCTGCACAAACAACGCAGAAGTGAACTTGAAACTATGTGCTACTCACAAAGTGTAACGTTGTGAATATGTTGTTGGCTTAACAAGCTAAACAGTCATAAGTGCCACAACCTCATAAATTTGAAACGATCAAATTCTGACTAAATCTTAAAGACATTTTCACTAAAAGACATGACTAAAACATTGAATTTGACCTCTGTGGATCAGTTCTCTTAGCTTGTCCATTTGCGTCTTTTGTATACGCGTTTGCTTCTTACTCAATCTCCAACCTCCAAGGGACAACAGTTCATACAATCGACAGAATGTTCAAACCAGATACAAAAATAATGAAAGAAGAAAATATGTTTCTTTTCTTTCAAAATGTTTCACAATACTTCAATCAGCTTAGCACTAGCCTTGGCTGAAAGCACTTAGTAGCATTTTTCACCCTGATTCACAATGCATGCACAATGAACACATGCACACTTTGACGCTATTCTTCACACAGCGATACACTTAATGGATCTCTTGATAATAGCATCTGCAGCATGCATTAGCTGTCTCCTTTTTCAATATCTCCCTGATAAAAACTGTTTCCTCGATAAAGCAGATAGGATTTTTCCGAAACTACAACACAAATGCTGAGACGGAAGTGACATTTGAGCTAGAGGCAATGAGCCTGTAACGTTTTAGCAGCACGTTCAGATACAAAGTCCTAAATGACCTACATACTGGAAGTATGCTACACAAAAATCATCTATTATTCATAAAGCAGACTCCCTTAAAATGGGAATTGGGGTATAAACTGAGTGCAGCACAACCAAAAAAAAACATCCGTATGCAAAAATCCTCCGCACATTTTGCTGATGTTTATATATTCCTAATGGAAACATTTGTACAGATACCGACGAGATATAGCATATTTGTACAGATACTGAACATTTTTTTTTTTCCAATTTTAAAATTCTTCTTTGGAGAGACAACTATTACTACAGTTTCCATGTTCCCCTGAAGTGTAAACACCGCGCCTCCATCAAAACATTGCTGTTTGTTTGAGAATCCTGATCTGCTCGACAACAGTAACACGAGCTCAACCAATTAAGTGGATGTATTTTTACAGTCCTTTTCATGCAAGTAGCACAGGAATAATACACTTAACCTTTACAGCAGAAATGTACGTTACGGTCATTTAGCCAGCGGGTGAACTTGTATTCAGTTATTAGTGAAACTAGATCAACAGAGCGCCGTTGCATTTCAAAATGTGTAATATCGAAATTGAGTCTCCATCGACAGTCACTTAATAGTTATATTAAGTAGCCTAACAATATTAACTAGAATATGCACATAATTGATTACTTTATTAATATTAATTTGCATGATAATTTGGATAATAAATCAAATTAGTCATCATTTCTTTCACTGGATAAATTGTTAATAAATAATAAGAAGAATAAGAGATGAATAAGTGAACATCAAATCAGAGCTGCACAATTCTGGATAAATTGAGACTCAATAACAATAAGATCTAAACAAAAATAAACATTTAATTTACTAGAGATTCTGACTAAATGTTAATTGCTGCAGTTTATTTAAAACATATTGAATTAATTATTTAAAACAATCGTTTTGATAAATGATTCAATGACTCAAAGACTTCCCTTGTTTCATTACTGGATGAATCTGCCATTTTGAACAAATCTCTTAAATGAATGATTCAATAACAAATATATTTTAACAGTCACTTGTCACCACCTGGTAGCAAATTGATGTAATTAATATAATAATTATTAAACGCATCAAGTTACTTTCAAAATGTGATTTACTCTATTTTGATCACTTCCATAGATAAAATGTTTGTGTCCTAACTATGAACTTTTATCCCAGTACTTACTTATTGTAAGACAGTGATAATGATACTGTGTAGTTGAAAAGACTGTTTGTAAAACGGTTTCATACCAAATCATGACAACAGCTCTCTCTGACTCAGTGGCAGGGATAACACAGATCTGATGTTCACAGTCATTTAACGATTAATCGTCCAGTTCTATCGAATACATCGTTCTTTTAATAGCTGAAATATTCGGACATTCAACTCTCACGTAAAGATTGTTGTGAATACATGTTGGGTAAGTGTATAAGCCAAGCTATCAGGCTAATCAGGTACCTGTATGTTAATTAAAACTGCAATCACATTAAAAAATAAATAAATAAATAAATCACATAATAATAATTAATGTAATTGTATCAAAGCGCATACCCGGACAGAAAGCCTTATATAATTTTACAGTTGTCACAGAAGAAAGAAAGCGCAACAATATTTACTGTTTTCACACAGTCATATTCGCTATGGTGTTTATCAAATAACAAGAGTAGAGAAAGAAAGTTCTGGATTCTTCCACTTCTGTTCACTGTTGCTTCGCAAAATAGTCACCAAATCATGGTTTTATAGGTGCATTCACACTGTAATTACAGTAATTATGAGATTACTATACTTGTACAGTATTTATAGTACGTTCATGTCCTCATAGAACTCATAATTACAACTTTTTGGAGAGCTCCGACTTGTGCCACGTGACTGTTGGAGCACCTGACTTCTGCATATTCAGACAAACAGAAGTGCTAAGAAACTTGTTCGACTTCCTGTAGCGCTGCGCAGAACCACAGACATAATAAAAACATAATAAAAACCCGTATCGAACGTTCCTGCAATACGTCAATGAGTCCGCCATATTGCTGAGGGCAAGACTGCACTGTAAACAAATGCTGGCAAGCTGCGGTTTTTCTGGATAAAAACGAAAATAACGTCTAGATTTATCAACCGATTTCAGTGGTTTATGATGTACGTGGTGTACAAAAAGTTCCATCTCAAGCTACTTAAAACCTCGATAGCAGACTTTAAAAAAATATTTATTTTAATAAGGAACAGTCAAAGATTTGTCCTGTATTTGGCTGCTTATTCTTGGATAAGAATTGTGAAGACGCACATAATGAGATCATTTAAGTTTTCACATTAAATGAAAAAAAAAAAAAAAGATTTCTTATTGTGGAAAAAGCATTTTCTGTCTTTTAACCCATTTTAGCTTTTCTTGTGTTTAGAATTGACCACCATTGTGAAAATGAAGCAAATCATCAAATACAAATCACACAGGCTGCATTCTGCATTATAATAGCACTAAAATGATACAGATATTTACAGATAGATACTCCAAAACATGCAATAACAAAGATAAATCATGGATCCGTTATGGTAATACATATGATATGGTACAACTACAATTGAATGCAAATAGTAAATAAAAGTTAAAGCTGTATTAAATAGTGCTGTATAGTAAATAGTTTGCATACATATAGGAAATAGTATACAAAGTATATAATAGAATATAGTCAATAATAAAGTGTATAATATTGTCAATAAACAGTATATAGCAAATAAAATAGTAATGATTATATGATATACTGATAATAGCATATAGTATATGTATAATACTAATACCAATGGTTTAGCTCCATCCCAAATCCTGACAAACCTGTCCTGTCCTGTCAAAGTCCTCCAGCTTGAAGTGCTCACACAGAGAACTCGCTTGCGGAAAAACCTTCCCTTCTTCTAGCTACTTCCCACCGTCTTCGTCTCTGTGTCTCTGGGAAACCTTAAATGTGTGAGAAAAGTAAGCTAGCCAACTAACTAACGTTACAGCAATTCACAAAATGTCAGTCACCCAACCGAAACGAGTGTTTGTCTTAAAAGTAGGTTTTAAGAAAATAAAGATGCATATTTCAATTTCAGGAAATATAGTTGATAAAATAAGATAATACACGCTAAAAACTATAATATAAATCATGTAAACTCATGTCTAAACTTTCACAGCTAATTAGTGACGTTGCTAGCTATTTTCTGACTGACTCCGGTGGTCAACTACTATCGACATAATTATATAATTTTATATAATTATATAATTTTTACCCAGAAAGCTACTAAAGATATTTAGAACAGTTCATATGACTGATTCAACCTTTATACTAAGGGACCAGGGTTGGGTAGGTTACTTTTAAAATGTATTTCACTACAGATTACAAAATACATGCTTTAAAAAGTCATTTGTAACGTATTTCGTTACATTACTCAAGTTTAGTAACTTCATCTGAATACTTTAGAATACTTTGGAATACTAATAAGTGTGGAACAAACACAAAAAAGGTAATTGCAACTTTTTATCTCACAATTCTGACTTTTTCACTCAGAATTACGTGAATAAAGTTGCAATTATGAGTTATAAAGTCAGAATTATGAGATATAAACTCGCAATATTGAGAAAAGTCAAAAATATGAGATATAAACTGAAAATAATGAGAAAAGTCAGAATTATGAGATATAAACTCACATACTAAATTCACAATTGCAAGAAAAAAAGTCAGTATTACAAGTTTATATCTCCCGATTCTGACTTTATAACTTGCAATTGTGAGTTTAAATCTCACAATTCTGAGAAAAAGAAGTCAGAATTGTGAAATGCAAACTCACAATTGTGAGGGGAAAAAAACTAATTGTGAGAAAAAGTTGCAGTGACGAGTGAATTATAAAATGACTCAAAAACAACTATCACAAAACATGAAAACATGAAACTGAACTCCGTTTTTTCAGGCGGTCAGAGTCAGAGAATCACCAATTGCTGTTTAAATGACATTAAAACTCAAAGTTATCACTTTGGTAATCTAAAATACTTTTCAGATGTAACTGTAATCTGATTATCGCCCATTTAAAATGTAACTGTAATGAAATACAGCTACTCAAATTTTGTATTTTAAATACGTAACTAAGTTACTTGTATTTCGTTACTCCCCAACCCTGTAAGGGACTAGAATACTTTTTGTGCGCCGAAAATAACAAAATAGCGACTTTGTTCAACAATTTCTAGTGATGGGCGATTTCAAAACACTGATTCACTGATTCTTTTGTTTCGAATTCGAATTCAGAGCGCCTATCAAACTGCAAACGTCACATATTGAACTTTTTAGTAGCTTTATGGGCATTGAAAAAGGGAGTCTTCTTGCTTTAATTATATCGGGGGCTTAAATTAAACACTAGAGGCTCTGACAAAGTATTTGATGGGAATGCTTGAGATAGGTTTTTAGAGTGAGGAAGGAGCCAGTTTTAAGGCACACTAAACAAACAAAACACAGCTCCTACCGAGCATGTCAGTGCCTGACCTAGTCAGACGCGCTGTTCGAGGTGCATGGGTCTCAGTGGCTCAATATTTGTTGATAAATCCTTCCCCTTTGAGTTGTCTTCATTTCCTCTCTAGGCTGTCCTTGAAGGTGATTTTCTTTGCTTTTCAGCCAGAGCGAACCATGTAGTATGTCTCTGAGGGGGTGTATGATAATCTGGACCACGCGCGTAAACCTCGACTATGGAAGAGTGAACGTGACTGTGTCACAACTTCCGTAAAATAAACTCTCCACCTAAAATAATAGCTGCTCCACTCGGCCAGCCCTGACACAGTTGGGGGAAGATTGCATTCCCATTCCCAAAACGAACTAGGGAAGGAGCTGTTTATTGAATTTGTCATTCATTTCTGCACAATGAGATACCAGATGCGTGCTGGAACGTCAAGGGCGCGCGTGAGCTTGGGGGAAATAATAAATAAACTATAAATAATAATAATAATAAAAAGTGCTAATAAAACGTGTATCCACTTATAGATCAGATACACATAACTGATGAAAAATAGCCTTCTACTGTAACGCTGTAATACAAGAAAATCATGTTCTTTCTCTGAAGGGCCCAGTAAATCAACAAAAGGTTTGAGTATGAATCTCGTGAATAATTATGAATCCTTAATGATCATGACTTTGACAAAAAGAGCATGTTATGTCATGCATACCGAACAATATGGTCTACACGGTGGTGGAACAGAAATGTGTTTTATATAAGAGATAAAGCAATCATTGGGTCCAGCACATACTGTACCGCAGAGTTCACAGCCGAAGAGCGCTACTGCTCTCTGCCGGTGACAGAAAAACGAGTGTGCTCATACAGAATAGTGAAGACAGTGGCATAAACAGGTGATTTGCCACCACATTTATTACATTCTTTGCCATTCATTTTGGGTCTAGCTTTTTTTATGAACTACTTCAACTCATTGGATTCAACAATAACGAATAATTGCGACAGTGGTTTACACAAGCTAAGAAAAACGAAGCTTGCTGAAATTTGGTGATTGACATTGGTAATAATATTTACACATGCATTGATTTTAGTCTAATCAAATTAAAAAATATCTAAATATTAATGACAATAAGCGCAATTTTGGTGACACCTTACATTAGCATTCATGTTAATGAGTTTCAAGAATTGCTGTTGTTTTATTGTTTAAATAATATTTCATTTTTCATCATTTAGCAGACGCTTTTATCCAAAGCGACTTACAAGGGGAGCAATTGGGGGTTAGGTGTCTTGCTCAAGGGCACTTTAGTCATGGTATCGAAGGTGGAGAGAGTGCTGTTCATTCACAATCCCCACCGGCGTGGGAATCGAACCAGCAACCTTCATGTTACAAGCTCAACTCCCTCACCACTAGGCCACGACGAAATAATAGCTGGGAAAACTATTAAATAACATACAATATTTTAAAATATAGATATGTTGCAGTAGCTTGTTTGAACTACTAGTTTATTATTATTATTATTATTATTATATATGTGTAACACAACCACTGTAATGTAAAATGATTTATAATTACCGACTGTGCTGATCCCTGTTTTAGGCCATTGATTGTTTACTACAAGGACACTGGCCCTTTAAGAGAAACACGTCACACAAAAGACCGGAAGAGGCATTTGTCAACACATGAAGCCATACACCGTCATAAAGCTGCTTCCGATTCCTTCATAGATGACTGAAATGCCGCTACTGCTTTGAAGCGCTTCTGCACCATTTAAGGGCTCGTCTCGGCTATTTAATACAAGATCATTTTAGTCCAAAGAACGAGTCAGACAGCTGAATACATTACAGTAAGTGCTGCACACTGGCCGTGTTTCAAAACTCAGTGAGCCGCCTACATAGACAACATGCACAGACGCGCTGTGTCCATAACGTCTCCCCCCCTCTCCCCCTGCCATATAGGTTTTGTTTGTTTGGGAAAATGCTTTGGTGCTTTGATCAGATTTGCTTGTGTTTACTGTCTTCCAGGATAAAACTGAGACATTAAATAAAAATGATAAATACTAAAAATAATACAATAAAAAGAGAAAAAGATTCAGAATATAAAACAAATGATTTGAAAATGCTTGAAAATTTGTAAATATTAAGACATGAATATTATGATATGGTCATTTATGTTAATAACAATGTAATATTATTAATTAATGATATTATTAATAATAATAGCTATAGTAATGCAATGTAAGATTTACATATATATATATATATATATATATATATATATATTAGCATTCATGTTGCTGTTGCTTTGTAGTTTTATGAATTGTGTTAATTGTTTTATGGTTTAAATAATTACTGAAGAGACTTAAAATATCCTACAGTATTTTTAAATATAGATATGTTGTAGAAGCATGTTTGAACTGCTAGATTTAAATTTTTTAAAATTGTTGATTTTAAATGGTTTTTTAATGCTATTTTAAATGTATTTTATTTTTTAGAATGTTACTGTTATTAACAATATTTTTTTATTGTATAGTAACAGCTCAATAAAAGAACTAAAACATTTAAAAATATATATTTAAAAAAAATGTCATTATTGATTAAAAAATAGATATTAATAATAAAGGCTCTTGGTCTATATAATCAATAACATGGACCAGCCTCTGTGAAGTTTGTGAAGTTGAGTTTAAATGCTCTTTCTCATCACAGGTCAATTATGAGTGCTGAAGCAGTCAGCTGTACTATAAAGTCACCTGTCGCCCTGCAGATTGGAGACGCTGTATCTGATTCATCTCGTCCTGGCGTCTACATAACAGACATCACCCTTGCCGAGCCTGTAAACGTGAGTGTCTCTCACAGTACATCAGGTCATACAGGTTACAATTATTGATTGACCAGCTTGGGCTTATTAATGCCCGACTAAGTTGGAGTTGCAATTTGGAGGCCCGTTTCAAAGAAACAGTCAGAGCCCGCCATTTAAGTAATATCTTTAATGCTAAGTCATATTTCATGTTTTCTGAGAGCCATCACTCTTTCATATCTGCGTTAGTTTCTATGGCAGTGACGTTGCGCTGGTAATGTATACGCCAGAGCTGTTGGTATGCGCCAACAACAACCGCAACATGGAGGGGTTTGCAATGCAGATGTGTAATTTACGACTTGACATTGTGTAGCCTCCGTGCCGGACTACTGCATCTTATGAGGCAACGGCAGAAACTTAGGAGGCTGGTATGCGTGGCTTCATTCCTCACAAAACTGATTTCAGACAGACTTTTGAGGCAGCATAACGGTTTAATGATCTACAACAAAATAGAACATGCATTGGTGATAACTGAGCAAATATTTTATTGCTACAATAGTAATTTCTGTTGTCGTTTACACACAACTTTCAGACACCATATTTATATTTTTAGCTCTGGACTGTTGTATAAAATCAATAAGATATCACTTTTGCAATAGTGCTGATGTTTGGAAAAACGGTATTATGAGTTATAAACATAAATATAGGCTATTATAAATATTAAAAACAAGAACTCATACTGGGACATTTTTTGCCCTATATATTTTGAATTTTGGGAGCATTTTATTAATATCAGTGGCATTTTTGCCCCCAAGTCCCAATAATTTCTGAACCTGGAGTGTGCTCAGGTGATCTTTTTCGATTCTTTTTCTTCTATTGCGAGGGCCGTTTCAAGTGAAATGGGCGGAACATTGCAAAGGCGGCTACTGATGCCCGATATCTGTATAGTATTACACAGTTTTGCTGTTATACCTCTTTTATGTCTAGATTCAGGAACTCTCTTTCAAGAATTACTACACAGCATATTTGACGGTCCGCTTGCAGCGGAGAGAGGACAGTTCTGCTAAGTGGGTCACTTGTTTGAGAAACTACTGCCTCATGGCTAATCCACACGCTGAGGCAGGATCACACGACTATTTCTCCATCTACAGACAACAGGTAGGACAAGGCCACCACCAAAAGAGAAAGATGAACCAAAATATTCATCACTTGGAAAAGATCACCATGGACATTCTGCTAAACTTCTGCTTTTGTGCTCCATGCAAGCATATAAGTCCCTTTGTGCGTTTGAACTAGGGATGTCAATTTATGATCATTCCCATGATTGACTGTCGTTTAAATGACCAGTTGATCATTCATCTTAATACTGCATGATGCATATACTGCAATGATATTCATAGAATGTGCAAATGCTCAAAACACCAGCTTCCTCATCCGAATGAAAATGTTTTTTTTTAGTCTACATACAAATGAAACTAGTTGTAGGATTGTAAAATGAATCAATGAGATTAAGATCATATGATAAAATGGGGCGAGAGCAGCATAGTTAGCCTATCCTTGGCATAATTTTACTTTAAATGGTGGTTATTGTTGGCTTCATGTTTCATATCCTGTTGTCATGGTGCTCGTTGTTGTATTGTATTTTAAAACACAAAATACGGTGCATAGGGCTGTGCCGGTAAGCTGCCACTAACTGTGGTACGGCATTACACGTTTTTGCACATATCATTCTTTTTTATGTGAATATTATGACACAAGTGAAGTACAGAGTTTTGTTTAGAAGAGAAATAATTGGTTACATTTACAATACATGGGCCCATAAATTTAAATTAAGCCATAAGCAGCTTTGCGTTCTGTTTTGTGGGTTGTTCACTCAAATTTCTATAAATTTTACAAGAATTTATATTCGTTCTCACAACTTATTGATTCCTTCATTTTAGTTAAATTATGGTCACGACTGTTGTAACCTTAGTTTTAATTTAACAAGGGACCGAATGAATGAAAATTGGAACAAATTATTATTATTTATTTTTATAGCCTATCATTGTTTTTTTTTTTTTTTAGCATGCACTCTATAGCACAATTCACATGAATGTGTTGGTATTCATTTTCACTTTTCCCGGCACCACAACATCCAATTTACAGTAAATGTCTCGCTAATGCGGAAGATATAATTCTCTTTTCTGTCAGTGTCAGTAGCTTTGGAACATTAGGAGAAAACATGAGACAAGAGACGCTATGTCCTGCTTGTGTCCCAAAGCCATCTCAAAGCACAGAGCCCGATATATAATGAAATACTTATCTTTGTGGGAAATTATAATTAAATGAGACTCGGTTTCCATTTCTAAGAACTTTGTATTGTTTCCATTTTAATGCACTTTTAAAGTCAGGATACACACAAAGATCTAGCCCTCTATGCACCTCGCTTAATCAATGATCGATAAGTCTAATTGATTACATTATTATCGTCAATTAATCGATTGTCGATTAACCGTTAACATCCCTAGTGTTATCAAAAGTACCAACTTCAGTACCAAGTCGGGACTGAAATTTTAAAAATGTGACGCTACCAAGCATTTCCCCCTAGCATTTTGAGCACTGTTGAGAAGATCCTTAAACACCCCTGATTGGCCATTGTGTTCATGCGCTCAACAGATATATCTGTGATTGGCTATAATGATCAACTCTTCAAAAACGTGTTGTAAATAGACATCCGTGACACTCTTCACTGAGCGCTTACACAGATACACACGGGCGCGTGTGAATAGACGTCTGCAATCTAATGATCTGCTAATAAACGCCTGCTTTCAAACGCTCCTAACTATGTAAGCACCCGGTAAAGAGATTTTCATTTTCAACATTTTCAATGTTTTTGAAGCATTGATCATTGTAGCCAATCACAGACATATCTGCTGCGTGTATCATAACATTTTCAAAATTTCACTATTGTCACATTTTTACCAACACTACTAGTTTGAACCTTCAACATTTTGGTTATCAGCCTGGATCTTTAACCACTACACCACCAATTATCATATATTAGTGTAATAGATACCAAGTTGTATAGCCTATAACTGAGTTGTATAGCCTATAAGCGTTTAAATACATTAGTCAAGCCATAATAAAGAGCATCAAAACGGCATTTACTGTTTCCGTTTTGATAAACAAATTTACAGAATTTGAAAGCTGAGCTTTTGTTTCACATCTAAAGTATCCAAGCATGTTGCGATTAGTGGATGGCAGGTAAACTACAAATAATGTTTGGTGAAGTTTTGTTCATGCATTAATAGAAAACAGAACAGACTAAAAGATCTTGGTTCATCAAAATGAAGACCATTTAAAAACAAGAAAACGATATTGTCGACCTCCTACCTGTTTACCTGTTAGCTTGAGTGCACAAAAATATGGAAGCTCGTACCACAAAATAAACCTTAAATCAGTTTATATCAGAGTTTATATACACAATTGCGAGATATGGAGAGCTATAAACTCACAACTGTGAGAAATAAAGTCAGAATCACGAGGAATAAACTAAGAATTGAGATACAAACGTGCATGAAACAGCCAGAATCGCAAGAAATGAAGTTATATTCACAAGAAATAAATTGAGAATATAATTAAGATAAACATGCATATAGTCAGAAATGCGATAAAGTCAGAATTGTGAGATTTGAAGTTTATATGTCAATATAGCTGTAATTGTCATAATTACTGCTTTTGTGAGCAGGCAAAAGATGTGATATTTTTAATCTTTTTAAATAATTTCCTCTAAGACAACACCAGCAATTGTGTCCACGGGATATCTTCAGTTTTTCAATTAAAAACCCTAACCGTTTTGTCTGCCATCCCAGCATAATTGCAGCAGCTCGGAGAACATTTTGTTTGTCATCACAGCGATTTGGCCCATTTGTGGCTCTCCGGGGATCTGATGTCCCGGTCTTTGATCTGTGAGTTGCCTGTAATGACTGCTTTAATGTATTGAGATCAGGCTCCCTCGATGCTTTTTAGCTCCGTTTCAAAGACACAAAGATATTAGACGTGTCCTCAAGTGAACTCTCAGATGTTCGGACGCTGATTTCTGCACTGTATGGGCACCTTTAGCGTCATTGATTAGAAATTTGCATCGAAAAACTCACATGGGATGCCACATAGCATAGAATTTAAAAGGATTTTAAAATTCTGTCATCGTTTACTGCAAAACCTGACTCTCTTCTATGGAACACAAAAGATTATTTTTTTTTTTTAAGAAAATCCTGGCTGTTTTTTCTATACAATGAAAGTCAATAGGGGCTGTCAAGGTCAATGACCTAGAGAAGACAAGTCTTCTGTTTTGCTATTGTTAGCTGAAATTAAAACTAAGAAAAACATATAAACATTAAAAATACATATATTTGTTTTTCTTATTTTTAGTTTTTGCTTTCAGAGAATTGGAATGCCAGATTTTTTTTTTTTTTTTTTTTCAATCAAATGATTGAAAGAGGTACATGTTCAGAGTTGTAGTGCATTTACTTGATTTCTCTAGAGACGGCCTTCAAAATCTGAGAAAACAAACAGATAACTTGCCAGTCTTTGCAACCTCTGTTACTCCTCTGCAAAATTCCTAAGTCTTCCAATGTAAAAAAGTGACATTTTTGCTGCGTCACTGTTTTTAGCGTATGCAAATTCTTCTTTGATATTCTGTTGGTTGGTGAAGGTCGTGTCAGCCTCTTACTTTGGTTGTTTGTTCAAATTATTACACTGAAAAATGGCAGTCTTTTATTTTATATAATTTATTTGCCCATGTATTGTCCATCCATAATGCCAATCTTATGGTATATCCATTGCCGTTCAAATGTTTGGGGTCAGTATTATTTTAAATAGACCAAAAGTGTTACATATTGACACTATAAAGACATATTTTAAATGTTACAAAAGATTTCTAACCTCCCCAAAAAAAAAAAAAAAAATTCTATTCACTACTTGCTATACATCAAAGAATCCTGAAGAAAAGTATCATTTTTTCTGATCCAATAAATGCTTTAAAACATTAAAAAAGTCTTAGTGCCCCCATTCTTTTGTGTATATGATATCTTGTATTATCATATGTATTAGTGTTCATATTATAAAGAGGCCAATATTCTCACGACAAAGTTCTTTTCCGCTCTTTGCTTAGGAATAAAAAGAAGTTCAAAATATGTGACCTGCGGTTTACTGTTACCGAACATCCAGATGAATCCACTCTGTTGAAAGCGACGTTTAGATGAATATGTAAACACATACGTAATATTTGTCTCAATAACAAAATATGCACGCATCAAAAATGACAGTGGTGAGAAAACGGCAGTTAAGGAAGCATCTGATCATAGCGATGTGGATGTTTGCTCGCGCTCTCCAATTTGGCACTGCAGTCAAGTCACGTCACATTTATTCATACAGTACTTTTTCATACAGATTGCTTTAAAGAGGCAGCTTTACATTATTAAACTTGACAAACAGTGTCAGTGTCTCTCAGTTTGAATTACAACTTCAATATGTACTATAAAGTGGGTCTCACGCGTGATCGGAGTCAACTGAAGAAATTAACCTGAGAAATTAACCTTTTTCAAAGAAGGCAGGGTCTCAGAACAACAGCCAACTATTACATAATCACCACGGACCAAAGGGAATTTCGAACATGTTTGCCAGCTGGAGCAAACTTTTATGGAAAGATTACCAAAACAAACACCATACAAACTTTGTTCTGGCCTTATTTTGTTCGAAATGACAACGCACCGGTTTGTTTCGCTGGAAATATTTTGGGGCCTTAATACAGTAAACATAATCATTGGAGATGATACAACAGTGTGGTCCCTGAAGATCATTCCAGGGTAATTCGGTAAATGTATAGAAACAGTCCTACTAGTATCACTACTGTTAGCTGAAGTAGAAGGAAACTACACTCTAGTCATCAACCCAAATGCAAATGTCAAGTGTGCCGAGCAGTTTTGCAGATTACTACATGAAACTGTCTCTTTTATCAGGTTTCCATTCTGTGTAGTTAATTAAGGCTTTGAAATGCACATCCTTAGTGTCTCTGTTAAATTCCAACATTCATTCTTAATTTAACCTCCTTTGTTTCTTTGATGGCTGCATGAAAGGCCCAGAATTCTGCCAACTTTGTGTCACTTCTTGCCGAGATCTTTTCTTCTCTATATTTGGCTTTTCAGATGTTGACGGAGCCTGATAATGTGACAACAGTTAGACTCATCTTGCGACAGCCTTCCTCAGAATGGCTCAATTTCAGCATTGAGGAAATTAACATTTACTCATGTGCAAAAGAGGTATGTACATTGTCATTTATGGCACAAAATAAAAGGAATCGCAGAATTAAGTCTGTCAAGCTATAATTCATTGTGTGTTTGTGTATGTATGTATGTATATTTATATAAATATAGTTATATTATAAGAGAGAGAGTTTGCATTTAGAATTATACTTAGAGTACATGTAACGGAGGCCAGCCAGTAGTTGTTGTGCGAGTAAACTTCACTCCTCACACCTCAAGAGATGCTCTAGCGACAGATGCTAAGGGTTGCAGCCTTTAGCCTCCTTGTTAGAGCGTCCGACTCCCATGCCGGAAGACCTGGGTTCGAGTAGGACCCAGGTAGAGGGGTTACATGTATATATATTTACAGTTTTAGAGTTAGTTTTGTATGCTTGTATGCGTTTGTTTCTGTTTGCTTTGTTTGATCAAAGTTGATCAGTAGACTTTTCTTTACTTAAAACAATATGTTCCTGTCTGGTTTTGTTTTGCTTTAGTATTTTTGAAGTTTGTTTTTGATTTGGTTTCCTTTTCTGTGTTTGTTTGGAGTTTGTTTTGTTTGCTTGGTTGTTTTTTTGTTTGTTTTGTGTCTGTTCCTGACTGGATTTGTTTTTGCTTTATCTATTTATTTTATTTGTTTTTTTCTCTGTTTGTTTGAAGTTTATGTTTCATTTGCTTTTTGTTTTGTGCTACATTTTGTTTTTTGAAGCAGCATTTTACCAAAACCTACAGAGTTGTTCAGTATATGTTTTATTTTTGTCTTTCCAGTATTCGTTGTTTTTGGTTTGCTTGTTTTGTTTTGCATTTTTGCTTGGTTTAGTTTTGTTTGAGGCATTATTTTACCAAACAGTGAATGTGTTTTTTTTTTTCCCGTCTGTCCAGGACTCAGAGCGAGATGTTCCTGCCTGGTTATCCACTCTCACACCTGTAGAGGAACCTCTTGATCTGAATGTGAGTATTTTGTGTATTATAATTTGTTGTATAATGCACAACAGTTGTCATCTAATAAATATTGAAAATCTTGTTGTTTACCAGCATATATAATACTCCCTTTAAAGACTGCTAATGTCATTTCATTTTAGCATCACACAAGCGTCTCCGTAGTTCATATGTATTTATGCAGCTCTGAGGTGTTAATTAAAAATCTTGCTTAAGAACAGAATGAAAAGATATTTATGGAAATGTATGAAACTCACAGGTTGTTGTTTTTCATTCGCTGTGCATTGTGGCCATGTCCCAGTTCTCATTTATCTGTCATTTGCATTAGAAATGTAAGATGCTTGTTTGATGGTTTGAAAGTGTCTCTATAGCTTTATTGATGAATGCTCAACTTAATGTTTATTTAAACAGTTTCACTGCCTGAAAAGCAGAGGAAGTAATCAAAATTTGTTGTTTACCTATAGTTTTTCATTGGGGGAAAGACCTGTTCAGTGGTAACTCTGAGGCGAATATGAGCTTGGAATTTAAAGAATTGTTTTCAGACAGAATAAGTTTTCATTTAATGTTAGGAATTTTCGGAACTTCTTTTTTGTTGTAATTGTTATATTGAATTATACACTGCCTGTTAAAAAAAAAAAAATGACTTGATCATTATTACAGTGATTATTATGTCTCTAGCATGTTTTATGTTTGGAAATGGTTCTTTTAACCCTAAAAGATGAGTGTGTAGCTCTTCATGTCTTAAACAACCATGTAGGAAAATGTATCATGGCCATATTCCTGGATGATGATGCCAAAATTCATCAGGGTTAAAACTGTGAAAAAGAATCATTTTGACACATGAATTGGCACCTCTGAGTCGTGACCTTAACCTCAGTGTAAGTCTTTGGGATGTGCTGGAGTAGACGCACCTCTTGCATTATCAGTACAAGATCTTGAACAATGCACCTTTTGATGAAAATACATTTTGTGATGTTATTTACCTATAAGCTACACACTCATCTTTTAGGATTAAACAAACCGTTTCCAAACATTAAACATGCTAGAAACATAATAATCACTGTAATAATGATCCAGTCATAGACTTCTAAGTATTTGCCTATTAACATCCAAACGTCTTTTGGCTGGGCAGTCAATATGGGCATGGGCCACCGAGCTTTGTTGATATAGTCATTAAACAAGACCTGTTATGCTTTTTAGAGCCCAAAAACAAAATCAAGACTTTGAAAAAGGGCTTAAAACCCCATATTAGTCTACCACCAGTAACAAACATTTAGTAGACCAATACAAACATTAAATGCAAATGTGTGTGTGTATGAATAATTTTATTTGAAAATGAGTAATAATCACTCTTTAGAACAAATATTTTTAAAATATTGATTCTTACAGTTATAATTATTATCATCTGTATGGCAGTACTTTACTGCCACTTGCTGGTCAAAACTGAATCTGCAACTTCACTCCAAAAAATAAAGGTTTTTGCCATTTTGTTTTGGTTCACTTTTTTTATTTAACTTCACACACACTTTACTTGTTTGTGTTCTACATAAGCAAAATGCTAAACATTTGAAATGACGTCAGGTTGAATAACTGATGATCATTTCTGAGTACACTACACCTTTAATAAAATGCTGCAATTAATGTTTTTGTGTGCATGTCTGTTTTGCATTGGTTGGTCAGGGACTTCCTGATCCAGAGACAGTTTCCTCCAGCATTCAGCAGATGTGGGCGCTCACTGAGATCATGCAGGCAAGCCAGACGGCGGCTTCCATTGGACGTTTCGACGTAAGTTACACTATTGTTTATGTGCGCAATTATCCTTCTTTTGTACTGAATTAACATGTTTATTCCAATTTCAGGTGGAAGGCTCTTACGACGTCAAACTACTGTCGTACACATAACGGGAATGCTGAAAACTGAACCATACTTTAATGTCATCATCTGTCCATTCAGTTTATTCTTTCATTTCTTGAGATGAAACCACTTGCACTGGGATAGTTTTATTCAATATTGTAATTACTATTTATACTGTTTGTTTATATGTATAAATATATATATTTCATTCTGCTTAATATTTATTTTTAGCTTTACCTCCAACTGTTATGTAAAATAAATAACATAAATCTCAAATAAACTGCATGAATGACTGTAAGCCAGATACTTTCAGAACACAAATTCATTGGTCAAAAGTTCCGGGAGTCTGTATATCAATTTGACATGGAAATTATTAAGATTACTTACGTATTTATTTACACATTTGTGATCTCACTTTCAATAAAAATAATCATCCATGCGTAGACTGCAAATGTTTCTCATTCATCTTAGAGTGTCGTTTGTTAATAATACTAATTTATCTATTTTACTATTTTAAGTATGTAATTACATTCAGTCTGAAGATTTATTGTCATATTTTCACCACAGAATTAGGCTGCTACTTCTGTCTAAAGGAATTATCCACCACATAATGCCAAGCTAAATATTAAGATAATCTTCATGGTGAAATTTTAAAGGGAATCACTCTTGCACCTTTTGACATCTTTTTTTTTTTTTTCAAATGCTAATAAAATGCATCTCACTGTGTTAATTAAAACTCAATGGACATGTTCATGGTTGCCAGGCAGTAATCAAGAGCAGCGCTGCTTCCTAATGCTAATCATTGGAAATCAATGGTCGGTGTCCAAGAGGAGCCTCCATCTGTCTCTGCTGGCATCTCGCGCACATCCGAGAGACCATATCGTCTATGCAACATTAGCCTGCAAATGGAGCTCCGCGATTCCATCCCCGCAAAGTCAGACAAAAAGATCTGCTTTGTGCAGAAACCGACGGCTGATTTCCGCAAGTTAAAGTGCCACTTTGAGTTATCTACAGTGTGATCCACAAACGTTACAATAGTATTATGGTATAAAAGACCCTGAAATTGTAGGCTATATGGATGTAATGTGCCATTATTAATCGTAACTTTCTCAAAACACATCAACTTCAATTTATTCATTTTCCTTACCATGATTTGCACGGTTCATCTACTTGCTTGTGTCTCCAATAGATGCCAGTAGATAAACGCAGAGGTTAAAACACCTACATTGATGCGTTATTGGCAACAAATAGTCGCCTGCTAGTTTAGAGATAATGGAGATTTTAATTATTTCCCATAAAATAGTCAATACGCAGTAGGCCTACTCAGTTTCTGTTAACACCCACACAAGCCATAAACAATCACTCAAGCAATCCATGTGGATAATATATACACACACACACACACACACACATTGAATGAAGAACTTAATTTCAGGTATTTAAGTTAGATAAAAAAGATTAAGACAATGAGAGAAAAAAAATTGCTGTTGTTTTGTGGTTAATTATGTTAACATGTATTAGCTAGCTAACAGTTATTTTAGGGGCTATAAAATAATAATATTTGCTATTTTAGTGAATTCAAATGAAACTACTTCACATTATTTCTAAATATTGTTTTTAGATTGGCTTACGCAAATATTTTAATAACGTCTCAATCTTATTTGTCATGGTAGTCTACTACATGTTATTCAGATTCACTTCAATGTTTTACTTATTTACTCCATAAGGTCTATTATATATATATATATATATATATATATATATATATATATATATATATAGATCACAGATATCTTTAAATTGCGTTAAAATGTTGATAACATTGATAGGTTTAAAATGTACTTGAAATAATAATAATAATAAACAATATTAATTTAAAAAACTGAGTTTTTATGCTTTGCATGGTTTCTCTTGTTATTTTATTGTGTCCAGTAGATGGCAGTAGCTAAACACACTAACAAAGAAATACTGATAGAAGCAAGATGGGCTACATTGATATACTGGGAAAAATCAGCTAAATCCCAACTTTTAGTTTAGTGGTAATGAATGGATTTTATTTCACACAGAACACAAGCAAGACCCATTACTCACCACATTAGGTTAAAGGACGTTCTGGGTTCAATAAAATTGAAGCTCTTTACAGGTTAAGGCAGTATCGACAGCATTTTATGCAGAATGTCGATTACTACCGAAAATCATTTCGACTAATTACTACTTAAAATGGAAGTCTATGAGGGCAATTGCTCAATTGTAAGCATGTAATTGCCAATGTGTTTGTTCTTCTGGATGGATCTTTTTTTTTTCTTCTTTTTTCTGAATTGACATCATGCGTCAAATGCAGCTTCTATTGAACCAGGTACCCACTGAACCACAATATTCCTTTAAAATCTTTATTAGTACCACATGAGAGTTGACATACAACATAAACTTCATGCAAACAGGACATTTACTTCGGGCAGAACATCAGATTTAACAGAGAGCATTAGCAAATCTCAAAACATGACTAGGGAAGTATCAAATTCATTTAGCTCTCATTTCAGTCTTTGAGTCTTGAGTGGATTTGGGAAATGAACTTTTGCAAGATTCCAGCACAAAGGGAGAGGAAACTTCACAAAGCACCTATATTCGTTCTGCTGATTAACTAAAAATGCAGATGGACTTACACCGGTTCTCCTCTTAAATCTTAAAATGTTTTTTAGAAGAACATTATGCTCCTCTTCATAGTGTCCATGTACAATTTCCAAGTTGCAAAAATGACAGCAAAACTCCATAAAAGTTGTTCTTCTGTTTTATATTTTCCATCTTTGAAGCTATATATACACCAAGTAGTTACTTGCATATAGGTCAAATATATGTGGAACTACATGTTATAATATATATATTTTTTCCCTTCAAAGTCTATCAAACAGAACAAAGAAATGGTAAAATTTCATCGTATCATGTCTTTCCTGTGACTAATACTCTGAGGTGTGAATTAAGACGTATAGTTCGTGGCACTGTATAAGTCATTTGAATAGGAATTGATAGGGTGTCCTTTACAATAGGTCTTAATTGGCATTTTATCCATTTCAGAGGTTGGCCAGAGGACAACTATCCATCACTGAGAAGCAGAACATCATCCTGAATGGGATTTTAATTGAAACCGAATTACTGAGAGACTTGTTCTCTACTGACAGTGAAGATTTGTCTGGACTCTGCTGACAACTGGTATTTGAATTCAATATTGACATGACTTGTGCGATTGCGCTTCTCGGGACGACAGATTAACTGTGAAGAAACAATTAGTTTCTGCATTAAAGAGAAACTTCTGCTGAAAATGAAGCAATTATCTTCCCCTGCAAACCCATCAGGTCCTTTAATAAGTGGAAAAGTGTGAGGCCTTTGACCAGTATTTAGTTCACACTTGGTTTGCTCTCAAACAAAAACCCAGACCGTTGTTGTCTGAATTTAAACAGTAAGACAAATCCCTTGGAAAAGCAGCAGCATGCAAAATGTTCACCGCCGATTTATGTCTGTTATGCGTAATGGACCCGAGCACGCTCCTCAAGCATCATGACAGTTGTTGTGGTTATACCAAGTAGTTATTCCCCAACAGGGAGCGTCTAAGTGACAAGGGGTTGGACTCTTTGTGAGAACAAAGCAATCCATTCACACCCTGTTAAGAAGACCTGACTCATGCAATTCAAGCAGCTCAGATACTTAAATGCTATCAACTCTTAGTCATGTCTGGTTCCATCAGATTTTCAACTCCCTTTCAGCTCTTTTTGGATCCTGAGCTATGTAAGTCTTTCTCATTTTTACTAATAATTCATTTCAAATCTTCGAAATCGATCTCAACTAAATCTATTATGTTACTAATTAAAGTTGTTAGCAGTGATGGGCTCTTTCGAAATGCTTCATCAAGATTCGAAACCTATGTTTTGGAAATCATTTGTTTTGAACCAGTGATTTGGAGTGTGTATCTAACTGCCAAAGTCATGTGGTTTCAGTAAGCGAGGCTTTGTTACGTTTTAACTGTTTCGAAACGTTTTGAATTTTCAATGGTTCGCCCCTAGAGAGCAATGATCACTGTGAACTCATGAACCGGTGTCTATGGTTTTTAAAAAGTTTTATAAATTTGTAGACATTTTTAATTTCACATTTGTATAATAAAAAGGAAGAGTTTTAGTTAATAGCCTCTTACTGGCCTGATCAACTACAAAACAAGCCCTACAATTTGATAAAGTAACATATTATGCAAACATTTCATATTTAATGGTATTATATGTTTGTTAATTGTATTTAGATTACACCTTCAATGAAACATTTGCAGGTGGTTTGTAAAAGGTGTTTTTATATAAGTTTTTGTTTTATTTACACTGTTTTGACCAGTAGGCATCACCAGCGTGAAGCATTGAGCACTTTGAAATAGTGAATCATTTAACGAAGCAATCGATGCATTTGATTCAGAGTTTCGAAATTTCTCCCATAGTTAGACTCAAAATGAGAAATTTCACAAAATGTCAAACTTTTACAAACAATGATTGCTGTTTTGCAATTTTGTTGCGGCACAACTGCCATAAAAAGAAGTGGTAATAGTAGTGACAGTTTTCTGTAACAATCCCGTTTGCCAATGGAGTGATTGTTTGTTGGACCAATGGCAGAGTGCCACCTCCAAGTGATCTGACTGGCTAACACACAGTTCACAGGCAGATTACTTCTTTTGTTTACAAAACAAAGGACTCGGTTCTGTAGTGCTCTGTCATACAAAAGCGACATTTTATGTGACATTCACCCTCTCATATCGCTTAAAATCACTTACATTAAGCTGTAACTGCAGGTTACCCTGCGTGATTTGCCCTGTAATAAGTTGAAGGTAACATCCTGCAAAAGTCAAATGATATGATGATCAATAGATCCAATTCTATGAGACACAATAAAGTGCCCAACTATGCTCTGTCATATAATTTAGCCCGGGTATCATGTAAAAACCAAAAGCACACTGAGTATTGATTCACATATTGACTTTTGTCATACACCAAGCTGCTGGATTTTTGGATGGATTTGTGTCTGTCTTACCTCAGTTGTATTTTAGGGGCAGAAAGATCCTCTAGCGCTTGTGCTGTTCTCGAAACTCCTACATTATCATGCTTAAGCTCTGTTTTCAAGCAGAACAGAGATGGACCTGTCATGCTGTAGCCAATTACAGTAGTGAATTAGTCACCACACAAGCGTTTCTTACAAGTGATGTATGTGATATCGCGGGATATTCTTGTCATTGTGGAGCTATTAGAAACTGGCATGTAGCAATCTAGTTGGACGTTTCCACAACATAAATAGCAGCTTGGCCTGTCAGACCTTGCACCATCCATAATTTCACATACAGTGGTTGGAGATCTGCAATAGTATCCAAGCACAGGATAAGATGGTTAGTCCTTCCAATAATAGCTGTATATACTTGTGAAAACACACTTAAACACAATAAAAATTGGTTCTGCATTGGTTTAATAGGCTATAGTATTCAGTCTGAATTTTATGGTCGGGGTTGTGTGCTTTAAGCCATCTGCCATAACGCCTCCATCAATTCCCATTTTACTACATGATAATGGCGAAAGTTTATGAGATATAAGTGCTCTTTGCTTAATTCATGCTGCTATTTAGATGGCACATCATCATGCCGGCCCTTTATTACCATAAAGCAAATTACAGTGTGAAACTTCACTATCAAAAATGCTTTAGCAAGAGACATCAACAAGCAAAAGTAGCATTAATCAGGCCCATAAGTATCTCTTATCTGCATTTTGGCATCATAAACTTTAGATTGTCATTGGGAACGGTGGAAAAATAACAGCGACTGCCAGTCGTCACAGATAGGGGTTCTGGACGGGGGATCCATTAGTGCTGTCAATCAATTAAAAAAAAAAAAAAAAAAAAAAAAACTAATTAAGCACACATTTTTCTGTAATTTATGGTAATTAAGCACACCTAATATTAAAGTGTTTAATATATTTTAATACTGTAATAATTTCACATTTAATTTCCAAATTAAGAGAAAAACAAAAAGACAGTATAATTTATCTAACAGGAAGAAAATATACATCAATTGAATAAAGTCTTCTCTTCATAAATTATAAATTAAATATAGATTAATCCTTATTAAAGCTGTAAAAGTGATTCAGTCTAGAGCAGTGAGTGATTTTCTCTTTTTCTTTTGTTTATTATTACAGTGATTATTATGTCTCTAGCATGTTTTATGTTTGGAAATGGTTCTTTTAACCCTAAAATATGAGTGTGTAGCTTTTCATGTCTTAAACAATCATGTAGGAAAATGTATCATGGCCATATTCCTGGATGATGATGCCAATATACATCAGGGTTAAAACTGTGAAAAAAAATGGTTTAGGGAGCATGAAGAATCCCAAAGACTTACACTGAGGTTAAGGTCAGGACTCAGAGGTGCCAATTCATGTGTCAAAATGATTCTTTATGCTAAATATATATTAACTATGAGAAAATGAACTAGACCTGTTTGTTTAAAGGGCATCTTTTCATGTTGAAAACTAGAGTACAACTGCCAATCTGAATATATTACTGGTAAAATCTTGAGTAAAAATCTTGCCTCTATTAGCGAGGTTATGATACATGTATCTGCTCTCCCTCTATCTTTATTATTTTTCATATCTTTTCCAAACTGAAATTCATTTGACATTTGGCAACGCTCTGTGTGATGCACATAGTGTTAAATATGCATTCATTCTTTGTCTCTTTTACATTGTCTTTATTCTCTTTGTCTTTTCCCCTTCTCCCACACGTGGTCTTTTGTATTTTCCTCCTTTTCACCTCATTTTCTCTGAATTATGTGGCAATTGATATGGTAATTGTGTTCATGCACTGAGCAGTGAAATGCTGTAACCAGCGTAGCTGCACATGCCAACTCTCTAGATGTGATGATCATACACAGTGGGAAGATGTCAATCAAATGTACTAGAATCATGTCAATCAAGTGCACTTGAATCATTTTGTTCTCCAGTGTCGGCCATTATGGGGTTGCCATTTGTCAATCAAAATTGACCCTATTTACTTTCCTAATACTATGTTCTTGTTCTAAATGATTTTAGGTGCACATTATGGCAAAGGAAATAAATGGCTTAACTGTTATCCTCTCTTTTTTTCTGGATTGGCTTCTTGGCCACTAGATATGGCTATAGTAGTATAACCCCCATTCTAATTAGATCTGATGTTAGGATGTTGCAAAGCTAACACAATTTTGGTTAAATAGTCTATTTTAATTAGATCTGATGGTAATGTTGCTAAGTTAAAAAAGGTACTGTGTGGATATTGGGTAAAATAGTCTCATATTAACCTGACATATGATATTAGCATGTTGCTAAGCTAACAACACTGTACTAGATAAAAGTATTTAAATTAGATCTGAAATTAGCATGGTGCTAAGCTAACAAAGTCTACAAATATTGGGTAAAATTTTCTATTTTAATTAGATCTGATGGTAGCATGTTGCTAAGCTAAAAACACAATGCCCGTTTCTCAATATGAGTTCAGTAGGCTAACCACTTCCCGGTTTACCGGGGACAGTCACGTTTTTTGGTGTTCTGTCCCTGACTGGAGCTGTCCCCAGAAATGTCCCTGTTTTACAGCTCATTCAAGACAACCCACAAATACATTACAAAAAAAGTCCGACCAACACACACAAGCCTGTTGGTTACCAGTCTAAGGTTGGATAACAAAACCATTGTGTAGCGATTATATTTACCAACAGAAGGTGTTGCGAGTTATTCACCAACATATTCTTGGTTACGACACGTTGCTACTTCAAGAAGAATGTAACCTGGATGAGAGTAGAGTGCCATTAGTATCAATTATCAAAAGAAACTTTATCGGTTTCAAGGTAGTAACATACTAACTATTCATGGAAATTAGTAATACTGTTTGTATGTGTTGTATAACAGGGCCTCGGGGTGTGATTGTTTTCTACAATTTTAAACGTCTTCAAAAGTCCCACAGTCACAACCCAGCAATTTACACGCACACACACGCACAATCTTAACTATATCACGTGGTGAAGGGACACTCAGTTATGAATAAATTAATAATATTAATGAAAATAACAACAATAATAATAATAATAATACAGTCGTGGCCAAAAGTTTTGAGAAATACATAAATATTGGAAATTGGAAAAGTTGCTGCTTAAGTTTTTATAATAGCAATATGTATATACTCCAGAATGTTATGAAGAGTGATCAGATGAATTGCATAGTCCTTCTTTGCCATGAAAAGGAACTTAATCCCCAAAAAACCTTTCCACTGCATTTCATTGCTGTCATTAAAGGACCTGCTGAGATCATTTCAGTAATCGTCTTGTTAACTCAGGTGAGAATGTTGACAAGCACAAGGCTGGAGATCATTATGTCAGGCTGATTGGGTTAGAATGGCAGACTTGACATGTTAAAAGGAGGGTGATGCTTGAAATCATTGTTCTTCCATTGTTAACCATGGTGACCTGCAAAGAAACGCGTGCAGCCATCATCTCGATGCATAAAAATGGCTTCACAGGCAATGATATTGTGGCTACTAAGATTGCACCTAAATCAACAATTTATAGGATCATCAGCAACTTCAAGGAAAGAGGTTCAATTCTTGTAAAGAAGGCTTCAGGGCGTCCAAGAAAGTCCAGTAAGTGCCAGGATCGTCTCCTAAAGAGAATTCGGCTGCGGGATCGGACTGCCACCAGTGCAGAGCTTGCTCAGGAATGGCAGCAGGCAGGTGTGAGCGCATCTGCACACACAGTGAGGCCAAGACTTTTGGAAGATGGCCTGGTGTCAAGAAGGGCAGCAAAGAAGCCACTTCTCTCCAAAAAAAAAAAACATCAGGGACAGATTGATCTTCTGCAGAAAGTATCGTGAATGGACTGCTGAGGACTGGGGCAAAGTCATATTCTCAGATGAAGCCCCTCTCCGTTTGTTTGGGGCATCTGGAAAAAGGCTTGTCAGGAGAAGAAAAGGTGAGCGCTACCATCAGTCCTGTGTCATGCCAACAGTAAAGCATCCTGAGACCATTCATGTGTGGGGTTGCTTCTCATCCAAGGGAGTGGGCTCACTCACAATTCTGCCCAAAAACACAGCCATGAATAAAGAATGGCACCAAAACACCCTCCAACAGCAACTTCTTCCAACAATCCAACAACAGTTTGGTGAAAAACAATGCATTTTCCAGCACGATGGAGCACCGTGCCATAAGGCAAAAGTGATAACTAAGTGGCTCGGGGACCAGAACGTTGAAATTTTGCATCCATGATCTGGACACTCCCCAGATCTTAATCCCATTGAGAATTATATTTCAGTACATCACAGAAACAACTGAAACAAATATCTAAAAGCAGTTTAGCAGCAAACTTTGTGAAAACTAATATTTATGGAATTCTCAAAACTTTTGGCCACGACTGTACACTTGCTACTTTGTGCTTAAAATGCAAAATAATAATTAAAAAGTTAAGTTTTAGTTTCTGTATACAGTAGCCTATAAACAGCGCGTGAAAATGAAAGTATTAAATTCAATAATAAATGTTAAAAAATATTTGTTATTAGCAGGTTTATTTATATTATCTTATGCAAGCTTTAAACATTTAAAAAATAAGTTTAAATAAAAATTATATGAAAATAACAATATGAAAGAAATGTTATAGGCTGTGTAATTTGTTTGTGATATTATGATGTATTTAATTTTATTGTGCGTTAGCCGCTTCTTATATGCTGGGACAGTCAGTTGAGCAACAAGATTGCAGCACATCTCAATTCTCACGAAGATTCATTCTGTGTCCTCTTGTCCTCCCGAGTACATTCTTTCAAGGTTGCCTGGCAAGAGCGGACTCCACAAGAATGCAAGTCCGCTCTTTGTGTTCTTGGAATTGAGAAACAGCCAATACTTTATGTATAAAAAATAACATACAATTGCTGGTTAAACAGTCTAACCTCATTAGATCTGAACTACCAGTTGTTTATGGTATAAAATGAAAAAAAAAGCAAATTTATATTCTACATTTTACACCATATGCATTTTTTTTTTTTACTGTGGCAATGCATTCTGGGGTTGCCTACATGTGATGCTGCAAAAATTAGGCATCTTAGAGGGCAACCTTTGTGATAGCTTTCACATCAGGAGCACACATATGACGCCATCTACATAGCCCAGTCATTAGGTTTTATTACAAATATCTCAAAATCTCACAAGGCAACACAGAAGGGATTATATGGCACTAATAGCATTTAGAGAGCGATCTGATTGCCTATTGGCTGTCATGAAGACAGCGCAGGTCTGATAGCTTAGAAATGAGCTGATTATTCACTCTTAAGTGAACACATGCTACTGTCATTTAAAAGGGGATAGATGTGTTCATTAGCCAGTCACCATTACATTCATCTCTATGAATGAAGGCTTATATCATAGTGGATTTCACATAAATGGATCATACAGCATGGGTTTCGATATCATTTATCTTCAGTAAAAAAAATCTGTAGTTTCAGCAAAGATGGGAGTTTGTTTATGTGTAAAAGTCATACTAAACACCATTACAAACTTGGATACGCAGCATAGATTACATGTTCCTCAAAATAAAGCAAAAGAAAGAAATTATCTTCAATACTTTTAAATAACAGCCTTATTGTTACGGATCTACCAGGCTCTGCCATGAACCAATCACAACGAGCACTGTCACCAGAATACTGATCACACACAGCTGCACCTCATCAAGCCAATCACAAACACATATTTAAGCACACACCTCACCTCCTTTCAGTTATCTGGTCTTGTTCATCGATAGAGGACTTACAATCTCATTTCTCTGACGACATTTTGGTAACCCATTCCATTCCTCATGTGTTATCTCCTCCTGTGTTTCTTCTGTCGTTTTCTCCAACATCTTAACTGCATGTGGTGTTTACTTACCGGAGTAAATGTGCGGTGTGTGCATTCAAAGATCTTCATTCCTGTCATATCCATCTCATGTAAGAAAAAAAGGACTTCATTATTCTCTACATTACTTCCTTTGTTATTGGATGTGCTGCTACTTACCTCTCATAACACCATTCTGTAAAATAAAGATTTCTGTATTATTCCATCTGTTGTGTGAGTCTACCTTCCGTAACAGAAGACCGGACCAACACAGCCTTACAGAATGAGCGTTCCCAATCCATATCAAGACCTGGTAGATAATCTACGATGGCATCTAACACCCACGGCACCAACTACCACCACAGCACCTGTTACTTCCACCATCACCACCAATACCGCTTCTTCCTCACCTGTGTTTGCCAGTCCCATGGCCGGACCAGTGCCCTTCTCTGATATGGCGGAGGAGTGCAACAGATTTTTGCTGCAGTGTTTGTTGGCCCTTGAGATGCAGCGGCATCTTTTCCCTACTGAGTGTGCGAAGAGAGTTTTTATCATCTCCCTGTTGTCAGGACAAGCGCGCTCCAATGGGCCACACCAAAATGGGCACAGACTGGTTCAGTAACAAACTCTTTCCAATTTCCTTGATCACTTCTGTGAGGTATTCAGAGTTCCTGTGGGCGATTCATCCATTGGAGAACAACGCTATCATCTTCGTCAAGGGACTATGTCTGGGTCTGAATATGCCATCAAGTTCAGGATGCTGGCTGCTGCAAGCGAATGGAATGAGCTCTCTCTTCTGACCACCTACAGGCAGGGTTTAGATCCTTGTGTGCGGTGAAGTGGAACCTGTTCGTCGAATGGTGTTCTTCTCACCAGGAGAACCCCCGATCTTGTTCGGTCAGGTCAGTGCTTTCCTTCCTGCAAGAGGGTCTGAAGCGAAGGCTGTCTCCCTCCACCCTAAAAGTGTATGTTGCCACTATCGCCGCAAATCACGAAGCAGTTGAAGGTAAGTCGCTGGGGAAGCATGACCTGATCGTCAGGTTCCTGAGGGGGGCGAGGAGACTGAATCCGCCTCTCCCACTCTCTATACCCTCTTGGGACTTGTCCCTGGTGCTTACAGCTCTCCGGGACCTCCCTTTGAGCCTTTGCAGTCAGCAGAGTTAAAAATTATGTCACTTAAAACAGTTCTCCTGATTGCACTGGCCTCCATCAAGAGGGTAGGGGACCTGCACGCTTTTTTGGTCAACGAATCGAGCCTAGAATTCGGGCCGGCCAACTCTCATGTTATCTTGAGACCCCGGCCCGGATATGTGCCCAAAGTTCCTACCACTCCCTTTAGAGATCAGGTAGTGAACCTGCAAGCGCTACCCTCGGAGGAGGCTGACCCAGCCCTGGCTTTGCTCTGTCCCATCCGCGCTCTGCGTCTGTACGTGGACAGAACTCAAAGCTTCAGGACCTCAGACCAACTCTTAGTCTGTTACGGAGGCCAGCAGAAGGGAAAGGCTGTCTCCAAGCAGAGGATGGCCCACTGGATAGTGGACGCCATCACTTGGCTTATCAGTCCAAAGGCGTGCCTTGCCCGCTCGGGTTGAGGGCTCACTCCACTAGGGGGGTAGCTTCTTCCTGGGCGCTGGCTCACGGCACTCGCTGACAGATATATGTAGAGTTGCGGGCTGGGCGACACCCAACACGTTCGCTAGATTCTATCGTCTTCCCGTGTACTCGCCCCTACTGGCCGGAAGTGCGAAGAACCCTTTCTAGTGTCCGCTTGCATACGCCACTCCCGCCCGCTGGGCCGGATATGTGCGTCTATTGCTCCAGTAGAGTTCCCCAGTTGGCAAACCCTGTTGAGTCCTCCGACACCCCTTGCGGCTTCGGACATTGCGGAGTGTCCGTTGCTAGGCTTAAGCACGCATACTGCCTCTGCTAAGCTGGGTTCCATATGTTGTGACCCCTACGGCAGTCCCATATGTGTGATGTCCACGGTAGCCTTCCTATGTAAGCCCGTGTCTTTCCCTCACCAGAGCCCGCTCTGCTGTCCCTGCTAGATGTGTCTCCCCCCTACCTAGGCCGGAGCCATCCCAGGGACTTCATATGTCTACTGGTACATATTTCATATGCCCACGGCCAGTCCATATGTACATTCCCATGTAATTTTCCTCCCTTCGGGTAGGTTGTGGTCTCCGCAACGTCCCCATTGGGCACGCTTTCCCAGTGTTATCCAAGTCTTACTGAGTGGGTCATGCGGAACAGCAGTGGACTGCCCTGGCGTGAGTCCGGTCCCTTCTCCGTCCCTAGTGCGCGCTGGGATGCTGCGACTTACGTTGGGCGCTGGAGGGGGTCAGGAACTGTGGCGTTTTATTAGGGATCCCAATTGGTCGGTTCAGTTCTGACGTACGTCGAACGTGACCGACTGAAAGGGAACGTCTCGGTTACGTATGTAACCCTCGTTCCCTGTAGGAGGGAACGGAGACATACGTCCCGTCGCCACAGTTCCTGTACCCCGCTGAGCGCGGACCACTGCTCGTCTCCTCAGCGAAAAACAAAGTGCGAGCGCTGCCGCTTCCGTATTTATATCCGCTCGCGGGGGCGGAGTGCGGCACCCGAAAGCTCGCACGCCAATCTTCATTGGCTCGTTTAGTTTACACTCGAAGATGATAGGGCTCTCGTGCTATATCCCAATTCGTCGGTTCAGTTCTGATGTACGTCTCCGTTCCCTCCTTCAGGGAACGAGGGTTTCATATGTAACCGAGACGTTTTATGTACAGCTAACAGGGGAGCTCTATGTACGTCACCAAAGTGGATTTACATAAATTCTAAACCATACACATCATAAAGACGCTTACTAAATGTTTGTTTAACATCTGACAGGGAAATATTCAATAAGTTTTGCAGATGATGAGCACATCACAACATGAAATAGACATCTGAGTGACATGTGTGCTATTATTTAGAATTCAACACTGCTTACATTACATGAATGGAAGTAATATAAATAAACAAATGTACAAGTAACTAGACATAAATTATCTATTTTGTTTGATCATTAGTACTGTTGATAAATTGAGGAACATTTATTTTGGATAAGAAGTCAGTCACACATCAGCAACTACCTCAACATGTAAATAGTATTGTAGTATTGAGCACATATCACAGAGTAACTTGAATCTTGTCTGGATGTTTCAGGGACAGATGGACACGTGTGTTTATCCAGTGGAGAGAGACTGATGAAGGAATAATCCAGTCAAAGGCTCTGAGTGAGTATACTACAGAAATTAATAGAAAATATATATTTAAAATCAGAAGTTTTGGTTTATTTCAATTATTGTAATGTCAAACAGAGTTATTTCAGTACTTTTCTGATTCTTGATTTCTGTGCATTTGCTGCAGAGCTTCGGTGGTCGAGCAGGACCTGCGAGGCAAGGTGACGGCAGCATTTGTGGGAAAAAGAAGCCAGCAGTACAAACTTGACCAAAATCGCTCTTTATGTTCAGGAAAAAAAAAAAAAAAAATCCACATGGATTGAACAATTTAAAGGCAAGTAAATAATGAATTTACTCTCCATATGTTCATCCATATGTTTGGATGAACTAACCCTTTAAGCCCCTACATAGAAACTGTAATAAATATATGTATGCGTTTATATTATTGTAGTACCTTGAAAAAGTAAACTTTAAGAATTAAGCAGGTTAAGAGTGTTTGTGCCCAAGACACTAACAAAAAAGCATTTACAAAAATCACATTTAGATTTATTTACAGTTATGCACTTTTGCTTGTGGATGAGAATTTTTGCATATAAAATAAATGAACAAATTTAAGAGATTGCGATTTTGGGTTTTCATAATAATAAAAAAAGTATCTTTAAGGATAAAACTGTGGGTGACATTAGTAGGGTTGAAAACTGAAATTAAACCCAAATTTATTGGTTACACAACATTCACAAAATAAATTGGGAGCTGTGTCTTCAACAAGACCACAAAATGAGCAAGTTTAATCAATGTAAAGATATTTACAGATAGATGAATTAAACCTGTCACTCATATATTTAAAGTTGTTGCGCTTGCGATAATGTCGTAGGTCACATGATAACATCAACAAGGCGGATGATTTCCGGATCGCATTCATACTCCACCAGATTTCATTCATACTCTTTTAGCGCTCGCTGAGTACCTACTCATTGAAATTAAGTACCTACTCTTTGAGTAGGCGATTTCGGATGCAGCCATTGACTACTAAATAAAGACATGAACAAGAAAACAAAAGCAAAACTAGACCCCCTCTACACAAAATCGAAAAATGACTTGGCTTTGGCTGAGGGCTCAGGCGTGGCAGGCATGACGTGAACAGTCATTGACCTGGCTGGCGTAACGTGAACACTCTCTGGCTGGACAGTCATGGTGTGGAGAACTTCTGACATGACGATAGGGGTGTAGAGACTCTCTGGTGTGATGGCCATGATTTGAAGAGGCTCTGGTGTGTCTGGTTCTGTTGGATTGCAGGGCTCCTTGTCCACAAAACCCACAGTAAATGATGAGCCGCTCAACAAAAGGGCCAAGTCAATATATTCCTCAAGGGTTTCTGAGCTGTTACTGTCAGGCATTAGACAACTCAAAATTCACTAAGTCCATTGAGAAAAAGGCCTTTGAGGGCAGCATCATTAAAGTCAACCTTGTCACAAAGTCCACAGAATTCATTCACAATTCCAATCTTCAATGGCCTGGTTGCCCTGGGGAAGGCATAGGAGGCAAACTGCTGGGTTCATGGTAGGTGGTCTAGTATTCTCCGTGTAACCACGTTGGTGAGTTTTGAATCCTGTTTGTTTATGCCAAGCCAAACCATGTCATGTAGCGTCATTGTTTGAAGTTGAATTCATGTTGGGGATTTAATTAAACTGCACTTGGTTTCTACAACTTGCCTTCAGTAGAGCTCTGTTACAATGATAGTTTGACCTATCCTAAACCCAAGTAGGCCTGCTAAAAGTACCAAAATTATACATTTTTCAAAACAAAAAACAACTAACCTAAGCATCTGTGTTTGGACTCCTTGTTTATTTGATTTTTTTTTTTCTTTATGGACACGACTGATGTTATTCAGCAATTGCTTGGATTCAATCACACAAAGTGCTCTAGACATAATCATAACTCTCTGGGAGAGCAGTCACACTAAAAAATCATTTTGTGTCCCTTATGATTCACTACCTAGCTTCAGCATAATTTGTGTGCCGGAAGGTATTTCCATGATTTCAAATTGAAGACCAATTACTTTGAGTCACTCTGCATTCATGTTGAAGCATATTAGAAGGTACCTCGGTACCAAATTCAGGGAACAACAAACAGTAATGATTAAATACAGTAGAATTTGTGGCATACTGTAGTCATTTTGATTGTAGTCCTTGAGGTTAATATATAGTACACAAAAATAATCCAAATGTATTAGATCAAATGTGATAAAATAGTGAGTATTAGTGATTAGATCGAATACTTAGTGCATGTATAAGTGTTGACCATGACAGCAACAGAAATAGACTGTTTAATGTTTAGGGGTACACTTTCAGTTGACTTATTCTTTTCGCTGATCGTTTATCTTGTCCATTTCTGCTTTGGAAAGCATTAGATAAACCGCCTCCACTGTCAGTTCTGGCACAAACAAATAGACTCATTTAACTCTGATTAAAGCAAAGAAAGAAAAAAAAAAAAAATGCAACTCAGCACTGTGGTGTAGATTAGAATTTTTAATTACATTTGTTCTATGAATCATTAATGACCTTTGCTTACAGTTTTTATGGTTTCTACAGAATGTCTGAAACACTGTTTTCGCAAACATTTGATGATATTATTTCCTCTCAAATCCATCTAATGTAATCCTGTTCAAAGTTTTTCTTTGTCTGAATAATGGTGTTGTGGCATCTACCGGCATTTAACTTCTAAAGCAAACTATCTGGCCCCCTCTTTCTTACTGTATGAACTTTCTGCTTGTTTGCTAAAATAACAGTACTTCAGTATCTTTTTGCTACAGATATTTTAACTGTACACAACCAATCTGGTGCATTTTTGACAACATTCCAACAGAACCATCAACCCCATAATGAGAGTCCACCTGTCACTTTGGCTCAGTTTTAGACCAGTAGCATCTGGTACAGTTTAATATACCAGTGACAAGATTTTATTCTTTTTTAAGCAATATTGTCATCCTGTGTACTTTAAAATTAATGATATACAATTAAATGCCCTTTGTAATGACTGTCTGTATGGCTGTCCCCTTAAAACCACCAAAGCATTTAAAAAAGAAAAAGAAAAAAAAGGACATTCACTTTAGACATATTACTATACTAACTGCATCACCTAACTCTCAATAAAATATTATTATTACTAATGTTATTAGACTGAAGTTATTTATAGTCAGTAGCATCAAAATAAAGTGTTGGCGGATATTAAGACCCATCATGTCGGGCCCGCCCATTGGTCCAATGACGGTTTCCAATAGAGCGGGTGAAGGGATCTGCGTGTTGCTGTCTTCCTTTATACAACGCAACATCAACTGAATTAAATACATTTCTTTATATGAATTACCTCTGTATTTTCATCTGACTCCACTTATGAAAAAATCATTTAAATCATATTTGCTTAGTTATACATTTGAATAAATGTTTGACTATACCTTTTAACCCTTAGTTTGAATTATACTCCTTCGTTCGGATTCCTATAACCCTTTGAGTCTCGCACCGATCGGAAATTCGATCTCTTAATCACAAACTCGTCAGTCTTGGTCATCTAGACAGAGGCAATTGACTGATACATGCTTGCTTATTTCTAAAAATATGTTATTCAGTCCCCATAGATCTGTAAACACTTAATTAGAATTACACTATATCTATCCAGAGGTCATGACCATTATCATTGAACCAAGTTGACCAATATAACTTCCTCTAATGATTTACATAATCATGACGTGGTTTCCCACGTACACTTAGTTAGAATAATATTACAATGATCAGAGGTTGAGGCTGACCCTATTCAGATTGGTCTGACAACCCTTTTGTTGTTCTGAACGGAAAAACCCATATTAGCCTATACAGTCTAAGTACACGTAACTAATGCCAATGTGTTAGACGGAGCTCCAAAACTGAGTCTACGGAGCATAGATTTGTGGAGTTATGGACTTAACGTAACCCACTAGAGGTAATAATTTCAGAGTCAATCAGAATAAATTCAAATATAACAATTTAATAACCAGGTAATAGAACAATAATTCAAATCCAATTCAAAGAATAAAACATACATCAAATCAATAATAAAAGAACATAGCAGCATTTATCTGGCAGTGAAATAGACTACACACAGCGATTGTGCGGGAGATCTGTCTACAGATTCCCCGAACCCTTTGCCAGCTCTCCCTAAATACCCAGATAATTCAATAAGACCAAATTATGGTGTCTGCAATTGTAATTAAGTTTGGTCCCCTGTTCAGGGGGTCACAAATGGGCAATCAGATTGAATGGGTTATTGGTACCTGTAGAAGGGGGCACTTATTTGCATACAGGAGATAGTTTGAATGAAGGATCTGAGGGCTAGATCTGGGGTTGACAGAGCCTGACCGATCTCTGACACTCAGATGCCATGTCTGTAATTTATAGCAAAATTAGCATTAATTCGATCTCAAACGGACTAATTTAAATAAGCTATTCCTCCACCATCTGCGTGACATCATTCACCAACATGGTTTGCGACAATATGATTTGTCCTCACCTGACTAGCTAGTTGATTTGTTCAACGATGCATTGTATTTTGTTAGTTAAGCAGTGGGTTACGTTGTTGTATGGTAAACACACACCACAACAATTTCAGAGCGCTGTGTAACAATTTCATAACAGTTTTATTCAAGTTTTATAAGCTTTGAACCTTAAAAATTCCCGCTAAAATTCACAATGGCCAGAAGGCTTAAAAGTACCAAGATGTAAATGAACTCTTGTAAAATCGTTGACAAACTACTCTGTTACCTTATAGTACTAAAACAGTGATTCACACTTGCTCATTTTTCTTGATTTGAGGTTTGTAGTTAAAATGCTGAACTAGATAGATCCGTCTCAGTGTTTCATAGAAAATCAAAAAAAAGAATTTCTGTTGGACTGATGAGCTTCCTGGGCACCCCGGAGACTTTAAAATGAGTTGCAAATGAAGACAAAGCTTTTTCTCAATGAGTTCTTTTCCCCAGGTGAAATTCGTCAATAGCAATTTCAGTTTAACTTTTCTTTACCTTTCAGCATACTTTGACCTTGTACTTTCAACTTTTCCTTTAGTAATTTTATGAAATGTCTCTCCTGTAATCTTGTGTAATGAATGACCTGTAATACTGAGAAGAAATGGATTCGTTCTCTTTTATGGTTACCTTAAAGTGGATAGCTGTCTACTGAACCTGGCTCAAACATGTGAACTCAATGAGGAAGTCAAGCAAAACTAAACTGTGTAGGTAAAAAGATAATATTTCAAAAAAAAAAAAAAAAACCTTACCAAAAATTTCTTGAAAAGAATTTGAATTCCTGTAAAGAATGTTCTTAAAAGTCATCATACATGACCTCTGAAAGTTAAGATGAACTTCAACTGGTCTAAAATCTCCAAAGGTAGGATTTTTTATTTTTTATTTTTTTTATTTTGGTAAGTTTTTAATTTTTTGGTAAATTTATTGGTTTGTTTCAAATATTAAGCATTACTACATCACATTATGAAACATTTTGCCGAATTCAAAATTCAGTAACAACTACAAAAACACAGTCAAATTTGGACCTCATTTTTAATTTAATAATTACAAAATAATTTTATTTTCATATATGCTATATTCATGTTTACTTGACTACTTAAAAACAGAACAGATTGGTATTTTTACTGTATTTCTAAAACATTTTATTTTGGTTTTATTTTTAAATTTTAGATGCGGTTTCTAAAATATTGTACTGCAACATCACCAAAATACATAATCAATTTACAATGTTGAGAAAATGTTTTGTGTTTGCTGGGTTGAAAAGAACTATTTAAAATAACTGTGCGTTTTCAAGAATTTCACTTATAGGAATATTCTTGCAAACTTATTTATCTTCAGGCATTTTCTTTCTTAAGACCTTTTTTCCCCTAACTATCCCCCAAAAATGAAATAACACTTTATTTTGATGGTCCACTTTAGACATTCTACTGACTATAACTCTGCAACTATATGTCAGCTTATTCTACTTACCTGAACACATTATTCTACTAACCCAAAACAGTCTGCTAATACTCTGACCAGGTTTAACAGACAAGGTTTAAGCTAGTTCCAGACTAAAATACACGTACCTTTTACTGACATATCTTAAAATATGTTAGAGCTATTTTTTTTGTCTCAAGATGGACACCATTTTTTTTCTAGGGTATGTTTAGAAAAGCCACTTAAATACCCTAATTTAACTAAAGCCTAATCCTAGTTTAGTCATGTAGCTCAGATTGCAAATGAATGAAAGATAGCTGACATGCAGTTACTTATAGTTAGTAGAATATCTAAAGTGGACTAACAAAATAAAACAGATAAAGGATTAATTTGCCTATAACAACCGAATAAAATAATCATGATTGCACATCACATACCTTGACAGTTTTTTTTTGTTGTTGTTGTTTAATTGCTTTGATGCACATTTTCAAAACTCTCAGTGCACCTTTTTTCAAACATTTCAGCATATTTTTAATTGTTAGTACAATGCACAAAATCACAAAGTATCCTGTTCACGACACAAAATAAGTGTTTCATCTATATAAATGTCTCATTCACAGTAACTGCCTTTCATAGAGCTTATATTCTCAAACTTTTGATTTGCATCTCTTTTCGTTCAGTTTAATACATTTGTCTATTATTTGTTCCAACTGACTAAATGGTTGATCAATGATTTCATTTGGTACATCTATACATTATAGATATATATCGATTATATATATAGTAGTTTATAGAATTTTTTTTGTAATTTCCGATATGGATAACCAAATGTAAGGAAACCTTTTTACATTATCAGCAATTTATCTTAGATGATAACCTCAATTTTCAAAGTGTGTGTGTGTGGTCCTGGTGAACCCTGAGTGAGTGAGTGAGATTTGAAATTTGTGAACGCGAACACGGAGCAGGATAGAGTAGAATGGAAAAGAAACAGTCAATAACTCTATATCAGATTGGTCAGAAGAAGAGAGACAGATGGCATCAAAAACGAAACGGAGGCATTTGCACGGTAGAGACTGCCACATTACTGTAACACACTTCATCTGTAAAGTTAAACTACAGTATACTTTCAGTCATATGGTACGGTGAGAACATTTACTGCATTGGCAGTAAAAGGTGTCATACATCACACCTTTTGCCATTACAAAAAATATGGATTTTAATGTTGGTAATGTAAGTGAATTTTCTAATGTGGCATCTAGGACCTGTGTAACTATGAAATGAGGGTGAAACATTGTTTGCTATTGAATGAACTGATTGTTAAACGTACTAAACTGAAAGATCATCATACTGTTGTGTTTCTGTGATTAAACCAAATGTTCTCATTACATATCACAATGATCTTGTGTTTTGAAACAGTGATTATGTAGAATGAAAATATACAACTCGAATGAAAGCATGAGATCAGGTTTTGAAAGAATGACTGGCTGAGTTACAAGTGTTACATGTGTTTCGAAAATATACACCTTACTTGTGAAAATAGTCATAAAGTGAATAAAAAACAAACTGTAAAACATACCTGTTGAGATCATAGTTGAGACTAGTTTAGTTTTTTTCCGAACACCTCTTTCTGATCTTTAAACTCCAGTGGTGCTATTTAGATTCTCCATGAAGCAAATTCAATGTGTTTGGATTAATGGTGCTCTGACATCTTTCGCTACTATATGGATTTACACAGAAAGCAAAGACACAGTGGGGTTCACACAAAAGCTCAGGTTGGTGGGGTATTTGGCATGCAATTATTCAAGTATCAAATTAACAGCATCTTAATCATCTCAGTGTCCTAATGCGGTATGATAATCGTTTTGAAACACACATCCCCATTTGTTGGCAAAAAGGTCGGTTTGCAGGTCATAGCAGGTGTGTCAGGCTCCTTTCCTAATATCGCTGTTGGCACATTATGATGGATAGTGGAAGGGACGTGTCATTACCCATCAAGCTCTGAGAGATTTCCGCATCTACGAGTGTCGGCTCAATTGAGAGGAAGTAATGCAAATTGATCATGCTTCATTGGTTCTCTAATTGACGTTTGGCATTGGTGACTGTTTTAATGGGACAAACACATGAGGCTTGTCGACAGAAAAAAACCTGCAATGCTCAGAGGACTGGTAAAGTCATTTCTCTACATTTTAATATGCATTTCTCCATGATCTCCAACAGCCCACACACTGGTGACGTTTTGTTGTATTTTTGTCTCTATTCTACAGCTAGACTGATAAAAGGGTGATGAATGATCTATCAGAGACTCTCGTCTGGCCTTTCCACAAAAGAGGGATTGATATCTCCTGGATTTCCTACAAAAGTTTTGATTTTCAAAAAAATGGTCGGTTTGTGAAACTCATATTCAATGATACAAATGCAAATGACAAATAAAAATGTACTACCATGTTAAATATATAGTTGTCAGACACAGACGAGAACAGATGGTAAGTTGTACACACAGTTTATTTGCAGGCTGGACACAAATGAGACAACAGGTGCAGCAGGTGAGTTTGACAGTCTTAGTGATATGTGGAGATTTAGCTGACAACTGAGTGACTTGCTGGTTCCGAGATGCAGGAGAGGCGAAGAGATAGCCGGGAGCACACGGTGGCACAGGACAATGGATTAACACACAGAGGAAGATTACAGCAGCAGGACAGGATATCACGCAGATGATAGATAGTGAACGTAAGGTGAGTCTGTAAAGTCTATGTTGAGATGAGACCGGACACTGAACTAGCTGTGAGGTGAGTTTATAAAGTGAGTGGTGGTGATGAGGAACAGGTGCGGATGCTCAGAACTCAGATGACGGTGATCGAGTGGGTGGATCTGGCACTGACAATGTGATGGGTGTGGTGACTGATTCTGTGACTATAGTAAATTTCAATTCATTAGCATTAGGACAATAATTAACAATATAATTATGTATTTACACACTGTAAAAAAACAGTGGGCTGAAAGGGTAGAACACATGTTGAGTTAATTTTACTAAGCAAATTGGATTGTTTATTTAACCTGGTTTAATAGGTTGATTCATTTTTACAATGATACTAAGTTTTTTTTGTTTTGTTTTGTTTTTTTTACTTCATGCAGTAGGTACAGAAAATATTCAGACCCCCTTAAATCTCACTCTTCATCATCACTCTTTGTTATATTGCAGCCATTTGCTAAAATCATTGAAGTTCTTTTTTTTTCGTCATTAACACACAGCACCCCATATAGACAGAAAAACACAGAATTCTTGACATTTTTGCAGATTTATTAAAAAAGAAAAACTGAAATATTACATGGCCCTATGTATTCAGACCCTTTGCTCAGTATTTAATACAAGTACCCTTTTGATCTAATACAGCCATGAGTTTTTCACACCTGGGGATCTTCTTCCATTCCTCCTTGCAGATCCTCTCCAGTTCTGTCAGGTTGGATGGTAAACGTTGGTGGACAGCCATTTTTAGGTCTCTCCAGAGATGCTCAATTGAGTTTAAGTAAGGGCTCTGGCTGGGCCATTCAAGAACAGTCACAGAGTTGTTGTGAAGCCACTCCTTCGTTATTTTAGCTGTGTGCTTAGGGTCATTGTCTTGGTGGAAGGTAAACCTTCGGCCCAGTCTGAGGTCCTGAGCACTCTGGAGAAGGTTTTCATCCAGGATATCCCTGTACTTGGCAGGGTACTTGACAGTCGTCCTGTCCCTGCAGCTGTGTATATACAGTACTGTGCAAAAGTTTTAGGCAGGTGTGAAAAAATGCTGTAAAGTAAGAATGCTTTCAAAAATAAACTTGGTAATAGATTATATTTATCAATTAACAAAATGCAAAGTGAGTGAACAGAAGAAAAATCTAAATCAAATCCATATTTGGTGTGACCACCCTTTACCTTCAAAACAGCATCAATTCTTCAAGGTACACTTGCACAAAGTCAGGGATTTTGTAGGCATATAGTTAGGTGTATGATTAAACAATTATACCAAACAGGTGCTAATGATCATCAATTCAATATGTAGGTTGAAACACAATCATTAACTGAAACAGAAACAGCTGTGTAGGAGGAATAAAACTGGGTGAGGAACAGCCAAACTCAGCTAACAAGGTGAGGTTGCTGAAGACAGTTTACTGTCAAAAGTCATACACCATGGCAAGACTGAGCACAGCAACAAGACACAAGGTAGTTATACTGCATCAGCAAGGTCTCTCCCAGGCAGAAATTTCAAGGCAGACAGGGGTTTCCAGATGTGCTGTCCAAGCTCTTTTGAAGAAGCACAAAGAAACAGGCAACGTTGAGGACCGTAGACGCAGTGGTCGGCCAAGGAAACTTACTGCAGCAGATGAAAGACACATCATGCTTACTTCCCTTCGCAATCGGAAGATGTCGAGCAGTGCCATTAGCTCACAATTGGCAGAAAACAGTGGGACCCTGGTACACCCATCTACTGTCCGGAGAAGTCTGGTCAGAAGTGGCCTTCATGGAAGACTTGCGGCCAAAAAGCCATACCTCCGACGTGGAAACAAGGCCAAGCGACTCAACTATGCACGAAAACACAGGAACTGGGGTGCAGAAAAATGGCAGCAGGTGCTCTGGACTGATGAGTCAAAATTTGAAATATTTGGCTGTAGCAGAAGGCAGTTTGTTCGCCGAAGGGCTGGAGAGCGGTACACGAATGAGTGTCTGCAGGCAACAGTGAAGCATGGTGGAGGTTCCTTGCAAGTTTGGGGCTGCATTTCTGCAAATGGAGTTGGGGATTTGGTCAGAATTAATGGTATCCTCAATGCTGAGAAGTACAGGCAGATACTTATCCATCATGCAATACCATCAGGGAGGCATCTGATTGGCCCCAAATTTATTCTGCAGCATGACAATGACCCCAAACATACAGCGAAAGTCATTAAGAACTATCTTCAGTGTAAAGAAGAACAAGGAGTCCTGGAAGTGATGGTATGGCCCCCACAGAGCCCTGATCTCAACATCATCGAGTCTGTCTGGGATTACATGAAGAGAGAGAAGCAACTGAGGCTGCCTAAATCCACAGAGGAACTGTGGTTAGTTCTCCAAGATGTTTGGGCCAACCTACCTGCCGAGTTCCTTCAAAAACTGTGTGCAAGTGTACCTAGAAGAATTGATGCTGTTTTGAAGGCAAAGGGTGGTCACACCAAATATTGATTTGATGTAGATTTTTCTTCTGTTCACTCACTTTGCATTTTGTTAATTGATAAATATAAACTATTAACATGTCTATTTTTGAAAGCATTCTTACTTTACAGCATTTTTTCACACCTGCCTAAAACTTTTGCACAGTACTGTATATATATATATATATACTACCGGTCAAAAGTTTAAGAACGCCTCCATTTTTCCGTTTTTTTTAGAAATTTACTCAGTTTAATGTCTCAATGTACTCTGAAATTAAAGCATAGAACAAATAAACAATTGGAGATAAAAAAGAAATCATGGAATCGTTTTGTTTAACAAAATTTAATCTAAATTTCTGACTCATCAAAGTAGCCACCTTTTGCAGATATAACAGCCGAACACACTCGTGGCATTCTTTCTACAATGGAAATCAAATATTGTTCGGAAAGTTCTTCCCAACACTGTTGCAGAAGTTCCCACAAATGTGTTGCACTTGTAGGTTGCTTTGCTTTCACCCTTCTGTCCAGTTCATCCCAAACCAGATCGATGGGGTTTAAGTCTGGAGACTGTGCTGGTCATTCCATGATTTGAAGCCTACCGTCTTGTTCTTTTCATCTAAGGTAGTTCTGACATAACCTGGATGTTATGTTTTGGGTCATTATCTTGCTGTAGGATGAACCCCTGACCAACTAGGCGTATACCAGAGGGTATTGCATGGCGCTGCAAAATGCTGTGGTAGCAGTTCTGGTTCAGGGTGCCACTCACTCTATGCAAGTCGCCGACTCTGGATCCAGCAACAGAGCCCCAGACCATCACGCTTCCTCCTCCATGTTTGACAGTTGGTGTCACACACCGAGGAACCATCCTTTCGCCTACTCAACGGCGTACAAAAACCCTGCGTGATGAACCGAAGATTTTAAATTTCGGTTCATCAGTCCATAACACCTTCTTCCAGTCTTCAGTAGTCCACTGGCGGTGCTTCATGGCCCAGGCAAGCCTCTTTTTCTTATTTTGCCATCTTAGCAATGGCTTTCTTACTGCCACTCGACCTGTCAAACCTGCAGCTCTAAGTCTTCTCTTCACAGTTGAAACTGAGTCTTGCTTACTTCGACCAGTGTTAAGCTGTGCTTGAAGCTGTTGTCCTGTGAGCCGCCTATTACGCAAGCTGTTGACTCTCAGAAACTTGTCTTCTGATTCTGTTGTGGCTTTGGGTCTGCCAGACCTCTACCTGTCAGAGTTTCCTCCAGTTTCCAAATGCCTTTTGATGGTATAGGATACTGTACTCACTGACACCTTGGCTTTCTTTGAAATTTCTCTAAAGGAAAGACCTACACTTTTAAGGGTTATGATGGTCTGTCTGTCTTCCTTTGTTAACTGCCTTTTTCTCGCCATTATGAGAGGAATATACTACTTCCTGCAGTACAATACTGTCCAAATAATGCTTAAGAGGGTGTAGTAACACAGTCTGTTCCAACACTGCTTTTATACAAACAGAGGGTTTGCAAGTAATCAACAAAAGTTGGGACACCTGTAGGAATTGTTAGCATCAACTTTCAAGGCTTAATTTACTTGATTTACTTACTAATTTGCTGCAGAACAGCTGTAAGTTGTTAACCCATTACTTGTTCCCTGAAAAAGGCCTTTTTGAATAACTCTGAAATGTACATTATTTTTCAGTTTTTTGTAACCTAAACGTTTTTTTTTTTCAACCTCTGGCAGTTTACCGCTTACCTTTATACCATTTCAGGTTATTCACTGGACTTGAACTGCTTAAATTTCAATAAAAAAATGGAAAAATTGGGGTGTTCTAAAACTTTTGACCGGTAGTGTATAGTATGCAGTATATCCAAAATAACTGATATCGAATCGAATTGCAAGCTTGTGAATCAAATAACTATACATAACTATGGTGACAGACTGGCAGCAAATGGTGCAAAACAAAGTACAGTGTGATATTGTGAGTAGAATTACTGTAAATGTCATTGGCTGTTAAAGTCTTGTGTTGCTTATAATAAACTGACACAGTTTTTCAGAATGCTCTCAATAACCCCCCTATATTTTATATAGTTTTAAATACACATTGCCTACATTTACGCTTGTTAACACATTAGAAGTAAAAAATAAACATTTAGAAGTAATTCAAGTGTAATCGACTAGTCTCTGTTGTCCTGCTTTCAGCGTAATGGCGCTGGATCTCATGCCGGAGATGGCTCACGTTTGGCGAGGGAATTGCTAACTTCAGAATGGCACCCTGCATTTCACTTTTAGCCAAAAAAAAAGCAGTGTCTGACTCCATAACCTCTGCATAAATAATCAGTGAACAATTTTGAAAACATTTTTTAACATCCTTAGAATTTATATTATGTATCTTTTTGAAGAAGTTCATAACATTTTATGCAAGGCATCAGGCATTTCCATCACGCGAAAAGAGTGATGAGACAATCGTTTAGGTGACTCACATCGCACCTCTGTATGTTGCTTTGCATAAAATGAAATAGTATGCAGAACAATAATGGATTTTTAGATAAAATAGCCCACAAACCTTTATTTTACCATTGAAGGCATGCACCAATTTGACAGAGCTGCACTGCTCTCTCCCGAAGAGGTCACAAAAAGCCAATAATAAATAACTTAACCCATGGGTTATGCAAAAAACTGCCCTAACACTGGTTGTTACGTCTAAAACAAAACCAAAAAATAAATAAATAAATAATAAAATAAAATAAAAATAAGACCCAAGAGGCTTAACCCAAGGTTTGGGTAGAAAAAATAACCCAAGATTTTTTCAGAGTGTAGTTTTTTTCAATTGCTAATAAGCATTGTTCAATACTGAAGCCACATTTCCAAAACTCTTTATACAGTCTGCATTACCAACATGAATCTTGGCCAAACAATTAGTCTGCATAAATGCATAAAAATATTTTAGTTCCTCCATAATTACTAAAACAAACAAACAAAAAACATCAACAGTATAGTATAATCCTGTATGTATTGGAGTCCCCAGATGTGTGAGTCTTTCTATGTGGAATTTGTATGTTCTCCCCATGCTGACGTTGGTTTCCTCTGGGTTCACCCCACAATTCATACACATAAAGAACAGGTGAAATGGAGAATGTACGTTTGCCTGCAGGTGTGAGTGTGTATATGAATGTGTGTGAGTGTGCGTCATCCTTGTGATGGAAATAAAGACTGATAGTGATGACGGAAGCTAAATGATTCTGAAGTTAATGTGACCAGAATGCAGTTTTTTTATATCCACGTTTAGTGGTTGTATTTAAGATTGAAAATTCATAAAAGTTATGTTAACTTGTGAAGATTACCATGATGTACAAAATGTTTCCAAATTCCAAAAGCCAATGGAAAAATCCTATTGGGGTTTTTTTGAGGAAAACAGGGTGATGCAAACTTATGAATTGGCCTACAAAAATACATAACTGCAACACTCTATTTAATAACAATTAAGTATTATCATTATTATGTCGTTGTTAATCATAATTTATGCAATCAATAATGTTAGGTATTTGTAGACATTAATTAATAAATGCATTAATAAATGCTGTAAATTATTGCTTATTGTTATTTAATGTTAGATATTGCATTAACATAAAGAACCTTGCTCTAAACTATTATGTAGAATACAAATAAAATGGATGAAAACTGTTCCTCAACTGGAAGTGAACAAACCTTTAGTATAATAGGAGCGATTTATGTGTCACAATGTGTGTCCTTTGACTCAACAAAGTCCCTCGACAGCCATAAAACTAGAAAAGCATTATATTTAGATTAGTTGTTTAGTATGCAACTAGAATATAAAGAATGAGACTGAGTCTGTAATTATGATGTTTCACTGATTGCAGGCTAGTGAAGCGCGCCCACTAACTATTCTCTCTTCGGTCTGTGCATTAGCTCCGAGAATTGGATTTTGTTCATAACTTTAGTTTACGACCCGTACTACCAAGTCAGCAGAAATCAATTTTACTGTAATGACTGTAAACATTTATACGCAGATGGAAGTTACACATCATAATCACTGGCAGAAGTTGTCTATGTAGGGGAAAAAATAAAGCGGTGTTTGAAATATAAAATATGTTATTTTCATTTATGCTTTAAGATGATTCATATCACCTTTTGGGATCATAAAGATGTCCATGAAACACACAAATGAAGCATTGCTTTCCAACCACACATCTTCCGTTTCTTGTTTGTGTGTGACGGACAGAGGTGAATAATTATAATTCACCTCGCCGAAAAGAATTCTTCAAAACAATTATCTGTAAACAGCCAATAGTGGCTGTCAGCAGTCAGATGAAGCGTTAGAGCTAGACAGACTAAGCCGCTTTGAGTTTAACACTAAACTTTCTCTCCTTCTGCAAAGGATTGTGGGTATGCAACTGCGATTAAAGCAAACAACGACAAGCGTGAGCAAACAAGATAGAGATTGGATGGATTTGTTGCCTTCAGAATGATAAATGCTTTGGGGAACTCTTGAGGGAATTACATTGGGTCAATGCAAAGAATGTAAACACAACTTTGTTGTTGATTTTTTCATTAAGAAAAAGAAAGAAATCATTAAGAAGCTTTAAAGAGAAAAAAATAAATGAATAATACATACAGTACTCTTTGGTGTACCATGATTTCATTAGAGGTATAAATCACATGTTTACTATTAGATATGTTTGACATACTATTTTATAAATAAACTTATAAATGAACTTAAGTTAGTTATTTTAATGCAACAAGTAAAAACAAAAAAGTTATCTTTAGTTTTATTGTTATATAGCTGTTTATGAATGTATAAGGTCAAAGCTCAAAGTGCATGATAAATAAAGTTAAATCGTGCCCCTAAACAAAGAATCAACTCTGAACTGCTGAAATGAGTCATTAGCAATTCCACTCTGACTTCTGTGACATTCATACGAAACGATCTAACAAATTTGCAAAATGCCCACTTCTGGTCTTCATTGCCTGTCTGCAAACGATGTCTACTTTGACCTGCCATCAAACACTTTAGCCAGTTCGTGTGGTCTACATCATGTCGAGAAGATGCTGTTTCCTTTCGAGGGAACTTCAACACTGCGTCAGATGACGCTTTGGGAACGCGACAGCGTGAACGCATCTGATGCTTAAATGTCAACTCGTCAATGGCGAGAATGAGTGTCACGGGCGGATGACGTCATGACCAGGAAGCATTAAAGCACATCCAGGGTGATCGCTCACTAGCTTAAGGAAGCTGAAGCAAAATAATTACAGGTATGCAGGGAGTATGGCAGGGAGTATGGCAGGGAGTATGGCAGGTCGACGCCACGTCTCGTTCCCTCTCTCAGGGAACAAGGGTTACAGTCGTAACCTGAAACTTTCCCTTTTGAGGGAACTTCAACGCTGCGTCAGATGATGCTTTGGGAACGATATACCAAAACGCCATACTTGTGAATGCCTGTATGTGTGAAACTGTGGCACATCCCTCTCTCAGGGAACTAGGGTTACAGTCGCAACCCGAGACGTTTTCTTCTCTGTGAAAGCAAATGTGTGTTATTTTCACTTTTAAAGGATGAGGAGGTGAAGAATCAGTGGTCAAAATTAATTTGACAATGATACCACGGCGGTATAATCCCAACCTTTTTTGTGTTCGCGTCATTCTACTGATGACTGCTTCTCAAATCTTGGCGAGGTCAACACAGGATTTGCAAAACGTTTGTTCATGAAAGATGGGTCAAAATCAAGATCGCATGTGTACCATGTTTTGTCTCTATGAGGTTCTGTTTTAATGTCTTGGATCATCATTTACATTATATGATACCAATGCAACATAGTATTATAAGAATCTTTAATGGTTTCTCCATCGACACACAATCAAAATAATCATGCAAAACACCATGCTCAAAGACAAAGTTTGTAAAGTTTCCTGCCAAAAGTACAACTCCTTATTTGCTCTCTCATCTGATCTTCACACTTTAAAAGATCACTGATCACAAGATCACAGGGAGGATTCTGAGAAATTCTGATGTGAAGAAGTCTTCTAAGGACCCCAAAGTTTGTGCCAGGCTGCGGCTTTGTCTTTCCATTCACCAAAGATATTCGGACTCCCACTGGTTTTGTCTCATCAAGACAACTTCAGCAAAGATCAACTAGAGCCTCAACAAATTGCATCATGACTGTTTTATTCAAATGGGCGAGACTATTATCTCTACCCCTTTTAAAGAAGAGTGTGTTAAAACTAAAAATAAAACTGATGGTTTGCTCAAGGCAGTTGATTTGCTGAATTTCAAACTATTCCATAACTTTTTGCTTCCCTGTATTGTGCTTCAGACATCTTTACATTGCTTCACTGTATGCATTTATGTGAATGCTAGATTATGATGCATTCAAGACAATTCCAAACGATCATTTTAGCAAGTTGAACACACGAATGCCACCAAAAAGTCGTAAATACAAGTGAGATGCTCAGGATTTTCTTTAAGCCCCGATCTTTACAAGATGAGAGCATGTCAGTGAGAAACATGGAAAAATACATTAATATTTAAAGGTGTATAGCAATGTCATTGTCAGGCTTTTCTATTTACAATAAAATAAGCTAATTCCCCGCACAAAATACAATAGCATTGTAATAAGACAATACACAAAGTTTATAGTGTAACAAAGAAGTAGTTTAAAATTAACATTTCTTAGAATTAATTAATACTGAGCATTCACTGGACGAACAGGATAGCTGATTGTGGTATTAATGCTGTTAACCGATCCAAATATTTATGATGAATTATAATGAGTTTAATTGAATAATTAATATTTCCTTTGAGCTAATTTGGTGCAAATTGATGATTTTTCTTTTTTTATTTTTCTTTCTTTCTTTCTTTCTTTTCTATTCTTTTCTTTTTTTAATTTTTAGGTGAACTAACCCTTTAAAAGCCTTATCTCACCCCTTGGGTGCGTTTCCGTGCGTTATTCAACTATGGTCATAAGTACCTTTGAATGGAACGACGGAAACTCGCGACCCTAGTTGGCTTTGGGAAACGCACCCCAGTGAATCAAGACTTGTTTAATTGACTTCACCTGTTCATTAAATCCTTAAAGAGAAAGTTAATTGTAAAACCAACTTCTTTCCAAGCTAATTACAGTTTTGGCTGTTTGGAAAGGAATTAGTTCAACATACAATAGTGTTTGTTCACAGAAACCTTAAAAAATGATTTGTCTAACTCTAGACAAATTATATAGACACAAATATGTGACAACCTCACTGATTGCTGAATAATTGTCTCCAGGCTGTTAAAAAAATAAGTGAATAAATAAAAATAAAAATATTACCACCAAGGTATTACTAGTGTGTGCATTCATTTTCAATAATTCAGTGATTCAGAGTAAATCATTCCTTTGTTTTTCCCATAGGTTGTTTTTCATTTCTGCCTCTGTTGTAGTCCTCCTCAAGACCAAAGTTCAGAGTTTGTTATAGCTCACAGAGCCCATAATGGAAGATGGGATTTGTGAACAGGAGGAAACCTGCTGTGGAAATCAATGAGTCAGAGGATTAAACAGTTGAATCAGGTTTATCTGCCTTAAGGGGTGAATGAAAATTATGACTGGAGGGAAATTAAACTTGTGGTGCACCACTTTAAAAAAAAAAGAAAAAAAAAGGAGCACCGTATTAGTTCAAAATTCAAGGTCTGAACGATGTACTACATTCTGAAAAGTTTATCCTGCGTTTTTCGCGGACAGACAATATTTTTATGAAAACAATCCCTGTTTGCTTAGATTCACGGAAACGATGGAAAACTTTGTATTATTCATGCCAGGCCACTAGTCTTTAGTATGCCAAAAGGCCGGTAGGCCTTTGTAAAGTAACACTACACGCCTATAGACTAAACACATAATACGCATATGCATGATGCCACTATTTTACAAATTCATTACAAATTGTTTTTTACACTGACACTATAACGATATCGTTTTGCATTTTCAGGACCCCAAAACACAGTTGTTGAGATTATTATTATTATTATTATTATTATTATTTTGAAAACAGTGCTGATTCTAAAGTAAATTGAAGGATTTAGTCCAGAAGAGACTCGATCACTTTTTAATGATTTAATTTAGTCTTTTACTTGCATGTTAAAATTGATCAGCAGACATAAGCAGAAGATCAACCGAACCTGAATGATACGCGAGAACAAAATTCTTCCCGAAGCTTAAACGTGCTGCATGACCAATGACATTCATTCTCGTGAAAATTTGGACTAAACCGCTCAAATCATATGGATTAGTTTTCCGATCTCTTTATGAACTTTTTGAAGCATCAGTTGCAAAGCAGTCAATTGAAGGAAATCTGACAGTATTCCATCATCAAAAAGATCTTCATTTGTGTTCTGAAGATCAATGATAGTCTTATGGGTTAATCAGTAGCATGCAATAGGATCGGTAACCTGATACCTGGTAGCAACATTTTTTTGCCACAAATATAACTTACTTGAACATGTACAACACAGTCACAGATTATATGAGTTAATGTCAAAGCAAAAGTGTTCCCTTTCAAAAGGGAACTTGCACTGCGATGATGATGCTATTGGGGAATGCCTCTGTGTGACTGGTATCTGAAATGCTTATCAAATCACGACAATCATATTGGCCAGCGACAGCCCTTAACGTCATTAGTAGTGCAACCTGAAAGTATAAAAGGTGTGCCTAGAGAGCATGTCATTCTCTTTTCGTCTTCAGGGACTGTTTTGTTTGAAATGCGATCACTTGTATTCAAGGTAAATCATGGATGATAACTGTTTCAGGAAGCGTGCAGAGTTTTGACTCTAGATGACACACACAACTTGTGTGTTTACTGTTTGAGTAAAGAGCATGCATAGGCAGTTCTTGAGGGATTGTTAATTGTAAGCTTTTTCTACTGAGGAAGCACCTCTTTCATTTAGCCCTCTTCTCGAGGGAAGAGGGACCAGCATCTGTGCCTAGTGATTTGGGTCTAGTGATTACAACATGATTTCAACATCCAGCTTGGTACATCTGCAATTACCCCATCAAAATCGACCAGAAATCTTGGAGTTACGTTGGATAACCAACTGACCTTCAGAGACCACATCTCAAAGACAGCTCAGTCATGCAGATTTGCACTACACAACATCAGGAAAATCAGGCCCTTTCTGACTGAGCATGCAACACAACTTCTCATCCAGGCTCTGGTCATTTCTAGGCTTGATTACTGCTATGCTCTTCTGGCTGGACTGCCGTCAAGTGCAATCAAACCTCTGCAAATGATCCAGAACGCTGCTGCACGTATTGTCTTCAACAAGCCCAAGACGTCACGCCTCTCTACATCTCTGCACTGGGTACCCCTTGCTGCTCGTTTCAAGTTCAAGACATTGATCCTTGCTCACAGGTCCACCACAGGCTCCGCACCCTCTTTTTAAAAAAAAAATCTATCCTTTCTTTTTCCCTTCCTACTGTAGCTTGTGCTACTCTGAGCAATGTCTGAAACTTGTATTGTGAGCACTTCCTGTGTCTATTTGCCTCTTCAAGAAGAATCGCTTGTTTGTTTTCTTCACTTGTAAGTCGCTTTGGATAAAAGCATCTGCCAAATGATTAAATGTGATGTAAAAGTAAATGTAGGCCCCTGGTTTAGCCTCCTCAAAAGCATAGAAGGCATAAGACTGTACTCCCCTTGCTTAAAAGGTAAAAAGTGCTTTTACTGAGTACACTGCTTTGTTGGCAATGTAATTAGGTATTCTAGGCTGTAGTGTAAAACAGTCTGTTTCTGCTAGTAAAGATTTGTTGTCAGGTAGCAGCCTTTGTATGCCTCTCTGAAGGTCAGTCCCCAACAATTTGGGTACTTGGCAGCCAGAAATGACTTGCTATCAGATAGCTGGCCTTAGCCGGCCTCCTTGAGAGCAAGTCCATATCACGATTATCTAGCATGACTAAAAGCAGTTTACTACAGATTACCTACCTTAGGAGACTCCCTGATTTTAGCCCACAGCTTGGTCTACATATCAGGTTGAGCCTAGTACTCCCGTTGTTTCAGAGGGTTGTCTTTAGAGTGCTTAGCTCCCTAAGTCTGGTCAGATGGTTAAAGGTCCTCCCTACTTGATCAGCCCTTAAGGCTGGGAGTACTCCCCTCACAAGGGTCCCCGTAGAGTGCACAGCATCCTCAGTGCTTTGAAAAAGTGCTCTTTAGACCCTAGGATTGAGCAGAATAACTCCCCTCGGTTGCAAGGGTTGAAAGTGCTATGCTGAGTTCTGCTCTCCAGGATGCCCATCTCTATGATCTGGTCTGAGTTAGTTACTACCAGTTTGCAGTCCCTCTTACTCGACGCCTCTTCTGGAGGCAAATGTTTTAGAGACAGGTTGCTGGTCAGACTAGGTTACTATAAAAGTAAGACCAGGTCAGCCTCCCTGGTGGCAGTCGGGGTCGACTACTGTAATTTCCCCTGAAAGGTGACTGGGCGGGTCCCTCACAGGGACCCCTTCTATGTGAAGTTGTTGGTTACAGACATTTCAGCAGCCTTGGTAGGCCTTCCTGGAATGTCACTGACAGCCTCTTCATGACCCGTAGGAGTTCTTGCATTTCAGTTGAAATTGCTTTTTTGACGTTTGTTACAGCCATTCTTTGGCATGAACTCCCCTCAGCATTGCGGCATGGGTATATGGTTCCCCAACAGCGTCATCACCGCAGTGCGAGTTCCCTTTCGAAAGGGGATGTCTCAGGTTACAAATGCAACCTCTGTTCCTTGAGAACAGGGAACGAGTCACTGCATCTCTTTATCATGCCTCAGGGCTGCCGGCTGGATAGTCCCTTCAGAAGAAAAGTGAATGACATGTTTCTAGGCGCCCCTTATATACTTCCACGTCATGCTAGTAGTGAAGTCATTGGCTGTCGACGGCCAATATGATTCCTGTGATTTGAAAAGCGTTTCAGACACCAGTCACGCAAAGGTATTCCCCAATAGCATCACTGGTGTAGTGTGTCTTTCCCTGTTCTCAGGGAACAGAGGTTACATATGTAACCTGAGATATTCCGTTGTTACAACCAACTCCAGTACTGGGGTGAGTTGTTACAGTAGCTGGCGAAAGATGTAACAATGAGAGGCAATTTGCTGAAATAAGATCCACACAGTCTAAAGTTATGCAAGAATGTTATTGAATAACTAATAATAATAATCAGTTTTAAATAAACTTAATTTAAAATAGCAGAAAAAACATTGTATTAGCCTGTATTTCTTTCAGGACTTTAAATTTATCACAAAAAAATGCTGTGTATTTCTGTACTGCATTCCTGTCACATAACAGTTCAGTCACTTGCTATGTTGTCATCCACCTGTTTTTGAGAATTTTGGGATATCACATAAAAAATGCTGGATGGAAATGCAGAGATTCGCAGAGATTCACATAAATTCTAAAAATATGCATAACAAGTTTCGATTAAGGTTTATAATGCTTTTAACAGATAAGAAGACATGTGCATAAACTATGATGAAAACACATTTAGCACATAAATCCCTCGATGCAACAAATAACTTGATTTTATGGATGTGATTTATAACTGGAATCATCATAAGGGTTTGGTAGTAACAATTAACAAACTGTTACAACTATCCCCACCCCTATAACATCCATAACCTAGCAAACAGTTTTAGCATATGCGTTTGAAGTTGGCATGAATGCAAAGCATCAATTTAAACAAGAGAAACGGCTACTTCAGTTTATGCAAGTCAAATAACTGTATCTATAATACAGTGATTGCTAGCCAAATAAAAATTCTTTCTTTCCTGAAAATGTTTTTTTGGTCATAAAATCTACAGTGTTGCACACTGTCACATGCCACTTCTCATGTGAGCTCAAAAAGATGATGGGAGTGTATGATATTGATGACATCACCACCTCTTTTCTGACTTGTCAAACTGATTGTGTTATAACTTATCCCATGTTACAACACTCCCTAGTTTCCCCCTAACTGATAACTGAATCATACACCAGTAGTGTGAAGTTTGTGTGCAGAAAGCTATGTACTTGGGCTATGTACTGTGTATTTGTATTAGTTTATAAACTCTATCCAGTAGGGGGCAGTATATGAATAGTTTATAATTGGAGTGCATGTCTGTAGTAAAAGGCACATAAACTATGTGAGCCTGTGGCTTGATCATTTTTCCCATGCGAATGTTGCATTGTGATTTAACTATTTTAGCTTACTGTCATGTTGTATTCAACTCAGCTACTCGTAGTTTGAATGATCCTGCAAGAGGTGGTACGATATTTTATAAAAATGCCCCTTATAAAATTTTTAAGTGCCTCTCTCTATTTTATGTTTGTGTGGCACTTTTGTCATTATACTCAATTCTTTTAGAGCCATAGAAGCAAATTCTCATTTAATCTCTGTGGATGTCAATTAGATGTTTTGGAAATTAGAAAAAAATTATATATATATATATATATATATATATATATATATATATATATATATATGGTAAATGGTAAATGGACTGCATTTTATATAGCGCTTTCACAGACCTATGGCCACCAAAGCGCTTTACAATTCTTGCCTCACATTCACCCATTCACACACACATTCATACACCGACGGCGACGTCAGCCATGCAAGGCGCCATCCAGCTCGTCGGGAGCAGCTGGGGTTAGGTGTCTTGCTCATGGACACCTCGACACTTGGTCAGGTGGAACCGGGGATTGAACCACCAACCTTCCGGTTAGTAGACAACCTACATGAACCACTGAACCACTATATATAAAACACTCTTTCTGGCTGTAGTTGCTTTTGTCAGATCAAAGATTCACTTTTGTTTTTTTTATTTTATTTCATTATTTCATCAAAAAAAAAAATGATCATAAGTACATTTCACAATGATCAGAATTATTTATTTCATCCTGATGTCATTTCAAACCCATATTTTTCTTTGGATTTTGTTTTTCTTTTAGCGTACTCTTGGCCCATGCAACTTATAAAATATTCCAATTATTGTTTTATTTAAATAATTTTTCTTAAATTATTTTATTTTGTTTTTGTTTTGTTAATACAGCACCCAAAAATGAAAAATGTCCAGAGGTCAATGAGCCCAGCCCACAAAAGGAGGCGAAGAAGGAAAAAATCCTATCTTCAAAACTCTCTAGAAATCTCTTAGCCATTTCAGTATGTGAAATTTCAGAGTCCATTCCAGTGTGTGAAATCGCCAAGTCCATTCCAGCCCAAGAGTTGAGTCCTTAGAATGCAGCACTGACCATAATGGTCACGACCATTTTTTGTCTGTGGGCTGTACATTCATGGGCTCCAGCCCATGACCAGTGTCCAGTTAAGGCTCCAGCCACTGATAAGAGTCATATGCTCACTCTTGTCTCTGAACTCAGCCCGGTGCCCACTCTTGTCCCCAAGCTTACCCATGAGCCCACTCCAGAGTCCTCCCCAGGCCATGAAATAGTTCCAGAGTCCTCTTTAGCTATAAGTCCCTGGCTATTGTTGCCAAGCAGAGTCCCCGGGTCAAGGCCACAAAGGCCGATCCATCTTGGGCCCCTGGGCTGCATGCACCACCATGGCCTCCTGAGTTTCTGATGCCTCCCTGTTCTCCTGAGTTGCCGGCACCACTCTGGCTCCCTGTGGCACAGGTGCCGCCTTAGAGGCTTCCTCCTTGGACTGGGCCATCCCTCATCAGCTTCCAGGGCACCCACCCCTGTGAAGTCATTACAGTGTGAGGACACGCCTTTTGTTTTTGCTAGTTTCATATATTCTTTTCCCGCCACTCATTTGTTTCCATGGTTAAAATTCATCATTAGTTCATTTGTTTCACCTGTGTGTCATTATTATTTCGTTTCAGTTTATTTAAGCATCACCCTTTTATTCACTCGTTGTCCAGTCACTGTTGAGTTTAAATGTGTTTGCACTACCTGTTTTCCTGTTTTGAAGTGGAATGAAACCATTTGACTTTTTTGGAACTTGGTTCTTCTTTCTTCTAGAGCTTCTCTGCATACATCGTTACAAGAACAGATGCAGAAAAAAAATATTTATTGATATGAAACCCAGCACACTCCCATGCCTTTCTTTGACCATCTGCTTATGAAGAATGAAATTGCCAAGTGCCTCCAAATCCTGTAGCTTCTGAAAGGCTTGCGTACTAGTTCTGTAGAGCAAAAGTTTACCTGGAAAAAAAAACAAAAAAACGCACTGGTAGAATGACACTGAGTTCTGCCATGTTCATCATTTTCCATCTGAGTAAAGGAATTTTTAATGAGATTTACATAATGAACACATTCTCCATATCTTAAAAGGTTTAGGATGTTTCCATGTTTCCAATTTTCCTCAGAAAAAAAAAGCTCCCAGTGACAGGCTGAATGTTGCCTCAAGTAAGACTCAAATTAATGACCTTTGGAATTGGAGTTGAACATGCTAGCCAGCAAGCTAAAGGGCAAGCCTAAAGCTGTGTAGTTGGACTGCGGTTTGATCCTCAAAGGACTCAAATTTGTCGTGACAGCCCAGACAGCATAACTGATGAACCAGCCTCACTCCATTACTACCGCCAGAGAAAAAAGTCCTACACTATAGACTGAGAGGCTTTTGTAGCATATAATCCAACTCTAATGTAACCTGATTCAGTGGTTATTTCACTCGGCTCGTGCAGATTTTGAGAGTGATTGTACTATTTAGGTGGTGGAGTTTCTGCAAACCACTGACTGGCTTGAAAACAACGGCAGATAAGATACATCCGGATGTAAAGGGACATCAATTGTACTTTGAAGGAGGTTTGTTCCACTAAGAGGTAAAGTCATCCACCAGTATAGCCAAGAAGATCTCCTCACACACTATAAATGGACAAAAACTTCAATATGAGATCAAAATGGAACATTCATTTTCTCCATGTCTATTCCAAGTCTAATTTTCTCATTGAATATCCTATTTTACCTGGAAATGCATCACATTACGGAAGTATGAAGCAGGTTGCAAACGGCATTTTATGTTGTTTTGAGGTGAAATTTCAGAGGACTACATCTGAGAGTTATATTTAAATCAAAAAAAAAAAAAAAAAAAAAGCAATATGCCCCATATGTTACACGGATTTTACAACTGTGAACGGGTGTTGTTAGGCGCAACATGATAAGTTTTAGAAACCAATCTGATCCTTGAAGTCTCCATGATATTATAATTACATTTTTAATGGATTTTAGTTCCCGTCAGCATAACCTACTTCTAAAAGTGGACAAATTTATTCTTTTACCAGATATACACAATTTTGTATTTTTCTTCTGTGGAAAAAAAAGATAATCTTAATCATGATCCATCGTGTTTGGAGCTTATACGTATTATGTCTAATAGAAGTCCTCAACAAATGTTCAACAGGAAGTTCACGAAAGAAATTTTGTTAATTAGCATCATTCATTGAATGGTTAGTAAGATAAATTTAATGTACACCCAGAAGAAGCCAATCACTTTGTAAAATAATAAATGTATTGAAAGAAAATTTTGCTTATGTTCCCTTTAAGTTATGAAAACGTTATTTCCGATTGTTCCCTATTCCGTTTTATGATTTTTCGAACATTATTGGAATGTTACTTTTAAATGTTTTCTGAATATTCTGAAACATTTAGAACATGTTAGACAAATGTCCAACTAAAACTTTTCAGAAAAACGTACTGTTTTGTGCTAATGTTCTGAGAACATTATTAAAGACCGGATAATTAATAATAACGACCATTCTATTAATGTTACTGGATGAATGTTTGCTCATAACTTTGAGAGTACCTTGCCAGAACATTAGCTACATTAATGTTCCCTGTTAGCTGGGGTGGTGGTTAATTGCTAACTGTTAGTCATTAGCTGTAACATTTACAAACATCCTGCTGCATTATTCTATAAAAATAGAATGAAATGATATGTGTCACAGGTGTGCAGGTATTTTACTATATCTTCAGAATTTAGTTTTATAATACTAGAATAATCTACAAATTTAGGATGCCATGAAAGTATTTACAAGCTACTTCTTATTAAAATCACTCACCGCGTTTTACTTTGAAAAGTGTATTTTGAGCTGTGCTTTTATTTGATTAGAAGCAGTCGAGGCCAAAGCTTTATGATCACCGACTAGCATATCTCAATGATATCCACTTTGAACCTTCTTTTAGCTCAGTTCTATGCCAATTACCGGATCTGTCCTTTACTGTTAATTAGCATCATTAGTTTTTTTTTTTTTTTTTTTTTTTTTTCTCCACATGAAGCCCCTGGTGTTTTCAGTACAGCTGCCCAATCACTTAAAATTCTCTTTAAAGGATGAACAAATTGATGCAAAATATGATAATGTGATATTTCTGCAGATCCCAAGATGTAAAACATTTTATTTCTGTAATTATGTGTATAATTGTACCTCAATTTCAGTCATGAACCTTGGGAAAGACATACTTAAGTTAATACCTCATTAATGTGTGTATCAACAGCAGTGTTGTGCGACACTCAGAGGTCACACTTGCCCACACAAGGGCTGGAATCAGAGAAATGAAGAGATTTCTGCCGAGACTGAGTTTCTCAAACATGGATCCCTACAAATAAATACATTCTTTCAGATTTAATGAGCTCTGCAGGGGAAAATGTAAGTGTTTGGACATTTTCCAAGTTGGAGTAATCTGTGTTTTTCCCCATCCCTCCATCAAAAAGTGAGAGGGAAATAATGGCTGCTGAAAATGATTGCATAATATTGTAATTTGTTTTTTTTGAAAGACAGGTGCCACAGTACTTTACTAGCATGTTAGAGAGGCACGTGTAATGTACCAAGATTTTAAAATGAAGGTTTGTTTGTTTAGAGCTAAATCATGTACTTAAGAAAATGCTTCATATGGAGCTTTTCACATCAAATATCACTGTACTATGTTATTAATAGTGACTGATCTGATAAATTAATCACATATCATGAAATCATATATAACGCATATAAAATTACCTTTAAAAAAAACTTATATAATTTTATTTCTTTATATAAAGCTCACTGTATGCTATGCACTCGACTTTTGTGATTCATTGTTTGATCAAACTGCCATAATTTTTTACATATTTACACAAAAATGGATAAACATGCTTATTTCCAATAATTTGACACCACTCCCTGAATTAAACATGCAATCACGTCTTGTGATGAGGATAGTGAATTCAACATTGCAATATACTACAGTTTGTAATGTTTATTTTCATATCATATTATATTTCACATGCTGTTTTCTTAAATATCCAAGTATGTGTCACATGTAGGTTCAGATGATAAGGAGAAGGATAAAAAAGGTTACAAAACAAAGTCTTTATTTACAAAACAAACTCAAATAATACAATACGAGGAGCATGGCCTGTACCATGAAGCCGGATTAGCTGGCAAGCCAGGTAAGTTTCATATTAGTTTGCACAAATCCTGGGTTTTAGGTACATTGAAAGTGACTTGGCTTGTAGCAGCGTTGATTACCATAGTAACTTACACTCCAAAGCTAACCTGGGGCAGGTTTTGTTCTGGGTAAGAGATCTCAAACTGAAATTGGACCAATTAGATGTGAGCAGAGTGACACTGACACTTCGAACACAATAAAGCCACTCCCCCAGTTTCCCATCCTCCAAATTAAAGGTCACTTATAAAAGTGACGGTCACTTAAGGTCATTTGTAAAAACTAATTTTTAACAAGGAAATTGTCTGGCTTTAATGATAATTAGAATTATTTTATGATTTATATAATTATTATGTGATCTGTATTATTAATCACCTATTACACACAAGCAAGTTTAGTTTAATAGTTATTATTAAGCATTTAGTTTAAATTAATATTAATATATACAGATCATATGTAATATAAATAAGCTGTAGAATCAAAAGATAACTCTTTAAAAATGACGATGTGACCTTACAGTTGTGTTCAAAATTATTCAACCCCCCAATGCTGTAAATGGTTTTAGAGAATTTAGAGTACATTTGTAATTGAATTCAGAATGAAATCCTACAAGGACTTCTTAAAGAAGCATATGCAACTAAAATGACATCAATTGGTTTTGTAATACAGTAGTAAATGTTTCTTTTGTGAATTCTTCATTGACACAATTATTCAACCCCTTAAAGACTACCACTCTGAAGAACAGAGGTCCATTGAAGTGTTTTCAATCAGGTATTGAAAGCACCTGTGGATGTCAGGGAGCAGCAATAAAGCCTAATAAGCACCAATTAGGCAGCTTTAAAATGACTGTGATACTCAGCTCCTTCTAGACATTTACTGGTGTGGTTACAAACATGGTGAAGTCAAGAGAATGGTCCAGGAAGACAAGAGAAGAGGTGATTACTCTTCACAGGAAGGGCAATGGCTATAAGAAGATTGCAAAGATGTTAAACATACCAAGAGACACCATAGGAAGCATCATTCGCAAATTCAAGGCAAAGGGCACTGTTGAAACGCTACCTGGTCGTGGCAGAAAGAAGATGCTGACTTCGACTGCTGTGCGCTACCTGAAGCGTAGAGTGGAGAAAAGTCCCCGTGTGACTGCTGAGGAACTGAGAAAAGATTTGTCAGATGTAGGTACTGAAGTTTCTGCTCAGACAATACGGCGCACCCTGCGTAATGAAGGCCTCCATGCCAGAACTCCCAGGCGCACCCCCTTGCTGTCTCCAAAGAATAAGAAGAGTCGACTGCAGTATGCCAAAAGTCATGTGGACAAACCACAGAAGTTTTGGGATAGTGTTCTGTGGACTGATGAAACAAAATTAGAACTGTTTGGGCCCATGGATCAACGCTATGTTTGGAGGAGGAAGAACAAGGCCTATGAAGAAAAGAACACCTTGCCTACTGTGAAGCATGGCGGGGGGTCAATCATGCTTTGGGGCTGTTTTGCTTCTGCAGGTACTGGGAAGCTTCAGCGTGTGCAAGGTACCATGAATTCTCTTCAGTACCAGGAGATATTGGAGGACAATGTGATGCAGTCCGTCACAAACCTGAGGCTTGGGAGACGTTGGACCTTTCAACAGGACAATGATCCCAAGCATACCTCCAAGTCCACTAGAGCATGGTTGCAGATTAAAGGCTGGAACATTTTGAAATGGCCATCGCAGTCACCAGACTTAAATCCGATTGAGAACCTCTGGTGGGACTTAAAGAAAGCAGTTGCAGTGCGCAAGCCTAAGAATGTGACTGAACTGGAGGCTTTTGCCCATGATGAATGGGCGAAGATACCCGTAGCTCGCTGCAAGACACTTGTGTCAAGCTATGCTTCACGTTTAAAAGCTGTTATAACTGTAAAAGGATGTTGTACTAAGTATTAAGATTGAATGTCACTTGGGGGTTGAATAAAACTGATAATGATGTGAGCAGAGAAAAGACATTTGTGGTTATTTCATTATAAATGTTATGTTATATTTGTCTGACCTACACGTGCCTCTTTGATTTAATTGTAAGCAGGATGACTGAATGATCAAAATCAATGTCAAACCGGCCAAAACAATCAATTTCAGTGGGGGTTGAATAATTTTGAACACAACTGTATGTTTGAGTCTCTATCACTATATATAAAATCAGCTATATAAACTAATTTAACAAGTTTCACTTCCACTGATAGAGCAAGATCATTTATTTTATTTGTGCTCTTTCACAGACAAGTATTTTCTTTAGTGTAAATGCATTTAAATTTTCTTCAATGTCTTAACCTTAAGCAGAAGAGTTCTAAATCACGCTGACTCTCGCATGATAAGTGAATCATAGTTTCTCTCTGTTGCAAGGCATGTGATTGGCTGTTTGCCCCTGAAGTCAAGCATTCATGTGCACACGCTCCACAAACTCAGGATCAAAACCTGAGTTGACAGAGAAAGTTGATGATCAGCATCATGGTACCAACAAACCCAGATTGGAGTGGTTTGGTTTTGTTATCTTGAAACTAATCCTGTAAACCTGAGTTTGCTCAATTCCCATCATGATACAGGCCCCTGGTAACATGCAGCATAACAAGACACAAGAAATACCAAACAACGAGGAACTGAAAACAGACAGCATCAAGCAGGTATGATCGTTAAATGCTTGTCTATGGTAACAGACCAATGGCGTGGAAATAATGGCGGGGAAACTAGAACAAAGGAAACATGTGACTGAAGACAAAACAACTAAAAGTCCATGAAAATTAAACTTAACACTCAGACTGTGACAATATATACTGTATAGTATACAATATAGTGTACACTAATATTACAGACATATCTTTTGAAAATGACTAGGCAGTACACAGTAAAAAGTATGCAGCAAGACATTCTCTTTTGACAGAATGCATATGAATTCTGTCATGTATATTTTTGGTTTTCTGGAACTCATATATCTAAGATGAAGGTCTGGAGGACAAAGTACTATCTAGCATGTTTAAGGGGCTTTAAGTAAGACAGATGATCCTGTTGTGCGGTATCTATCGAGTAGATTGTTCTATTCCCTAATTCTCTCTTTTTCCCCCTGAAGGAGAGTTCTCACTCAGCAGTTGTCTGTCACCTCAGTGTGGAGGAGAGACATGTCTCTTAATGGAGCCACAGAGCTCCTATCAACCGTTTCCTTGTGCTCCCGATTTTAAATTACCATTTTTCACCTTACATTTATGGCTTTATGCAATTACATTTTATTGGTGGAAAATGCTGTGTTTGGGTTATTAAAGGAATAGTTCATCCAAAAATGTCATTATTTACTCACCCTCAAAATGGTCCAAACCGACATGCTCTTATATCACACAGGTCATAGTGACCAAGATTGAAAAATTCCCCCCAAAAAACAGACAAAATTAAATCATATAACTGAATCAAGTTGAATTCCTTTCAAAAGAAAACACGAACTGTGTTGATGACACTATTGGGAAATGCCTCCACATGGCTGGTGTCTGAAACGCTTATCTAATCACAGCAGTCGTATTGGCCAATGACAGCCCATGACATCACCGCTAGCGTGACCCAGAAGTATATAAGGGGTGTCTAGAGAACAAGTCATTCTCTTTTATTCATGGCTGAATAAAGAAAACGTTTCAAGACGTGTGTGGATCCGTGTCCCCGATATCTGAAGAGATGACCAGGGTTGGGTAGGTTACTTTTAAAATGTATTTCATTACAAAATACATGCTTTAAAAAGTAATTTGTAATGTATTTCGTTACATTACTCAAGTTTAGTGACTTAATCTAAATACTTTAGAATACTTTGGAATACTAATAAGTGTGGAACAAACACAAAAAAGGTAATTTCAAGTTTTTATCTCACAACTCTGACTTTTTCCCGCAGAATTGCGTGAATAAAGTTGCAATTGCGAGTTATAAAGTGAGAATTATGAGATATAAACTCCCAATATTGAGAAAATTCAGAATTATGAGATATAAACTGACAATATTGAGAAAAATCAGAATTAGGAGATATAAACTGACAATATTGAGAAGTCAGAATTATGATATAAACTCACAATACTGAGAAAAGTCAGAATTATGAGATATAAACTCACATACTAAATTCACAATTGCAAGAAAAAAAGTCAGTATTGCAAGTTTATGTCTACCAATTCTGACTTTATAACTTGCAGTTGTGAGTTTAAATCTCACAATTCTGAGGAAAAGAATTCAGAATTGTGAAATGCAGACCCACAATTGTGAGGAGAAAAATCTAATTGTGAGATAAAAAGTTGCAGTGACCTTTTTAAAAAAATTTTTAAATTATAATGACTCACAAACAACTATCACAAAACACGAAAACAGTCGTGGATCATCCAGGTCAGGACAGTTAAGTTAAGTTGACAGTTGGGAATTTTTTTTATATAAATTCAGTCATTTTGTCATGTTCAGGACAGTACTAAATAAAAATAACTACATTTTTATGATCACGCTTAAAACTATTAAAATGTTGATGAAACTTAATTCCACTTTTTCAGACTGTCAGAGTCAGAGAATCACCAATTGCTGTTTAAATTACATTAAAATTCAAAGGAATCCCTTTCTAAATCTAAAATACTTTTCAAATGTAACTGTAATCTGATTACCACCCATTTAAAATGTAACTGTAATGAAATACAGTTACTCAAATTTAAAGTATTTTAAAATTTACGTATTAACTAAGTTACTTGTATTTCGTTACTCCCCAACCCTGGAGATGACACACACAATTTGTGCATTCACTGTCTGGGCGAAGAGCAGTTAATTGTGAACTTTTCCCACTGAAGAAGCTCCGCTCTCATTTGGCTCTCTACTCGAGGGAAGAAGGACAAACATCTGGTCCCGCTTGTGCTGAGGCAGAGTGGAGTCTCAGATCATGGGGTTCCCGGATGGAGTTCGCCGAAGAGTTCGAGAGGGGTGTAAACGAGTGGTACCTTAGTGGTCATAATTCTCCAGTTCCTGTGAGCCTTCCATTCCTTCCTGTTCTTCATACTGAGATCGAGAAGGCATGGAAGAACCCACATTCAGCTCGCATTCATGAGGGAATGAGAGAGTATGGGTATGCGTTGATACCTCCTATTAACAAGACATTCGCGAAGTATCACGTGACTGGGTAGGCATCAACACTAAAAGCTCCAGCCCTGCCTTCCACGCCCCTTAAGATGGCATCTTGCTTGAATGGCAGGGTATACGCGGCACCCGGTCAGGTTGGTGATGCCTTGAACACAGTGGCTGTGTTGCAAGTGTACCAGGCAGACTTAATGGAGGATTTGGAACAGTATTTATTAAGGGAAGTACCGCTTTTTGGGTCCCCTTAGTGAGTATGTTGGCTTCATGTATTGTGAATTCACTGTGGAGGTCACCACACATTTGAGTTTTACTGTGTTGAGTGTGCTGGCTTCCTCCCAGAATGGGAGTGATTGTTGAGGCCAGTACTCTGTCTAGATTCAGAAAACAAGTACTGGCCCTCGGCTGGCCACCTTGATGGCCACCTTGATAGCCATCTCATGGTAGAGTTGCATGTCTCCTCTCCTCTCTCATAAAAAAAATGGAGAGTCATACTCAGAGATTAGCAGCTGACGACCACGATCTTCTGGAGTATTAGGCCCCTGGATGGGTCGCCTCCAGAGCATGGTGGCGGAAGACTGTACTCTCCTTGATTAAAGAGTAAAGTGTGTTTTTCCTGAGTACACTGCTTGTTGGCAATGTGATTAGGTATTTCAAGCCTGTAGGTACTGTGTAAACAGTCTATTTATGCTAGTAAAGACTTACTATCAAATGTCTGGCCTTAGCAGGCCTCTCTGAGAGTGATTCCCCGACAGTGTGGGTACTTTTTAGCCAGAAAGACTTGCTGTCGGGTCCCCAGCAGTTTGGATATTTGGCAGACAGCATAGACTTGCTATCAGATAGCTAGCCTTAGCAGGCCTCTCTGAGAGCAAGTTCACAGTGATTTGGGCACTTTCAGCCAACAAAGATTTGCTATCGGGTGACTGTCCTTAGCGGGCCTCCCTGAAGGCAAATCCCCAATAGTATGGGTATTTGTCAGCCAGCAAAGACTTGCTATCAGTTAATTCTCAGCAAAACTGGGTAATTGGCAGCTAGTGAAAGTGAAAGTGAAAGTGGTGATATGGTCAGGTATGGTGACCCATACTTGAAATTTGTGCTCTGCATTTATCCCATCCAAGTGCACACACACAGCAGTGAGTAGTGAACACACATACACACAGTGAACACACACCCGGAGCAGTGGGCAGCTATTGCTACAGCGCCCGGGGAGCATTTTTTAGGGTTAGGTGCCTTGCTCAAGGGCACCTTAGTCGTGGTATCAAAGGTGGAGAGAATGTTGTTTATTCACAATCCCCACCTTCAATTCCTGCCGGTGTGGGAATCGAACCCGCAACCTTCTGATTACAAGCCCAACTCCCTCACCATTAGGCCACGACTACCCCATACCCCAGCTAGTGAGTACTTGCTATCAGGGAGCTGGCCTTAGCAGTGCCTCCTTGAGGGTGAGTACACATTACTTGTTTATCTAGCATGGCTAAAAGCAGATCACTTTCACTGCTCCCCTGGGCTCTAGTTTACAGCCTGGTCTACCTATCAGGTTAAGCTTAGTACTTAGCTCCCTAAGTCTGATCAGATGGTTGAAGCCCTCTTTTGAGGCCTCCCTCTGCCTCTCAACTGCCTTTTTAAGGTCTTGCCACAGAATCTCAATAGGATTCAGGTCAGGACTTTGACTAGGCCACTCCAAAGTTTTCATTTTGTTTTTCTTCAACAAAGGTGGACTTGCTGGTGTGTTTTGGATCATTGTCCTGTTGCAGAACCCAAGTTCGCTTCAGCTTGAGGTCACAAACTGATGGCCGGACATTCTCCTTCAGGATTAGCAGAATTCGTGGTTCCATTTATCACAGCAAGTCTCCCAGATCCTGAAGCAGCAAAACAGTCCCAGACCATTACACTACCACTATCATATTTTGCTGTTGGTATGATGTTCTTTTTAGGAAATGCAGTGTTACTTTTACGTCAGATGTAATGGGTCACATGCCTTCCAAAAAGTTCAACTTTCAGTCTACAGAGTATTTTCCCAATCATTTTCAATCATCAAGATGTTTTCTGGCAAAAATGAGACGAACCTGTTCTTTTTGCTGTTGTTTTTCTTTTTTGTTTGTTTGTTTTCATCAAGTCAAGTCAAGTCACCTTTACTTTTTTTTGCGCTTTTTACAGTGCAAATTGTGGCAAAGCAGCTTTACAGTAATAATTGGCAAATAATGTTTGGCTACACAGCAGCTCCCAAAGAAAATGGTGTCATTGTCCAGCTTATCATATATATTTGTATTGATTCATTCAGTTGCAAAGATCAATAGTTATTAGTCTAGTTAATTTATGTATATCTGCAATGGAGAAAACAGTGATGTAATCGTCCAGCTCAGCTCAGTTCGCATACAACGGCGCCAATGCAGGCAAGTGTCCCCAACCAAGCAAGCCAAAGGCAACAGTGGCAAGGAACCAAAACTCCAACAAAATGGAGAAAAAAAAAAAGAAACCAGGCTTAGTCGGGGCAGGCCAGTTATCTTCTGGCCAACAACGAACACTTGATTGATTTACAGGTCATAAGTCCGATTTGGGATTGCAACAAATATTTAATCCAGTTCCATTTAGCATAAGATCTTTTTCAACACGCTGGTATGGGACGGTTTGCTGGGGATCTGTGCCACTGGCTGATGTGTTGGTAAGGCCCTCACAAGAGATGGGCTAGCACAGTCTCCGCCGACACCCCAGGGCCATGCTGCTACCTCGCACAGGCACAGGTTCCCCATCCGACCCGGTTACAGCCTGGATCCAGCCAATCACGTTAAATGGTAAACCTTGGGATAAGCAGAGAGACTAAAATTAGCCTAGATGCCATTTTTCTTCTGATGTAACGAGTACATCCAGTGTTACAGGAAGTGTTCCCGGTTCCGGCTGACCTGATCTATATAGCCTAACAATCCTTTAACGGATATGAAGACATAAATTGATAATGTGTTTTGTCTATGCCAGGTTAAAGAGATGCATTTTTAGTCTAGATTTAAACTGACAGAGTGTGTCTGCTTCCTGAACAATGCTAAGAAGATCGTTCCAGAGTTTAGGTGCCAAATAGGAAAAGGATCCACCGTCTGCGGTTGATTTTGATATTCTATGTATTAACAATTGGCCAGAATTCTGAAATCATAACAGACGTGAAGGACCATAATGCATTAAGAGCTCACTCAGGTACTGGGGAGCTAAGAAATTTAGTGCTTTGTAAGTAATTAGCAAGATTTTAAAATCTATACGATCTTTAATAGGGAGCCAGTGCAGTGATGACAGAACCGGGCTAATATGTTCATACTTCCTGGTTCTAGTAAGGACTCAAGCAGCTGCGTTTTGGACCAGCTGTAGTTTGTTTATTAAACGAGCAGGGCAACCACCCAGTAGAGCTTTACAGTAATCTAGCCGTGAGGTCATGAACGCATGAACTAACTGTTCCGCATTTGACATTGATATGTCTTAGTTTAGATATATTTTTAAGATGGAAGAATGCGGTTTTACATATCCTAGAAATGTGGCTTTCAAATGAAAGATTGGTATCAAAGAGCACACCCAGGTTCCTAACTGACGAAGACGACTCAACAGAGCAGCCATCAAGTGTTAGATAGTATTCTAGGTTATTATGAGCATAAGTTTTTGGTGCAACAACAATAATCTCTTTTTTTTCCTCAGAATTTAGTAGTATGAAATTACTTGTCATCCAATTTTTTATATCAGCTACACATTCCGTTAATTTTGAGAATTGGTAGGTTTCGTCAGGGCGTGAAGAAATATAGAGCTGAATATCATCAGTGTAACAGTGAAAACTAATGCCATGCTTCCTAATGATATCTCCTAAGGGTGGCATGTACAGAGTGAAAAGCAACAGTCTGATAAGTATGATTTGAACCATGCCAATGCTATTCCACTAATGCCAACATAATTTTCGAGTCTATTCAAAAGAATATTGTGGTCGATAGTGTCAAAAGCATCACTGTGGTCTTGTAAGACTATTAGAGAGATACAACCACGATCTGATGATAAGAGCAAATCATTTGTAACTGTAATGAGAGTAGTCTCAGTACTATGGTACGGTCTAAATCCTGACTGGAAATCCTCACAGATCCCATTTATTTCCAAGTAGGAACTCTGCCATGCAGGCCATTTTTGCCCAGTCTCTTTCTTATGGCGGAGTCATGAACACTGACCCTAACTGAGGCAAGTGAGGCCTCTTGGATGACTCATTGCTGCGCTCTTGGGGTAATTGTGGTCGGCCGGCCACTCCTGGACAGGTTCAGCACTCTTCCATGTTTTCGCCATTTCTAGATAATGGCTCTTACTGTGGTTCGCTGGAGTCACAAAGCTTTAGAGATGGCATTATAACCTTTTCCAGACTGATAGATCTCAATTACTTTCTTTCTCATTTGTTCCTGAATTTCTTTGGATCTCAAAGGTTTAGGTCTATTTAGAGATACTCTGATTTAGACGTGAATGAATTCAGACTCTTCATACTCAACTACGTTACGCTGAAGGCTGGCCTTGGTCACTGTTGAATTGACTGGGCCTTCTTGGAATGACTTAAGTGTAGGAATTGGCTCTTTTCAGCAGGACGTGACTGTGATGACTTCAGTTCTGTGATGCAGTGCTCCACTGAGGAGCCAAACAGGCCCGATGGGGATATGGGGGAGTCGATAAGAGCTATCCTTTCAGCATACTTAATGAGATTAAGTCACAAGTGGTGCTCCAGCACTACTAAGCTGGACATAGTGCGGCCAATGGCTTGGACGGTGTTTTTTGTAGCGCACAGGGCCAAGCACATTGCGCTGCGCAACTCTTTAAACATCGACAGGTCAGGTCCAGAATCGGATCCTCTTCCATATCATGGGGAAGCTTGGCCTGGTAAACGTGAAGCCAAACTCTTTAACAGCTTTTGTGAGGACTCGCTTAAGCTCTAAATCTTCTTATCATATCATATTCTGCCCGCATCCACTACACTCAAGAGATTTATGCTGTTGTTGAGGGGATGCAGGAGAATGAGAATGTGTCAATGCCTCTGAACAAAGAGATGTTGGCCAGATATTTTGCGATGGGCGTGATATCCGCGTTAAAGGCTCCGCCTCTTCCTACTAAACCTTAATGCGTCATCTTGCATTTTAATGGCAGAGCATATGCGACAGCAGGTCAGGCACATGTGGCGCTGCACACTATGGCTATGTTTCATAGCCTATCAGGCTGATCTGTTGGAGGGCCTGGCTATGCTTGGAGGGGCGCTCACGCATTTTTACATCTGGCCCTGAAACTAGACCTATGTTGTTTTTTTCTGCCTTAATGATGGTTTGGCATTGTTGGCTTGTTATGAATGTGCTGTCTGATGCCAGGTCATTTACTGAGAAGCAGGCACTCTGTAAGCTTCCTTGGTGACTATTTTGTTTTAACAGGGCTTTTTCAAAATGCTTTACTAAGCTTTCTGTGTTTTGGATGTTGCTAGGCCAATATTCGAGGCCTCCATCTGTAGAGCTCCACCTACAGGTGGTGCTGAGTTGTCAGGCTTTTTACCCTCCTTAGCCATTACTATAGGAAACACATTATGCCTGTGAGGCCCTTGCTCTCTTTGAGCTTCCTTGGCTACTGCGTTTATAGATGCAGCATCATGCTATTGATGTTTTTAGTGTTTCTAGGCATTCTCTTGCTTGGGTGATATTTTTTCTGAGGTCTATGCTTCTCTGGGGCTCTGTTTGGATATCGAGTGCAAGTTGTAGTCTCTCTGTGAGCCTCCTTGCAGGATATCTAGGATATCCTTGTTTTTCCTATCCTATCCTAGTTTCAGGATATATAGTTTTTGGTCATTGTTATGTCTCCTCTCAAGAGAGTTGTCATTTGAGGCCTTCGTTCAGATACGTTTGCCACGTTGTTAGGCTCTTTCTGAGCTTCCTTGGCTACTGTAGGTGTCGTTTGGCCTCCTCTCGCTAGTGAGAGTTATATTTAATTAGGTCTCTGCTCTCCAGGGCTCCACCAGTATAAAAGTTTGAGTTGAAGGCTCTCTGTGAGCCTCCTTGCAAGACATCCTGAGTGTGGGGCATTGTTAGGCTTTCTCTTGATTAGAGAGTCATTATGCTGATAGGAGAGTTGTTAAACTGAGGCCTCTGCTCCCAGAGCTTTGCTTTTAATAACTAACTCGTCAGGCTCACTGTGAGCCTCCTTGGCTAACATAAATGTTGTCAGGTCTCCTTTCCTTAGTGTGAGTTTTCTTATTGAGGCCTAGCATGGACACTCTGTTGGAACTCTGCTGGATATTAGTTATGGGTTTCAGGACCCGTCGGAGCTTCGTTGGCTAGGTGGACTTAACGCAGCACTGTCCTTGGGTAAGAGTTATTAGGCCTCTTGTTTAAGCTTCCACTTGATAGAAGAGTTGTTATGCTGAGGCCTCCGCTCTTGAGCTCAGCTTTTTTTTTTTTTACCAAAGTCATCAGGCTCTCAGTGAGCCTCCTTTGCTAATTTGAGCATCGCCAGGCCTTCTCTCATTTTAGAGAGTTGCCTTCTCTGAGGCCTCCACTGTGTAGAGCTCCACTGTATATTATGGGTTGCAGGCTCTCTTTGAGCCTCCTCCAGAATAATCCTGATTGTTAGGCCTCCTCTCCTAGAGCTCGGCTATTATTAGCTAAGTGGTCAGGTTCACTGTGAGCCTCCTTGGCTAACACAAATGTTGTCAGGTCTCCTTTCCTTAGTGGGCATTTTCTTTTTGAGGGGTCCACTCTCTAGGGCTCCACTGGATATTAGTTATGGATTGCAGGCTCTCTTTGAGCCTCCTTGTGAGTTGTCCTGAGTGTAGAACATGTTAGGCCTACTCTTGATAAGAGTGTTGTCATGTTGAGGCCTCTGCTCCTTGAGCTTGGATTGGTGCTAGGGTAGTGTGCTTGGTAGTTAGGCTCTCTTTGAGCCTTCTTGGCCGCTTACCTAAATATGATTGTGCAAGGCCCCCTCTCAATCCATATTATTTAGGCCTCCACTTTGTGGAGCTTTGTTGGCCAGCTGGACTCAACCCTGCACTGCCCTTGGCAAAAAGTGTTTCCATGCCTCCACTCTACAGGTCTGGTTTTTGGAAGTTTGAGTATTTTAGGCTCTCTGTGAGACTTTTTGGAAGCTGACCTAAGTATGAATGTAGCTACACCTCCTCTCTTAGAGTCTTCCCTGAGGTCTCCGTTCTTGAGAAGCTCCTGCCCATGGTTGTCACCAGTGCACCTAGGGGTGAAGACTCTTTGAGTCTTTGACTTAGCTCAGCCAATAAGGCATTCATCCCTTCAGCATGGCAGCATGGGTATTCCGGTCCCCATAGCAACCCCTAGGGGACGCAGTGCAAGTTCCCTTTCGAAAGGGATCATCTCAGGTTATGCATTTAACCATGCTTCCCTGAGAATAGGGAATGAGACACTATGTCCCTTTACCATGCTTCAGTTATTCTTGATCGGTCTCCTTCAGACAAGAAGTGGATGACGTTATTTCCAGGTGCCCTTTTATACTCAAGGTTGCACCTGTGATGACATCATAGGCTGCCGCCTGCCAATGTCGTATTTGTTTTAGGGTTTTTCCATTTTCTATTGTGCCTCTGTAATCTTGACTGACGCATCAACTTCTCCAATGTAAAACTGATCATTCTGAAGGAAAAGAAGCATTTTTTTTTTTTTAGAAGCATGGTAGTCTCCTTTTCTCCAGAGAACAAAATCTAACAGAATAAAGGTCATTCCTTTTTAGATCTAGGAGCTGAGTACAGGTTGTACAAGAGTCAAATGAAAAAAAAACAAAAACAAAAAAAAAAAACATGTCCTTGACCTCAAAATCTGATGTACGCTTTTGCATATCCTGTACAGATGAGGGAACAGCATGCAATGGCAACTTCATATTGGCTGGCAAATAATACAGATGGATTGTGCTCTTATAAAGGTACACCAAAATTTTGAGTTTTCAACTTCAAATTTAGAGTATTCTGTGGTTATGAATATAACACGAAAAATGTTTCAGAGGTTCAATTCAATTCAGAAATTCAGTTCCATTCACATGTATTTATATAGCACTTTTATATAGCACACAATACATGAAAATGCATGTCAACATTACATTAATATACCTTGTACTTTACAATAAACATCTATTTTATTTATATTATTGTATTTACATAATAATGTTTTTTTTTTCAAATTTTTGTTATTTATTTTATTTTCTATGTATTATTTTTGTTTAGCTAATTTAGTAAAAAAATTGTTACATTTCCATTTAACAGTTGCTTTACTGTAAATATTAAAAAAAATAATAATATGCATTCTTTTGTAAAATACATGTTCACACCACTGAATTATAATCTTTATTATAACATTCACAGTGTTGAATTCTCTTGACACATTCTTAAAATGCAACAAAATCTCATCCACAAAGCATGTTCTCCAGAGTTCTGGCATATTATGTACAAAGTAAACCACTTTAAAGCAACAGTTTTTATTTTTAACTGTTGCTAGAATCTTAGTCTATGTTTAGAAAAACAACTGAAAAAGAGGAGAAAAAAAAAAAAAACTTTTGCTGCAGTCCATCCACATCCCCAGTGAATACCTCCCCATCAGATACAACCCAGAACGAAGAGCATCATTCCCTGCACCATTGTAAAGTCCTCTGAGACTTTGTGACAAGCGTGCACACATCCATCTGTTTCTAATGCCCCAACAGTTGTGAACCCTGACAGGAATTATGATCCAGTCCTCCTGGACCTGTGTTCAGCAGTAACCACACAAGAACAGCTTCCAGAAGTCATAATTTTGCACAGCTGTGTGGCTAGTCAATAATTTTTAGCACTTATTTTGTCTTACAGCATCATAAAATGTGCACCACACTGCACTTTTGTGGGGAAATATGATTTTATCAAATGACGAGCGCTTGAAAAATGAAATACAGAGGAAGAAATTGGCAAGTATGTGGCTCAAAGGGTATTTGTTGTCATGCTTATGTCACGTTTTCAGAGCCCAACGACAATACTAATGTGAGTCCTTTTCACAAATCCCAACACATTCTTTAAGCATTTCACATCCAATAAAAGAATACATTTACTTAAAGCAACACTGTGTGAAATAAGTTGAAAGAATATATATATGAATTAAGTTTAGTTTTTATGACCCTATTAGCAAATTGTTTTTTTTGTTTTTTTCTTGTTTCAAGCATAAACCTCACTAAAGTTTAATTAAGATTTATGCTTAATGGGGTAATAAAAATAAGCGGTAACACATTACAATGAGGTTCATTAGGTAAGATTAGTTAACTACATTAGTTAACATGAACTAATAATGAACTGCACTTCTACAGCATTTATTTATTCATATGTTAATTTCACCATTCACAAATTCATTATTAAGATCAAGTGTTGTATTTTTTAACATTAGTTAATGCACTGTGAAGTGACATGAATAAACTATGTGTTATGGAACACAGACTCACAGAGATGGAGAATTTAACACACCAGGATCTGAACAAACAGGTAATGAACAGTCCCTGGTAGGGACATTTTTTGGTCCCCATGAGGAAACAAGCTTATAAATCACACAGAATATTTGGTGATGGGTAAGTTTAGCAGTAGGGTTTGTGTAAGGGGATAGAATATAGTTTGTACAGTTTAAAAAACATTTAGTGTATCAGTGTATGTGCATTTTTGTGATTTATGAGGGCACAAATTTGTATAATGACATGTGTATTACACTGGTATTACGACTTAAACATGAAATATGAGGACATTTCATGAGTCATCATATCTAAAATAGCTTTAAAAACATACTAAACAATGTTTTATTAAAAATCTAAAAATGCAGAATGTTTTCTGTGATAGGTAGGTTTAGGGGTAGGGTTAGTGTACGGGGATAAAATGTACAGTTTGTACAGTAAAAAAAAACATAGCAAAACAAACCTGTGTGTACGCAATTTGCGTACATAGAGCAGGAAAGAGTGCAAGAGAAACAGTGAAATGACTGTATAACATCAGATGAAGAGAGACTAATGGCATCAAATAAAGCATTGTACATTGTAAACAGATAACCATGGTAGAGACTGCCACATTACTATAACTCACCCCTATAAAGGTCAACTACAGTATAGTTTCAGTCATATGGTAGAGTCATTTACTGTATTGGAAGCAAACTCTGTTTTGGCACAAAACCTCTTGGATATTTCATAACTTTATCACATCTTTTGATAACACAGCAAATAGATACTATTACAAAAAGTATGGATTTTATGCCATTTATGTAATTTAGGTAATGTTAGTGTATTCTAATGTAGCATCTGCTTGTAAAACTAATTATTTCAGCAACAAGCATGATTTGAAACATGTATCTTGCATTGTTTGCTATTGAATGAAGTGACTGTTAAAAGTACTCAACTTAAAGAAGATCATACTTTTGTGTTTCTGCGATTAAGTCAAGTCAAGTCACCTTTACTTATATAGAGCTTTTTACAATGCAAATTGTGGCAAAGCAGCTTTACAGTAATACTTTGCAAATCATTTTTGGCTGCACAGTAGCTCCCAAAGAAAATGGTGTCATTGTCCAGCTTATTTTATATATTTGTATTGATTCATCCTGTTGCAAAGATCAGTAGTTATTAGTCTAGTTAATTTATGTATATCAGCACTGGAGAAAACAGTGACGTAATCATCCAGCTCAGCTCAGTTCGCATACAACGGCACCAATGCAGGCATACCAAAAACACTGCTGAACATCAAGCAAGTGTCCCCAACTAAGCAAACCAAATGTTCTCATTACATATCACAATGATCTTGTGTTTTGAAACAGTGATTATATTGAATGAAAATATGAACAAAGCTAGAATGAAAGCATGAAATCAGATTTTGAAAGAATGACTGGCTGTGTTACAAATGTGATCAGTTTGAATTTTTGTCATTTTGAAAATTTACAACGTATGAAAATAGTACCAAAGTGAATAATAATAGGTAAAAAACAAGTGTAATGCAAGAATTAGTATAATGATGCAAAATAAATAAGTAAATAAATAAATATAATTAACTACATATGCAATTATTTACATTACGTTAAAACTGAAAATAGAAATATTTATTTTATTTTGTTTAGTTTATTAATTTTGGATGTGGAATCTCAACTAAATGGACAATTATTTCAAAGTATATTTCCTGAACAATGGCATCAAGCATTCAACCTTTGGTTTAATTTAATTTATTTATTTAGTTATTTATTTTTCAATTGATTCGGAAGCGGAGGCTCAGAAGGAAAGACCTCCCTGATTACACTGACCTATGCAGTGATTGTGATGTTACTAATTAGGATGTGTTCCTGGATAAGACATCCTTGGACTTAGAAAGTGTACTAGTCCCTTTACATTAATTGTTTTATTTTTTATGGGAGTTTGACATTTTTGGACTCCAATGACTTTCAATGTATGTACAAAACCACTCAACGTTTCTTAAAATGTTTTTTGATTTCTACAGAAGAAAGAAGTTTGTGCAAATACAAGTTTGGAATGACATGAGGGTGAGTAAATAATAGCAGACTTTTCATTTATGGGTGAACCATTCCTATAATATTAGTCTTATTAAATAAAAGTATGCATGTATTTCAATGGTATTTTCTATGGAGCACCACAAGGGTGATGAGAAAAATAATGAAATGGGAGGAAAAAACATTTGCTTTCCCTCAAAATATTTTTGTTCTCCTGAAATTTTTACATTCACACAAACATTTTTGCATTTGTTCGCAAAACTTTTGCGTTACCCCGACTAACTTTGAGGTCACTTGCAAAATGACCTGCCAAATTTTGCGTTCATTCTCAAAACGCAAGACCCCATGAGGTCTTGTCTGGCATCCCAACCACCTCCAAGTGGCAACAAAATGAGCCAATGAACATTGGCCAGTGTGATTTGCCTGCCGAGTCACACCTACCCATACATACGGGTATAAATATGATCGGAATTACTTATTTCATTCATAATTCGCTTCAGAGCTGAGCGGTTGTGAAAACAATTGCTCATTCCAGTCATCCTTCAACAGAAGTGGATTCCTGTACAGAGAAACAGCTATTTTATTTGCCAAAAAAGGATTTATTTCTCAGGAGATCTCTCCTGCCGTTGTGAGGGTGCATTTACATCCTGAAAGGGCTGTGCATGCAGAAGTGCAATGTTTCGCCCCTTGGCGTTTCAGCACTTAAGAGCAGATTTTCTAAAAGAGCAACCACGGGCAGCTAACGTCTTTGTAAACGCCTCTCGTCCGTGCGTTCCTGGATGTGGTCATTATTTTTTTTTTTTTATATTATTATATTTCAGTGTTTTTGTGAGCAAACGCAAAGTTTCTCAAGGAAATGTAAAAGTTTTGCACATAAAAGCAAAAGCACTGTAATATATTTTTCCTTCACCGCATACCCTTAGTAGTTATAAGTATTGCATAATGCACACAAACTGTGTTCAGTTTAAGGCAACAAAACCCAACTTCTCAACCTGATTAAACTTCATGACTCAAGCTATATGAACTGAATTTTCAGACTGTGACCAATGAGATGTTTTTTGAAATTTTTATTTACAGTCTGAAACAGCGCTAATAGTCTGTTATATTTCCAGGACATGCTGTAATCGGAAAAGTTGCAACTGTATCAGCTCGTTTCGAAGAATGTTGAGGTCAATTATTGATCTGTTGCATGGTTGTCATCTATATCTGCAAAACATCAAGCGAATGCACTGAAGTATACCACAAACCAATTTGCAGAGAAATTGCCATCATCGACACAATTCCCTCAATCACAATGTCTGTATTCTCTCCAGATTTCAATCTCACGTTCCATCTGCGACCGCAGCACTTGACGGAGTTAAGAGGTAATGATCACACATTTGTCCAGACGCCATCTCACCCGGAATCCCTTCTGGAGAGGCAGGCACACCTCCATGGCAAATCTGGCAGATTGCATGTTGACAAACATCGACACAGGGAATAGATTTCAATCTCAATGGTCGGAACCTGAAATCCATCAAGAAAGAAATCCGCACGCCCAAGAGGAATAGCTGTCTTTGCTCTATAAGCATGGAGTGCTCTCAAATGTCCTGTCTGGATTTGTATTCCAGTGGCATTGTCTTCACACGACTCTGTTGGATGTGGCTTCACGGATGCAATTAGTTTTTTTTGTTTTTTTTTTGATCCAAGCACTGTCTTGCTGTCTCTATTGGTAATAGGGCAAGTTTGTTTGTCTATTATGATTACCTTAACTATTGCCATGCAGTGACCTCCATGACTAATTTACTGTATTGCTTGAATATAATTGCCCCAAACATTTAAGAGACACATAGGTAAATAAAATAAAAAAAAAATGCTTTATTTATTTCCTATGGTTCATTTGATGAAAAACATATATAGATTTATAAATATATGAATTATAATATTGATATTCAAAACAGTGTACACACACATTCACACAAACTGAATATATTAAATTTTTACACATACACACACGTGATACAAAATTGCCATCAAAACAATATGCATATGTATACATTTAACACATTATATATTTACCGATCTTATTTAGTTTTTATTCAGAGTTTTAATGTTAATTTTAGTTTTTTTTTTTATTAATTTTCATTTTTTAGTTTTGGTTAACAGTAATAATTCTACTATTTATAATACTATATGCATACGTTATATATACAATATACAGTGGGTTCGGAAAGTATTCAGACCCCCTTAAATTTTTAACTCTTTGTTATATTGCAGCCATTAAAAACATTTAAGTATTTTTTTTTCCTCATTATACACACATTAGCCCATATTGATTGAAAAACACAGATTTTGTGACATTTTTGCAGATTTATTAAAAAAGAAAAACTGAAATCTCACATGGTCCTAAGTATTCCGACCCTTTTCTCAGTATTTAGTAGAACCCTTTTGATCTAATACAGCCATGAGTCTTTTTGGGAAAGATGCTACAAGTTTTTCACACCTGGATTTGGGGATCCTCTGCCATTCCTCCTTGCAGATCCTCTCCAGTTCTGTCAGGTTGGATGGTTTTTCTTTTTAATAAATCTTCAAAAATGTCAAGAATTCTGTGTTTTTTCTATGTTCTTCTGTCAATATGGGGTGCTGCGTGTACATTAATGAGGAAAAAAAATGAAAGTATTTTTGAGCCCTCATAAAACAGATTGCAGTTTCTCTGCTGCATTTTTCTAGACCTTAAAAAAGAAAAAAGTCAAATGGAATGGGCATGTAGTAAATATGCCATATAAGAGCAACACATGTGATCATTAGATCTTTACACTCGTAAAGTACTTGAATGATGCCTACAGTTGAGAAGAAACCACACATGTAAAATTCACAATGCCTCTTTTTATGCTTCACAATTATGCAACGGTGATACTATTCCATGTTATGGGTGTACATATTAAACCGAGAGTGTGCAGGCTATGTCCTGAAACTTTGTTTCTAGTTTCTATTCTGAACACAAATGCAGAACACGTCGCATGTGGTGTGATCTTCACAGGTCTTTATCCTCTCAGCATCCTCAGAGTCTCAGTCTTATAAGTCACAATATTGTCACAGTGTGGTAATAACATCAGATGCCATTGGAATTCTTGTGCTGGACTTGGATCCAGCCACACTGCTGGATTCCCTGCTGTTCCTTCATTCCGTGGGAGCGCACATCATCCTTTTCCCCTGGCAAGCCATACATCACTGTTTCAGGAGAGCGATAGGCTCTTTAAGTTGTATAAACACAGTGTCGCCGAGTCACCCAGACCTACAGGTGATGAATGGTTACTCTTCCAAGACTGTGGGAGAAGACCCTTCATATTGACTTCTGTAGAAGTGCAGGTGTATATACAAACAAATATATACCCACATTTACTTCCTTCCATCCAAATATCCATCCATCCATCCATCTATCTATCTGAATATTCATCCATCAATAGTATTTAATAGGGAACAGTACAGACCGATAAATCTGGAAACTTTTGCTTTTTTTTCTCGGCCTGTGTGTGTTTGCACACCTCAAGAATGCTTACAACACTTTCCTCAGTTCCAAAGTGACTGAAATCTCAAATTCATAAATACACAAAGGTCATAAATACCTAAACTTTGCTGCTGCTCTCTTCCATTTACACAATATGCTTATCTGAAAAGCTGCAGTTTCCATGACAACTAAACCAGAACAAATAGGTGCAACTCTAGATGCTTTTAATAGAAAGGTGAGTCCAGCATTTGAGCTTCTCTTTTATTCTATATTTCCATCTGCTTTTTTTATCAAAAGTCCAGATAATCATAAAATGATTTGTGTTTTTTATACTAAATATACTTGAACGGAATATACTAAAATGATCCCAAAGTAGATAAAAACAAATGTCATTTCATTTTCAGTCATTTTCACACATTTCCTTGATCATTACAATACACGTTGTGGTCTTACTTTCTCACATGGAACTCAAAAACATATGTTATGCACAATGTCCAAGCTGCACATTCTAACAAGCTCCAAAAAAAAAAAAAAAGATCAAAAAAGCACATTAAAGTCTAGACCATATGTCTTTGGAAGAAAATATATCATGTCCTTTGGATCACTTTTATATTGGCTCTTGAAGCTTGGCAGCCCCAGTCCCCATTCAATTTCATTGTAAGGAGAAGTGCAGCACAAACCATCTTTTAAATCTCTCCTATTGCAATCGACACAAGCAAGAATGCCACAGGGGTTCAGAAAAAACATGAGGGCAAGCAAATGATATCAGAATTTTTAGATAAATGATCCCTTTCAAATATATAGCACATTTATGTAACCCATTTGAATGTAAGCATATTATCCCAACCCATCCGTAAAGGAAGGCCTGTTCATGAGACATGGATGTATGTTTGTTCCTGTTCTGTATCTCTGTCACTCCTCATAAGATTTCCTCCCACTCAGGATAGCACAGTGCGCTTCTTACACCCACTCAGCCTCCAACAAGCCCACAAAACTGACTTCACTTTCCTGCTCATTGTACTCATGTTACAAATTCTGCAAACTCGTATTTGTACAGTTATGAGCTCTACTATGCCCCCTTTTTCAGGAAATCCTTTTGGAAATAATGCATACTGGCAGTTGGCAGTAGAAATACATTAACTTAGAATGTAGAAATGTGTTATATAGCGCAAGGGACCTGGTTTCTCATGAGACGTGGTATGAAGCATATGAAAAGCTTCTCAAAGCAACAGCTGACAGACACGAGTTCTTAAAGAAATGTTCTGTGTTAATTTAAACATTAAATAATGTGCGTCTTGGTGCATGAATTTGTTTATGCGAGGATGTCACCACCTTGGAATTATAAGGTTCTATCTGCATTCTGTACAGTTTTGAGATATTGAGCTTCAAAGTTTTTGCATTCCATACTCCTCTGTGGATAGACGCTTTGTTCAGTGTCACGTGAGCTTTTGTGTTCATATCCGCCATGTGCTTTCTTTTTGTGATCTTGTGCTGTGTACGTGGCTTGTTTTTCATGCGTGCTTTCATGGTGTCATTTTTATGTGGACACACAGTCAGTGGGAACTCTTTCTGGATGCATGTTCATGGGCTCAATGGCTATGCACTTTTCTTTTCATCGTGTTTGGCGAGAGCACATGGCTAGTAGTGGTGTAAATCGGGCGGTTCATCATAATACGATGCAATATCGATTATTATAGCCAGCGATACGATATTTGCTGATACCTCAAAAAAAATCTTCAATACAATTACAATACAATTTGATCCATGGGTATATCAATCGATATGATATTATGTGCTTATTTTACACAAGTTACACATTAACTCATAAATTTGACCAAAATATACAATCAAGAAAATATTTTAGAATTCTGTGCTAAAATGTGCAATGTTAAAAATCTGAAAAAAACAAGTACATTTATTCCTGAAGAAATACTACAAAATATAAATAATATAAAATTAAAAGACTTTTTTTTATTTCGATATATAGCGCTTTTTTTTTTTTAATGAAGCGATGAAAGATAAGACAGAACAAGACAGGCTATTGATACTCTTTCTTTGCGCATGTGCATCCCATGTGTAGAATGATGCTCTTGAAGCAACATGGAGTCACAGCGCTCAGCACTCCTCTGCAATAGTGGCTGTTTCTCAGTTCCAAGAACGCAAAGAATGGACTTGCGTTCTCGTGGAGACAGGTCTAACCAGGTGAACTCGGAAGGATGCGAGGACACAGGACGCATCCTTGTGAAAATTGAGATGTGCTGTGATCTTGTTCCTCAACTGACCGTCCCAGCATATTATAAATACCGGATAATGCACAATTAATACAACATTACAAACGAACGTAAGATTAAGAATATGTATTGGCATGGAACTTTAGGATTGAGAGGGGATCTTAATCTCGGTGTCGCAGCGAAATCGATGCAAAGAAAATGCTCTGCAATGCTTAATATGCACAAGCTGAAGCCAACCGAACCAGATAGGCGAAATATATCGGGTCAGTAGGTCAACTTGCGAGGACGTACGTCCGTGTGCAGAGCCGCGGTGAGTAGGGTAGGTTTATCCGAACAACCGAGACGACCCAGCGAGGGACCGGTCAGACTCGACTCTCCGTTCAAACCTGAGGGGAATCACGTGTCCATTCCTCCTTCGGACAACGAGCCCCCTCTGGCAGACCGTTGACGGACACTTCTGATCCATACTTCGCCCTACCTCGGATCTGAGGCCGATGGCCCTTGTCCACAAGCTCTCCTGAGCGCCCCCACTTCCAGCGCTCTGAGACCTAGATAGTGAGTGTTCCTTGCCCCTTCGTGTAAAAGGGACGCTGGAGGAGATTGTCAATCACACTCAAGGAAACACTGCGGGGTAGTGACCTGGTCTAAAAACGGGGAGAAAGGAGGAAGCAAGAAAGGGAGGAGGCGGAAGGAAAGGGATGCGCTCCAGGAGGAAATGGGGTTGTCTTATGGGAAGACTGGGGGGTGACTCCATCCACGGAGAATCCGGGGGTCAGAGGGAAAGCAGGGCTTCGATTAGGAATCCAGAACGCCAGACCAAGGCGGAAGCCCCGGAGTAACGGGGTACCATCGGCCAGCCTAAATCCCCGCCACAGAGGCTGAGCTGAGGAGTAGGCGGGGCCTCAAGGGGACAAGCTCCAGTAAAGGCACTGGAGAAGAGATCGGAGAGGACTCAACAGGGTCCGAACCTTGTACGGGGGACTCAACGGTGTCTGAAGGGTACGTGAGGGCAGGAAGATCACATAGGGTAAGCTCTGTGCCAGCCGACCGAGGCCGAGAACCTCTTCCGCGCCGCGAGACAACAGGAAGGCAACGAAATAAATGCGAGAGGGACACGGCCGCGGCAAGCCCGAGCAGACGTGGCATATGATGCGATGTCCGCAGCTCACAGAATTGCCCTGAACAGGAGGAGGGCAAAACATCTGCCAGGAGGTGTCGAGAGTCAGCCAGTGGCTCTGCACACACCATGGGCCATCCAGGCAGAGAAATGGATACACTATCCAGTGGGCATCCTCTGGCTTGGAGACAGCCTTTCCCTTCCAGATAATCCACAAAGACATTTCTGGGTGCGACAAAGCCAAAGCTTCGACTTTCTGAGGCACAGACAGTCGCTAAGGGTCCACCTACAAAGCTTCAAAAGAACCAGCAGTGGGGATAGCAAAGTGACTTGCCAGGGGGGAGGGCAGTACCTTGCTGGCTCTGCACCCCCCTCCCTCACATGTCAAGGTAGCACTGAAGGCACATCGCCAGGGGGGAGCCTCATACCTTTCCGAACGCTGAGGCCGGTCACTGCAGCCGACTCCTACTCAGGATCCGAGACCAAAATAAAACACGCAAAGTCCAGGGAGCCAACCTCCTGAGCTGACACAGCCAGCAGCAAGTCAGCAAAGTTAAGGGTGGGGGAATTGCTGACTGGAAGTCAAGGGAGCCCAAATGGCCAAGGAGAGCTCACTGGAGTGCTTAAGAACAAGAGATATGAGAAGGGGGGAGGTGGAGGGACGGACGGAACTCAGCTCCCCTGCCAAACCGACAGAGGACTTCCAGGTCGTGCTTTACAAAACCAAACACAGCATGGCCATGGAGTTGGAGGGGGAAGCGGGGCCAGCAGCAGGGAAGATTTGGGGGAGGAGACAACACGCTAATCACGGAGCTAATCGAAGGAAAGAAAAGAACTTCTCCCTCGAGACGGGTGAGAACCTTCTCGTGAGAAGAACACCAGCGAGAAACCACGTCTTCCACACGGCGTTCGCACGTAAGCGAGCGGAGCGGTGTTGTTGGCGGAGGGTACAGGGTTTCCGACCCATGGTGGGTAAGTCGTTCAGCAAGAAAGGGCCAGGAGGGTCCAAGGTCAGGAGTTGAGAGTTCAGAGCCACTGCCGCGGGGGCCAGGAGGGTGCCCCGTCCTCAGAAGAAAGGTCCTTTAGGGGCTGTCGCGGCGTGGTGAGGGGCTCCCGGGAGGTAGTGAGAGAGTTGATTCCGCAAGGATGGTTGGGCCAATAGGGGCCTCTCCAGGCGCGGCCTGCTCCACCAGCCTCCCTGCTCGCACAGGAGCCAACTGCAAGTGCCTCTGTGATGGGCCCCCGGATATTTGGCCCGTGTTGTGCGCCCAGCCGGCACTATGCGCCATGAGTACGTGTCATGTATGGGGAGCAGGCTGGCAGGCGACTCGCTGACCTCAGAGACTTATGCAGCCGAGAGTGATGAGAGGCGCCTCAGGGGTGAGACCGAGCGACGGCCACCACGGGGCAGGGGTTGTGTTGCGCACGTCAACACGTACTGTCCACTGCCTGACCTGAGGCGACCTAAGCTGAGTGCCCCTGGCCTAGACCGAGCCAAATTCTGGGCGAGCCGTACATGCCCAATGAGCGGCTCATTGGGTCCCGGGAGCATGACTTGTGGGGGGGGCCCACCCCCGGGGTGGGGCCTGGGGCCGGTGGCCGAGCGCCCACCACAGGACCATGCCCATAGTGGCCGTCCTGCCACTCCCATCCGGGCACTCCGGCCCGGAGCCCCGATGGCGGAACACCTGGCCTGATGACCTGGGGTGCACTTCTGGAGACATTTGCCCCGAAGGAAAACGCGGAAAGTGCCGCCTCTCCCACGTGATCTCCGGGACCGCAGCGCTGAAGCGGTAGTCTGAAGAATTCAGTCTCGCAGAGTATCTGCCGCTGCGGCCGCAGCCAGGCAGGACAGCCCTCGATGGGGAGTTTGCACCTGCGCTATTGCCTGAATCTGAACGTATTCAGCAGTCAAAAACCGCTGAACACATTTCACGTTCTCTGTAGCTGCTGACTCGTCGGCTCACCAAGTCCCCCTTGAGTACTGGAGCCTCCGTCTTGTAGCACGTGACGACGAAGTCCTCCCTTCTCCCAGTGCGAAGAAAAGAACCCCTCTCCCGGCTGTGTCTGTCACCCTGTGTTGAGGAGTGTGAACCACGCCTGCGACTATCTGAGTGACGGGCCCCTGTCTTCACGCGATATGATGCAACACGGAGGAGTCGTCGCATGAGCGTGATGCAAGACTGAGGAAGCCGACTTGTAAAAGTAAGATCCTCCAAGGTGGAGGGGGCAAACCTTGGGGTGAAGACATGGGACTGAATGCCTTGACCTTCAAACAGCGCCTGCGCTGCAAACCAACGGCGAGGGAATGCTCTCGCAGGAAATGATCCTGATAGTGCGGGAAGGCTCGCTCGCTAGCAATTTGCACCTTGGACAGGATGACACTTGGGATTTGATCGAAAACGGATTTTCTCGCATGAGCTTCGGCGGTGTAACAGGTCCAGGTAGCAACGCAGCGCAGGTCTCAATATCGGTCGTAAGCTCTCAAGGCGCTCTTGGTCCAAAAAATGAAGTAGCCCCTTGTAGAACCCGATAGATATCGGCTGGAGGGACCGGCTCTATCAGTCTCTGGCAGTAGGGAAAACCAGGACCGCAAGACTCGAGCGAGCGCAGGTAGGCAAGAGATGAAGTGGATGAAGTGAATGCCCCTGGACGTACGGGCCCACGACCTCCACTGAAGCCGGCCGAACCCCCTGAGCCTGCGGCTGAGCGGATGAGCCCTGAGGGGGGGAGCCTAATGCTGGAGCGTAACCCACGGGGACCCAAAGCGGACCAACCGGACCAGCCCGACCAGGCCTGGGGCAGCGAGGGGCGAGAACGGGACGGGGGAGGGGGACGCCCTCGGTTGAGGCGGCCCGAAGCGGGGGCGGCCGTGTGCGGTCAGAGTGGCTGGCTGGTCAGCGCTGTGTGGACAGGAGGAGAGTGGGGATCTTGGCTGCCCTTGCCTGCTGCCTGCCGTCCGCTGACCGTAAGGAAGAGAGAGAGAGAGAGGTGTGGTTCTGGGCCCACTGCTCTGCATCTCCTCGCTCGGATCGAGAGCCAGACCCAGGGTGGAGCACTTTTTTTTTTTTTTTTTTTCTGAAATTTGGGAGCCGCTGAGCCTGAGGCGCAGGGCGAAAAAGAAATCAAACAAAGGCTGTACCCCCGCGGCCCTCTCCTCCGGGAAAAAGAGTGGAGAGGTCTCTCCCCTGGAGCGGCCCTCCCTCCCTCATCTCTCTCCAACGTCCTAGGGCCTCTTAGCTCTTGGCTTTGCCGCCCTTCTTGGCGGGGGGACGGACAGGGGCACCCCGACCGGACCGGCTTCGGTGGGCGCATGATGATGGGGGCTGTTGCTGCACTCGGGGGATGCGGGGGCTGGGGGCGGGGGGAGGGCCCTGGGGGGGGGGGCATCGCTGAGCACGATGAGGCCTGGAGGGTGAGGGGGGGAGGTGCTGCAGCTGACGAACCGGGGGGGACCCCATGCTCAGCCTGTTCTGTACTTCAGTAGCCGAGCGGGGGACAGGGCAAAAAAACCCTCCGCGCAAGGGCCAAGATTCTCCTGACATGGGGCATCAACACCCTGTCTTGGTCCCATTGTCTCACACCAAGTCACACAGCCAGAGGACAGCCATGACCCCATTGGGACCCAAGCCACAGACCACGCAGCCACGACCCCGCACCGCGCAGTGACCTTCGTCTGGCGAAGCGACCGCTGGTCGTCTAGCGGTACGAAGTAGGACTCTCCTCCTGTTTGGGTGATAACCCTCCCTGCACCCCTCAGTGCCTAGGTGGCTGGACCTGCCGACAAACTTGTAAGCCAGGAGCGGTAGCGGTTCGGGCGCTTGCCTTGGCTCCCCCTGTAAGCACTGCCGGTAGGTCCGACCCACAGGCCCAGGCAAGGGAGAAGCGCTCCCCCCTCCCCCCACCTCAGGGTATAAGGGGACACACTCCCTCGTGCCCATCCGCCCGCACAGTGCCATCAGAGGGAGGTGCCCAAGGGCAAGGTTTCGGGCAGTAAAAAGTGCCCCAGGTGAACCTGGAATGCAGGCAGTAGTTATTATACTAGGGAAGAAGGGAAGAAGGGAGGGAAGGTGGGGGGCCCACCTCCCTTCCGGCAATCATCCAACGACCATCATCCGGACAACGTGGACAACTCCACACGTTGGAGTGGAGCCACCCACGCCGTTGAGCATCCACAGCCCGGAGCGCGTTGGCGGCGGCAGCATAGGAGCTGATTTTCCGGAAGCTGTCACACGCGGAAGCGGCTCAGCGCTCCGAGGCATCATCCTCGAAAAAGTCAGGCTCACCCTCCGAATCAGCATCCGAATAGCTCCCATCATCGGGGTCTCCCTGAAGGATAACGGATGATACACATCCTGTGGGTCCCTCCCACGGGTGAGGCACAGCACACCTGGCTGCAGAGTGAGCGAGGAAGGAGTGTCAGTGTGGGGGAGGAGTGAGAGGAGGGAGGGGCGCGCAGGACATGGAGCGCTCAGTCCTCAATCACCACCCTCAAGCCACCGCCACGTCCGCTCCCTCCCAGCACGGAACAACAGGCTGAGGCTCAGAACTCAGGGACTGGGAACTGGCCCCCCAGCAGGGAGCAGAGCAACAGATCGCGCCCCCCGCCCCCCCCCGCAAGGCAGGAGATCGTAATCGATCGACGCTCCCAGCATGTCATCTTCGCGAAGGGATGCATCACTCATCCCACAAACGGTGCCACGCAGCGAGCCATAAGCCCAAGCACGCGATAGCACGCTCGTGACCTCCCGAGGCGGCCAGGTAACACAAGTCACAGAAACACGCAAGTAAAGTACACAATCTTCGAACGCGAAAAAAACGCGCGCGACTACTCTCTCGAGCTCTTTTAACTCTTTCGAGTGCGAAGAAGCACGCGGGAACACCCGCGAAAAACAGGGACAGGCCTGTCGTGTGCACTCACTGTGTGCACTCACTCTTGAAACCGCTCTTACCAGCTGTGATAACAGCTTTTTAAAGCGCTCTTTACGCCGCGCACACGTTACCCAGCCATAGAAAGCAGCTTTAGAAGGCAGCTACAGCATCTTCATTTGCTCACAACACAACAACAAAGAGAGACCACACAAAAAAGAGAACGGCCCGCGCTGCTCGCGCTGTCCGCCACTCCTCTCACAGAGCAAGCCACCAAAAAATTCTTCGTCTCTTCGTTCACACTTCGTCGTAGAGACCAAATTCGGCTCACTCGGGCATCTCGAAAAGCTAAGAAAACGCAATTGTGCTCTGCTGCTCATTATATACCCGCGCTGCGAGGAGTGTGAGAGCAGCTGATGCATATGATTTATGCCCAAATGCATTTGGCTTTTTTAGTTTACACTCGAAAGAGATTGGCTCTCTATAGCGAGATCCCTATTCGTCGGTCATCGAGACGCGTCGAAGTGTGACCGACTGAATGGGAACAAATGTCATAACCTAAACGATTTCTTTCATATTACTACAGACATTTTTTTTTTCATGAAATTTATTTTTTATTTTGCCATGCATATTTATGAAAATGAGTAGCCTGTTTACCAAGCTTTTTCAGTGTTAAATTTCTTTTGTATATGCCAATTAAAATATTGCAAAGCTTTCTTTAGGTTCTTACTTTATTGTAATTAAGAAAAAACAAACTGACAAATGTTTACTGTCACGAGCCGTCATGAATGCTATTTGCAGCGAGAATCTCTTCAGTGGCAACGAGAAGTTAAGCTTTCGCGATTGGGTACGTCGTCCACCCACAGTGTCTTCTGGGATTTTTAACGGTTCAATTCTCTGAAGGAGAATTCAATGCATCCACGATATCGAGAACACAGTGCAGACACTGAGGCTTCACATTACTGTCAGGTAACACTGGGGAAGATGAAGTGTTGCAGGAGGACAGCTGAGACAGGGCTGGAGGACTGGCAGTGCTAGATAATGGAGGTGGGACCGCAGATAGCAGTTCATTTTCATGTTTTATACAGTCTGATAATTCAGGTCAAATGCTGGCTGTAACCAGCGATGATGAAGGAAAGATATCAAGATTAGCATGGGGCAGGGTGGGAAGCAGAGGTTCTGTGATCCAGTCAATAAGCCAGTCCTCCCCAATGTCAAACTCCACCTAAAATTTCCCACCGGGACAGCTGTTGCTGGCTCACACCCCTAGTCAGACTCACATGGGAACTTCGGCTCTGGGGCTTTAGTGGACACTGGCGTCACAGGCTCTGTGCTAGGGTAAAGACTAGAATGGATACAGGTACGGTCACTGGACATGTGCACATCAAGTTCCATCTCTAGTTACTTAAAACCTTGATAGTAGACTAATTCATTTTAATTTATTTTTAAGCTCAGACTTGTCCTGTATATGGCTGCTTTATTCTTGGATAAGAATTGTTAAGACACCCATAATGAGATCATTTAAATTTTCACATTAAGTGAAAAAGATTTCTTATTGTGGAAAAGGCATTTTCTGTTTTTTTTTAACCCATTTTAGCTTTTCTTGTGTTTAGAATTCACCACCATTGTGAAAATGAAGCAAGTCGTGAAATTCAAATCACACACTCTGGAAAAACCTTCCCTTCTTCTAGCTACTTCCCACTGTCTCCTCAACTCTTTATCTCTGGGAAACCTTCAATGTGTGAGAAAAGTAAGAATTACATTACAGTAATGCTTCACAATGTCAGTCACCTAACCGAAACAAGTGTTTGTCTTAAAAGTCGCTTTTAAGAAAATAAAGATGTATATTTAAATTTCGATAATACACACTAAAAACTATAATATAAATCATGTAAACTCATGTCTAAACTTTCACAGCTAATTAGTGACGTTGCTAGCTATTTTCTAACTGACTCCGGTGGTCAACTACTATCAACATAATTATATAATGACCAAATACAACCAGAAACAAATGTTCAGCCTGACCTGTGAAAGGTTATTCCCAGAGACCAGTATTCAATTGAGTGGCGATATGTAAAGCCCCAAGCAGCACACGAAACAGACATCTTTCTCAATCACAGTTATGACCGTTATGGGAACGTTGCCCTGCACAATATGGCGGCACCGTTGACGTACGATCCAGAGGCCAATGGGTGTCAGTTGTATTTTATCATGTCTATGGAGCGCAGGTGCAGTGGGCACAGGTTCTGATGACGACACAGCTGTTCCACGATTGGTTGGATTCACTGCATGACAACGAGTAATTCGTGTTTATTCTCACACCTTAAGTTCCATTAATGCTCAAAAATCTGTATTTTTATGACACTCTTTTCATGTAGTCACGATGTTGTATTGTGTCACGGTCATCAAAATAGACCCCACTACATTGGTATTAAATCAATTGAAATGAATTAGCTCAAATGGGTCATATTTATGTGTGTATAATCATAACTATAAAGGGAATTATGTATATATGGATAATCAATTACAATGAATTATAATTAATTATGAATATATATGATCTAAAATTGGTTCTAGTTCTTTGAAAGACTGGTCTGTTTTGTCCAGCAAAACTATAAGTCCGATTTTTTTTAATCAACTCTTAAAAAGGATGAAATCATTTTGGTTTTGTCTGAGTTTAATACAAGTCTCATTTTATGAAGACTCTTCTGAGTAAAGTTAAAAGCAAATTGCATATCTTCTAAGGTACTTGTTAAAAATTAAGCAGAGCTATACAAAACTGTGTCATCCGCATATTAATGATACTTTGCTTTTGTTACATTCTGACACAAGTCATTTTTATAAATAATAAATGAAATGGGACCCAAGATGGACCCCTGGGGGACACCATTTTGTATAAGCAATGAGTTTGAGGACACACCATCAACCTGAACACTTTGTGTTCGGCCACTCAAATAGTTACTAAACCATTTGACAGTGTTTGGAGACATTCCAATATCCACCAATTTCTGAGCCAGGATATAGTGGTCAACTGTGGCAAACGCCTTTGAAAGACATAAAAACAATGCAACAAAATATTCCTTAGAATCAATAGCACTTATGAAATCATTTAACACTTTCATAGTGGCAGTGACAGAGCTATGTTTTTTACAAAAACCAGACTGTAAATCATTTAAAATGTTTTTAGTTTCTAAATAGTCTAATTGGTCACTTATAAGCCCTTCCAAGACCTTGGCTGAAGCAGATTACTTAGATATTGGCCTATAATTATTTGGGTTTGATCTGTCCCCTCCCTTAAATAAAGGAGCGACATATGCTGACTTCAATACACTAGGTATTAATCCAGTTTCAATAGTCAAATTGAAAATGTGTGTCAAAGGTTCTGCAATATGCTCAGCAGCAATATTTAAAAAGTATAGATCCAACCCATCAGGACCAGGGCATTTCTTAGTATTTAACCTTCTAAGAGCATCATATACCTCCTGCGTTGTAAAAGGAACAAAATCAAAATCGATGGGTACCTTTTCCCTAGACGAAGAGTAGTCCTCTTGTCTCCTCTGTTGTTCTTTTGTATGCTCAAACAACAGTCCAGAAGATATAAAGTGCTGATTTAGGGATTTTAGCATACTATTCCTGTCTGTTGTATCGTTCAACTTCAATATATTTGGAATGACAGTGTCCCTAGAATCAGAAGACAGTGATTTTACTACTTTTACTACTACTTTTTGCTTTGCGTATTTGAGACACATTTATTTCTCAGGTACCTAATATTTTGCCAATCAGAGCTATTTTTAGAGTTCTCTGCTTTTGACCAAACAAGATCACGGTCATGAATTAGATCCAACAAATTCTGTGAAAGCCATGGATTATCATGCCCTTTAATCTTATATTTTCTAAAAGGAGCCTGCTTGTTTATAATATCCAAGAATATTGATTTAAAATAGTGCAACGCTATCTCGGGCTCCAGAATCAAATTTACTCTGGTCCAGTCACAAAGATTAAGATCCATTAAAAAAAGCTTGTTCACAGAACAACATCAAATTTATCTTAATTATAATACGCGGTTTACATTTAGGTATCTTGGTCCCTCTCACACCAGCAATAACGCAGTGATCACTCATATCATCTGCAAAAACAGCAGTAGCTTTGTATTTCTGTGCCGCATTTGTTAAAAACAAATCAAAGAGTGTACACTTTTCAGGATGTTTGGGATTTGGCCTAGAAGGCGAGTCAATAATTTGGGTCAAATTTGCTGAATCACAAAAACTTTTAATTAAATCAGATGCAGGAGTTAGCCAGTCCCAATTTAAGTCACCCCTTAAAGCCAATTCAGCATATTTCATAGATGACAAACAATCAGACAATGTGGACAATGTGTCTTTTGGTGGAGAGGGAGGTCTATAACATCCCACAACTGTCAAAGCACAATTCTGTGATGTCAATTTTCAACACTAGTAATTCAAATTGTTTGGGCACAGACTTGGATAATTGTACTGTTGCTTGCAAACTATTTTTTACATAGATCGCCACTCCTCCACCTTTAGCACGATGATCAGTACTAAATATAAAATACCCCTCCATATAAATATAACTATCAGGAGTGGATCTACCCAGCCATGTCTCAGATAACACCATAATATCAACATGTCAATTTGGCCCAAATTCAGACCATATCGATTTTTGGCAATAAACTTCTCACATTTATGTGCACAAAACCAATACCAGACCCATTTAGAAAATCAGCAGGAGTTTGCAAAGATATCATATTTGCCCCCGGACCTGGGTGAGGTTGCGCTTGACATAATACATTTCAACATACATGTATTAAAACAGTGCTTTCTGGAACTTTTAGAGTCACCACCCACTGTGATTTTGGGCCAAGAGTTTTTTTTTTTTTTTTTTTTTTTTTTTGATGAAATCAATGAAAACAATCTTAAGGAAGAGGTTTAAAAAAATACTTGAAGTTTCAACATCAGGAAAATCCGGCCCTTCCTGACTGAGCACGCAACACAACTTCTTGTCCAGGCCCTGGTCATTTCAAGGCTTGATTACTGCAATGCTCTTCTGGCTGGTCTGCCGTCAAGTGCAATCAAACCTCTTCAAATTATCCAGAACGCTGCTACACGTCTTGTCTTTAACGAGCCTAAGAGAGCCCATGTTACCCCCATGCTTCATCTCTTTGCACTGGCTACCCCTCGCTGCTCGCATCAAGTTCAAGGCGCTGACGCTCGCTTACAGATCCACCACAGGCTCTGCACCTTCCTACCTCCACACACTGCTACAACGCTACGTCCCCACCAGAAGCCTGCGATCACTAACGAAGCAAAGGCTTGTGATACCGTCACAGAGAGGCACAAAATCACTCTCCAGAACATTCTCCTTCACTGCTCCCTGCTGGTGGAATGATCTCCCTACTTTCATCAGAAACGCAGAATCCTTGGCAATATTCAAGAGACAGCTGAAAACTCATCTCTTCCGTGAAAACTTAAAAAAACAAAAAAACATCCTTCCCTTTTCCCTTCCTACTCTAGCTTATGGTACTGAGCAATGTATGAAACTTGTATTGTGAGCACTTCCTGTGTCTATTTGCCAATTCATGAAGAATCGCTTGTTTGTTTTCCTCACTTGTAATTCGCTTTGGATAAAAGTGTCTGCTAAATGACTAAATGTAAATGTTTCCATGTTGTGAAACCAGGCTCATGCCATACATCCAGCCCCCCGACTGCTGACCAGATCCTGTGCATAGCCAGTCCCCTTTGATTGTGATAACAAGTAAAGAGCATTTAATGAAACATTATAGTCGCTCATTTGGAACTGCCGACGTACTTCATACTCTGAGATTTTAGGCAGACAAAGACAGAAAAGCAAGAATCATACACGGCATGATGGAAATTACACACCACAGAGCTGGGTTATAGCTAGTAGAGAACCAAGGTTATAGCTGATAGCTAGTAGAAACCCAGGCTGTAACTGGTAGCTGGTGGAATGTAGGCCAGGCAGTAGATGAGACCAGGTTATAGCTGATAACATTCAAGGCTGTAGCTGAAGGAGACCCAGGCTACAGCCAGAGATCCAGTCTGTAGTGGAGATCCAGAGTATGGCTGGAGCAGGAGACCTGTCTGTATTTAGTGTGGACCCAGGCTGTAGCTGTTGCAGACAGAGAGACAAAGGTTTACACCGAAAGTAGACGAACACAGCAATCCAGGCAAACGCCCCACTGAAACTCCAAAAAACAAAACAGTATGCCTGTACTGCTTTATCGGGCAAAAGCAAAAACCCCACCGCGGCAAATGGTTTGAAGTTGATGGACCAGGCAGATTAGGCCAGTACCTAGCAAAGTTCTCCAACTCAGATACACAGTAGTTCATAAGTTGTGGAGTAAATCAAACTATGTCAAAAGTAAACAATTTTGTTAGAGAGGTTGTTAAAAAAAAACCCCATTAAAAAAACAAGTTTAAAACAAACAAACTCTAAGCAGAACAAAAGATAGGCTGCCATCTTGGAAAATGGGTGTGGTCCATTGATTGAAGTAAGCCAAAATGCCTCCTTGGATGAACCAGCTAATGGTAAGGCATGGATTTTGAGTGGTAGAAGTTTCTTTTGTCTCTTTGTATGACCTAATTTTCATGTTTTATGATGGTGTCAGAACTGGTTTGTATTCCAAAGAATGATAATAATAGAATAATGCATTTAATAGAAACATAACCCCTATAGTAGGTTAAGACATTAAAGCAGAGATACATTCTTCCACTTCAATATAAACATTTAGAGTAAAACTAACACAACTAACAGCTAACTAATCATAACTAAGATTATATAATATGGAGACATTCATACACATATGGATACACTCGGGAATAGTCATATTTTAAGGTTAAATGCAGAGAAAGCCTCTATATGTGCGCATGTATGTGTTGGTGATCATCTGGCCACACAAGAATTTGGGTTGGCCTGGTTTGGGAGAATTCGATCTGAGTTGATTAAGATCTTTGTGAAGTCAGGGAGCGTGATTAGCTGTGATTTAACTATGCAGTTCAAGAGGCTAAAAGCTTTTCTAACATCTAAATATGAAGCGATCATCACTTATTCAGTCCAGATGCTACAAATGTACGCTTATGTTAAACTTAATTCTTGTAAAAACAGATGTTGTAAGCAGTACATAAAGAATTGTCTCTGAGACAGTCAAATATTGGATTGATTTTCCAGCTGTGATAAAGTATCCAAACGCAGCGCAAACTTCACTATGGGAAGCAGAAAGTGTCCGACATCACATCTCACGTTTCCAGCTCCTCCCCGCCTGCACGCGGCTACTCTCGCCGATCGGTTGCATCCAGTCGCAGCTTAACGCACCTGCACAGAATGAACTAGCTGGCTGCTCTCGAATCACTATTGCAGTACTTTGAAGCTGTATGTAACAGTCACAAGGTCTTGGAGCTGTCTTTAGTCTCAAAAAAATTTCTCACCAGTATGCTTCAAGTCAGCCACAAAGCGGTCTGCACATCTGTGTATTTAAGCCCTCATGTTTGCCATGCATCTTTGTCAAGTATTGTCCCTGTACCACTCTTGGTAAGCTCCATGTTTCTTGTTCTTGTTTTGCTGAGCCGTTAAATAAACTGCACTTGGGTTCTTATGCAACTTGCCTCAGTGGATCTATATTACACTCTCATTATAATATAGATCTGATATAGAGAAAAACCAAGAAAGTAGTCTGTTTTAATAGCGCTATGATAATCTAATTTTGCTCAAAACAAATAAATAAAAGTTCTTTAACACAAGTATATGCATCGCATTTTCACTTAGACTTCCATTAAAACTGTAAATACCATTATGGTTTGTTTTTACATGCTGTTGACAGAGCTCTACTTAAACCCACAATGTTCCTCAAAAAAACAAAAACAAACAGTATGCTAAAAACAGAGTTTGGTTTGTATAACGGCTAATTTTGTATAGCTGTCTGAGAAGATTAGTATGCATGTCTGAAGCTGTCTAAAAGGATATCTGTTTCTGCCAAGACCGTTTGAACAAATTACAGTGGGAAATTAAATCTGTTTCCCCCCTAAAATAATCATTCAGGTGTTGACATGACATATCTGACTGAGTTTATGAAATATTACTTATGTGAGTGAAGAAATTAGTGATGTGCACATAAGGACAGTCAATGTGTGGCACTAGAGGTGGGTTTCCAGGGAATAAGCCCTGAATGTGTTTAGTAAGCCCTAAGTCTGGTCTGATTGTGTCTAAACAAAACTAAATGAACATTTGATTTGGCCAAGCCTGAGAGTATCCACTATGGTAAATTGGGGAAGGAAAAAAAAAAAAAAAAAAAAAAAAACTACACACATCAATTATGTTGATTTCTATGTATGTCAGAACACGTTCCATTCCACTGTGCTACTTTTACATTGTTTTTAATGTAGAGACTTCTTTAACCGAGTCTTCTTTATCATGTTTCATATTCTTTTGCAGCATCCCGCACATGAAACGGCATTATAAAATGCAGTGCTCAAGTTAAAAGGTCAATGCATCTGTTTTTTGTTTTTTTCTTGTCATTCCTCTGACCTGCGTCTCACGATTTTAACTACAAAATTGTTCTGTGTAAACCAGCCCTAAGGTATAGAGGTATATTTCTTGTTTTGCAAGTTTAAATTTAATTTGAATTCATTTCATAATCCTAAAAGCACATTTAACTGTTATTGATATACTATTATAGCATTTTTTGAATTTGCTTTTATTTTCCTCAAGATCAGAAGTAACATGCAGGTTGTCGGGTAAGTAGCTCGGTATGGAACAAGAAGACCAGACTGAAATTTTTAATATTTTTTATATTGTTATAATTTCACATTTAATCTCCAAATTAATGTATAAACAACATAAAGACAGTGTATTGTAAATATTTGATCTAACAAGTAAGACATATCCAGAATCAAAACACTTCATAGTCTTCACTTCTGTCACAGAGGCGAGCTTCGTGATTCCCTCCTCAGACCACCGGAGGGAGCCGAGTATTGACACTCTCACACTCATCGCATTCACTCACACTTCATTTCCTACAAGCCCTGTACCTTGGCCTTGATTGCAGCATCAGCTGTCACTCATCGACATGGACTATTTAAGAGACTCTCTAACTCCATTACAACGCAAAGTCTTGTTTCCCATCGGGTGCATTTCTGAGCGTTATTTTCCTGTGTCTGCCTTTCTGTTATTACTCTGCTGGAATTATCGTTTATGAACCTTGCTGCCTGCCTTACTGACCTGTTTGCCTGGATTACTGTTTATGACTGATATCTCCCTGTCCTGATCCCTGCCTGGTTTATCTCTTTGTTTATGCTCTGTCTCTACTGTTCCTGATTGCCGGTATTGTCCTGTTTCTGTATGACCAACCCCTCTGTTAATAAAAGCTTGCATATGGATCCTACTTCGAGTGATGAGTCATTACAACTGCATAATTTAGATTGAAATATAGATATTTCATTCAATTTTATCAATGCTACAAAAGTTATTCAGTTAAGAGCAGTGCGTTTTTTGTTGTTGTTGTTCTTTAATTAACATTAATGTCAGACTGTAGCAGTTTTATTAGGCTGCTGTCACTTTAAGACCTAATGCACATGATGTGGATCTACATCTTATTTTCACTCAACACTTAGTGTTCATTTACGACTTTAACACATTTAAGACTGTTTATGAAGATACACAATTATGCCAAAATGCACGTTTTGTTGAGTATGTTTCGTCCATTCAAGCGTGGAAGACAATTCAATGTGGCCGGTGTTAGTAGGTAACACATTCGACAGCAGTAATTGCTACCAGCATCATATTCATGTGGTTTGAGGCTTTATTAAAGTCCATCCAACCCCTACCCTAAACCTACCCTTAAAACAATGCAAATATAACATTGTTAGTGCAATATAATAGGTGCGGTGTCTAAAGCGGCTTTCTGTGTACAGTAGTCGTGTGTCACACAGACAGCAGTTTCACAGACAGTACCACATTAATTTTGACAGCACTAATTTGTGTTGATGTTATTTAATTTTTTTCTAATCTAATTACGTGTGTTTTTGTGTGTGTATATATAATTTCAAGTACATTATATATGCATTATGTGATTACGATGTTAAATATTATATAATATATGAAATTAAATATGATACAATAATAATAATAATAAAAAAATTGTATTAATATAATCACATATTTAAATTCACAGACTTTTGGATGTTTGAGTTAATCCTCAACCCCATGGAACGGCTCCAGAACACTGTGTAAGTTGTCTCGAATAAGGCTTGTCAAACCACACCCACTCCAAAATAACCCTTGTTGACAAGTCGTGTTTACCACAATATTTCACTAATGAATTGCAAAGTGTGGAGAATAGATAGCAAAAATGAGAGGCAAACACATCACATACTAAATGTCAGATGTCAAACGGTCTGCCACGACTGAGTGCGTTTTGGGAAACAGATTTGAGATTGATCCTGACAGGAGTTAAATGACACTGAGCTCTGGTGACTTGAACAACAATTCCGAAGCCTTGAGTTTTGCCGTCATCCCAGTCCTAGTCTGCAGGGAACTCATAGCTCTTGGCTATCAATCCTGGGAATCAATAATGCTATACATTGGACTGGGGATAAATCTGACAAACTTTCAATCAATGTGTCCAGGTTTGTGATTGTGTCTTTTACATTTTATACCTTATTGGTTACAAATACTTTAGTGAAGTTTCTCTTCACGTAGCTCAACTTGTAGAGTGTTGCACTTGTAAGGTCATGGGTTTGATTCCAAGGAACATGCTAATAAAATGTATATCAACGAAATCACTGCAAACACAAATCTCATGGCTGTTTTAACTGCTCCTTCTGTGCACAAGAGGAGAGCTTGGACCTCTGCAAGGTCTCTTTCAGATGATGAATAACAAGGTGACCCTAATTCCCATCCCCACACCATTATAAATTGCCTGTGTAATGTTTGATCTGGCTGATTGCTGACAATCCTCCCATTCAGATGTCCCTGAACATAGGTTATTTGCCTTTAAAATGCAATCATGCATGTAAATGTTTCACCCCCCTTTATAACCCCTCTGAATACCTAAGGCAGTTAAATATGTTTTTCTCTATTAAGAACTATTACCATATCTATTTATTCTGTACTTCAGGCGCCTGTTTTGTACTTGTGATTTGACGACTTGTGACAATTTATTATACAGAAAAATATCAATAAGTGATGTGTTCTCAGTCCTAAAGAAGAAAGGAATCATCCAGGCTTTCATCAGTGACAGGTGCAAAAGCAAACATTTGTCAAGGTATGGGGATGCAACAGTGCACATATGGGTGATATACATATGTTTTAAAGAATCGTTGATGTGGAGGTGTATACTGGGATTGTACAGAGACATATGCTGCCATCAAGACGGCATCTTTCCTGGGAAGCAAGACAATGCCAGGCCTCATTTTGCACGTAGTGCACCAGAGTGATTTCAAAGACACACCATAGAGTGAAAGTGCTTGGATGTCTGCCTGCAGTCCAGATCTGTCTCTTCTTGAAAATGTATGACCCATCATGAAAAGGAGAATCAGACAACAGTGACCATGGACTGTTGAGCAACTGCTGTGTCAGGTGAGATTGGGCAAAAATTCCACTTGCAAAACTGCAACAATTAGTGTCCTCAATTTCCAAACGACTAAAAAGTGTAATCAAAAGGAAAGGTGATGTGATACAGTGGTAAACGTGCCTAAAGGCCCCGATATATTTCAAGCGAAGTTCTTTTTTCATTCTTCTTTTAGGGGTAAAACGAAGTTCGTGTGAGCAGAGATATACTGTAATCAAACATCTGACGCCGACCACACTGCTGATGAATATGTAAAAATGTTGCGAGCTTTCCTTTCTGTAACAAAATAAACAGCAAAATTGAGAAACTAGCAAGGATTATTTAATAAATCATAAGAAAAGCATCTGATGATGGCAACGTGGATGTTTATTTACACAAGCTCTCTAATTCGGCACACCAATAAAGTCACATTGCGTTAATATTATAACACTATATAAAATAGATTGCTTAAAATCAAGCCGCTTTACAGTATTAAATACGAAAAACTGTGTCAGTCTCTCATTTCATGAGAAATGCAGCTTTGTTTTCTACTATAAAGCAGCTCTCCGGTGTTCATGTTTTCACTGTCTGACCTCTACAAAGTCTCGGTTTAAATCTTATCAACAAAAACATTTCTCTGTGGCAAACATTATGTATATATTTACAATAAAGCCTAAATAATAAAATGTCCCAATAACACCATTTGGAGAGCACCCTAAAGTTTAAAATGACTGAACAGGATTATGGACAGCACCCTAAATACGGTACACAAAAGGGCTTACAATGCTAAAATAGGCCTATTGAATGTCAGCAGCTTTTACGATGTAAAAAATAAAGAAAAAGTAACTGTAGAAACCCATCACAGCTCACAGCAATTTTACACCGGGCTCAAGATGGCTTCGACAGACTCTTAGGCAGTGTGATGAGGTGTGTAAAATCTTGGGCCTTTTCCAGGACAGTGGTCCTCTCTAAGTCTGCTGTTGTCTAGGTAAGTGAAGTGGGCAGTTTTAATAAGCCGAGACATCGATTCCTCCTGGTCTCCTCTCCCCTGTTCAATGAGGAAGCAAACAATCGAGCACTGTTCCCTCCACAACACCTTTCCATTCCATTAGCTCCACACGACTCAACGCGCATTTCCCTCCTCCTGCCACCTGGGGTGTCAAGAACAGAAATAATGTCATCAAGCCAGGACTTCGTGTCTGTATATAAAGCTTTTTTTTTTTTTTTTTTTTTTTTTTTCCACATACTGTCAGCCAGCTGCTCTTTCGAAGAGTTTTTTTTTTTCTTCCCATCAGATATTATATGCAAAATTCCATGACAATGTGCTTTTACAGACAAGGATTTTGAACAAGTAAAACGGAGTGTAGGACCTAATGTACGATCGGAATTCCTTACATTACATCAAAAAAGCATTTGTGAAAACAACAAGAGGAGAGCTAGTTTAAGTTTAGAGGTTAGGCGATCAGAACAGTGAGAAATGTAGTTATTTAAGGAGCGTAAATCCGCTGTGCATGCAAGGTGTGCATTTGTAGATTGTGTCTATGACAGAGGTTATGTGGCCCCTGCCCATGACCTGGATGTTAAATCAGACGCCTTTAGACATTTCCTGCTGGCTTACAAGCCAAGCACAAAAACAAAAACGAAACAAAACAAAAAAAAACAACAGCAACTGCACCGACAAAGCAACATGTTTGCTGACAGCCTGCTTTTGTTATGCTTAGAGAATGTATGACTGTAAGTGTATATTTGCAAGAGTTATTTCTTTTTCTTTCTTTCTTTCTTTCTTTCTTTCTTTCTTTCTCTGTCTGTCTGACTGTCTCTCTATCTATCTGCATGTGCCTACCTATTTGTCTGTCTACCCGTCTTTCTGTCTGTCTTTCTATCTCTATGTCTCTGTTTGTCTTACTATCAATCATTATAGCGGAGTGTCTGTCAACTGAAGTGGACAAAACACCCATTTATCAACTTGGAACAACTCTGCATGTCTTCTCTAATTTGACTGTGTAGACCCACAGCAAGGGACCAAGGTTGGTTTTTCCAGATAATTTAGCAATATTCTGTGTCCACTACTGCTATTATCACTATTGTATAACACTGGTTTTCCCTGTCAGGCAATTGTACAGTAAATGTTCAATAATGAGGAACTCCAGAGGGTGTGAGGCCTTATCTAGAGCCCTTGAGTCACAGTAGATAGACACACACCTCTCTGGGATAAATCCTTTGCACACTCCACCGGGGATAGTGCAGAGATAAGATTTCCATGAGAAGTAAATCCCTGACTTCAGCTTTTCTGCACTTAAAAAGGGGTGAGAGCAGAATAAGGAAATATGGCCAACAATACAACACCTAAGGGGAGAAAATAGCACAGTATTTAAGCCAGAAACGACTCAGTGAAGAGTGCTGCGAAGTTTGATCCGTTTTAGTGAATCTCTTCATTTGGACAGTTCATAGAATTTGATCAAATTGATTTATGTGTTCATTTGAGTACCACATAAACGTAAAACCACACAAACCATAATTATCTTTTAATGTTCCTACTCCTATAGGTAATTTCGATTAAATCTGAAACTCCTATCCAGCCAGACGTTCATTTTTTAATTATATAACCTTAATTTCTATTTTATTCATTACAAAACTACACAAATTGTGGTATTATGCAATGAAACATATTTAGTTTGACCTGCTGAGGTGAACAATATTCAAATGAAGGACTGTTGCTGGAAAGAGAAAAAAAAACCTCTCTGGGTTCCAGGTGCTGTTTTGTACCCCGTTCATGGAAAGTGCCTTGAAATAGCATAAAGCCTTTTACAGATGGAATATGTTGCCTGTGTTTATCGTCCTCTCAGATGTTTGGCCTTTCATAATGGTCAGCGCACTGTTCTGTTATCAGCTCTCTATGCATTCAAGCCCTATGCAATGCTATCTGCCAGCACACTCCAGCCACTATTTCTAGGAGACATGTATTTTTGGTCACTGCATGATAGTCATTAAGTCTTTAAATGTATCCCATGGTGCAATTAGCCCACCCACACATGTGAAAACCTTACTGGTGATTGGTGGGGGATGTCAGATCATCAACCCCCGCACATCTCCTCAGCTGGCAGTATCAGCAAGTTGCATGCTTTAGATTACGACAATGCGAATCATCCCAGAATAAGAAAAAAGGCATAAAAGACTTCATGTGTGAAACGCTTTAGCACAATTTGGTGCTTGTTCTAAGGTTGAATAAATTTAGTGGATGTTGATTAGTCCAGCTGTGCTAATATACACAAAATACTATCAGATATGACATCTCTTCTGAGCCATAGCCAACTATTAACCTTAATTGAAATGTTAGAGACTATATCTTGTAGTGGAAATATTGGACTTAATACATTTGCATTTCAAAATGTAAATGGTAAAAACATTATTACTCACACTTGTGTGTTGCGACATTACTGTCAGATCCAATACAGACGACAGAGACACAAACAGTGTCTTACTGACATGATCTGTGGCTTATTGCATGAAGCCGGATTCAGTTGCTACTCAGGTAAGATAAGAGATTATTTTGAGGAAAATCTGGCTTTTCAGGCTCAAGAAGGTGGATTGGTTTTGGAGGGTTTCATTTGCGATGGTATCTTACACTATACGGCTAACCTGCTCCAGATCACAGATCGCAGACCAAAACTGGACAAATCCGCTGTGATTACAGTGACAGGTCTATTATGCCACTCCCCTGTATCTCTCAATTCAAATTAAAGCAGTTTATAGTGAAAGAATTTTAGAGACAAAATTGTCTGTCTTTTGCAACTAATTATTTATTATATTTATATTAATTTTAATTATGTACAATTCATATATTAATTTATAATTAATATAGTTTGTTTTTAAATGAATGTAAAATATAGTGTTTAAACTGATTAAGATTTCCTTTGAGCTCTTCGTGAAGCTACATAAATTAAAAGGCCTGTTTGTTTGATTCACTTTTGATTTGTCAACTTTAAACCTACTCTGAAACTCTTTAACTAGCTTTATGGCTAGTTGGCCTCTGGACTGTGCATCAGTTTTTCCACAATTCTTGGCACTTCAAAAAATCTCGTTATCCTCAGAGGCATCTCTAGGGATTTGTTGCTCGAATAATCCTGCTGAATCTATCTCATATTTACTACTACCTGACATGGTTAATCGGTGGACGGGGCTAAAAGGCAATGATGTAGAAGTAGGCGTTGCTCTTCTTCTGCAGCGATGGTCTTTTGTTGCACTATTATGCCATACTGAGACAAAATTTGAAATCGTTCATTTTTGGGAGCTTGGTTTAAAAAAAGTGGTGGACTAACAATGAAGTTTTGAGTTCTGAAACTAACAGGATATTTTTATAGTACAATGCCTCTTATATGCCAAAAGATCAAGAAATGTTGATTTCTCGTTTCATAGGCCCTTTAATTATTATTTTTTTCTCCTAATTTCCAATCTTAGTTAATGTTTGAACTTTATAGGAATAAAGTTGTTATTTATTGCTTATTGCCACTAGCAACACCAAAAGGAACTTCAAAATGATTGTTTTCAAACAACAAGAACTAAAAAAAAGTATGATTTCAAATTGTGTCCTTCAATAATCCATCCCTTTTCATACCAAAGCACTGGATCCATCCTCACAATGAAAATCAGTTTATTGTGTTTCAGGTCAGTGCCGCAAATCCTGCAACAATTCGCCTCTTAATAGTCTTATAATTCCCGGCATTGACACAAGAAACATGTCAGCTGTATCTCCCAGTAACTGTTTCATGGTATAAAATGTATTTATCCAACAATATGCAATATGTATCCAGTCTGCACACAGAAAACAAATTGAAAACACTTCCAACAAGGCCTGTTATGGCTGTTATTGTGTCTTGTACATAAATCTGCAGAGAAAAATTGTCATTTTTGAAACTACCAATGGATTCTGGAGGTTTTCAAGCTGGAAATGCCTTCGGTGTCCTATAGGAATGTGTGTGTAAATGTTCATATTCTGTTCCTCTGCATTCATGTCGTTTTTTTAAGCTTTTCATCTTCAGGGTCACTAAGATGGTTTGGCTAGTTACTTAATATTAAGAGCTGGGGAAAGTTAGTTTTAAGTAATGCGTTGCAATATTGCATTACTCCCTAAAAAAACCCAAAAACTATTTGTTTCTTATTTACTTTTTATGGAAAGTAATGAGTTACATCACATTTGCATTACTCGCGTACCAAGCCTGAGAAGGACAGGACTTCTCATTCGTCCACAGGCAGTTTCTGCCCTGCACAAGCCATCATGAGGCTAATCCCTAAGGTTTAAGCCAACCACCATAAACAGTCTTTTGGACTTTTTGAAGGCAAGAGCAGTGGCTGAAACAAAGGGAGACCACAGTGGTCTACACAAATTCATTCACCATATTTGGAAAGCTTAAAACTGACATAACCCATCACTTTCATTCTTATTCAGAGCGATAAGTGTTCTCAGTAACCGCTATTTGTAGTGCAACATCTTACACAAATTGACCTGTTAATGAACAAATGAATGAACGTATGGCAGTTTGATCTTTTTCCATCTTGTTTGGACTACTTGTTTAGAATATTGCCAAAGGCATTATGGTGGTGGTTTAGAAAGTAAGAAATGCATTGGTTAAACTTTTGAAGACTTCTAACTGCTTTATGCAAATTAGTTCCAAAGCGGAAAGAAGGTTGGGCCACAGTGTGTGTGACCCTCTGATGCCAGAAGCCAATCACAGCACTGGAATGGAGAAACGGCAATCTCCTCCTCATCGGAAAGGGATAAAGGTACCCTTTCAACAGACACTCCTTGTTCTGAGTCTGTCCTGTAAGGGGATAGACAGAAACAGATCAACAAAGTTTTGAGTCCTACATGGGTGAGACTATAAAAGATACAACCACCTTTTGAGCCTGAGGCCCATTACAGGGAAGGCAGCAACAGATATAAGTTCTGAGTCTCCCATCGAGTGAGACTTAGATACCGTTCTGAGACTCTAGTTTGTCCAGAGAGACAACAACAAATTCCATGATCTGAGTCTAAAGCTTGTGAGGCAACAACAGATACGACCAAATTCTGAGCCTCCAGCATGTGAGGAAAGAGACCCTAACAAACACTATGTTCAGAGTTTTCGTCCAGCGAGACAATAACATCTGCAGCACATCCTGAGAGACAAAAACGAATTGACCTCAGCTCTGAGTGTTTGGCCCAAAGTGGCAGAAGACACGCAGAGATATTTGCAACAAGGTTTAACGATAAATGAAAGTTTAATGGGTTTGAAACAACATGGGGTGTGTCAGGGTTGGCTGTGTAGCACAGACGAGGAAGACAAATATAATATAATAAGTAAAGTTTAATAATCCAGACAGGTAAATCCAATGGAGCCAGAGTCACAACGTACAATACCAGACCAAGACTGACTGAAGGGACTGAACTATATACACTGGGAACAGGGAGATAAGGAGACTGGTGATGACAAACAGCTGTGGTGATTAGTGGAGTGTCCATAGTAACAGATTGTGACGGGAAATACAAACAAAGGAACATGTGACTATGAAAATGACAACAAACTGAAAGTCCATGTGGTGATCAGATGACACAAGGTGTGACAGGGTGAGTAATTTATGACTGGATTTTCTCTTTTTTTTTTTTTTTTGTTGATAAACTAGCACTTTAACAATGTTGAGAACATAATTTCACAGTATACAATATACACATTTTGCCTAAAATGTTTGTCCAAACCAGTCCATGATCAACCCATTGAAATTTCTTATGTTAAAAGAACAGGGATCTGTGTTTAAAATGCAATTTTCATTCTGCAATCTGGCGATGACAAATTATTGTTTTTATGTCGATACTGATTTGAATTTACCCTTTTTAGAATTTCAGGTGAAACACTGGGGAGCCGCATTCAGCACTGGGTGATCAGCCTTGAGGGTCACATAATTTGTGAGGGAATCCAGCTGGCTTTTCTGTCTGGGCTTGCTGAACTTTTTCTAAACTGAAATTTACTACAATTTCTTCAATACCAAGCTGAAGCCGCATGAACACTGGAATTTATTCAAAGACTAGACACTTGGATGCACACAATCAGTTCAGTTCACATTTTTTTGTACAGCACTTTTTTATGATACATTTAGTTTCAAATCAGCTTAACATGAAATGCATGTTTCCTTGATACAATGTCATTTGGCTCTAATGAACAGGCAATCTAGCATCAAATAAAGATATTTACTTTAAACTATTTGAACCTCAGTGTGCAGCTATGACTGCAAAGGAATTAAAATGACCCTCGTTGGTAAGATGTTGGTGACAACCATGAAGGGAAGCAGACTCATCTTTCTTTGGCAACAAAATGATCATTTGAATGTTACAATTTAACAAACACAGCTAAAATAAGAGTATCAGATGTGTTATGACAAAGTCTGAATAAAGAGATATCTTTAGATTGAAACACTAGATTTATCCCAAAATATCTGATTGCTGGAGCTTGTTAAGAAAGCTCTCCTTTCCTGACAATGTAAAGGGAATTGTTCTTGATACAAACTATTTATATGTTCTTATTGAGTAAACTTTGCCTCCCCACACTAATTATGAGCATACAAATCTGTTGTTCAGACGGTTCATCGGGATAAATCCAGAAAAAGGTACCAAGGCTACCAAGGAGTTAAATCAAAGTGGACGGGGAAGGCTGCCCAGAAAAAACAAAACAAAAACAAAACTCTGTTTTGTGTCCAGAGTTCATTGTTTTGGACAGCTTGTAATGGTTAAGTTTTTTTTTTTTTTTTTTTGCCATTTGTTTTACCATTTTTCTTCTTTTTGTACACGTTCTGCAATTCAGAATCAGAATTCTGGTTAATATCTTGTTTGTTTCTATTCGTTTTGCCTTACATGTCCTTTATGTCTTTTTCCAATAAATTTTTCAAAATTTTAATAAAGAAGTTTTGAAACAACAATTAAAGCTGCTTTTCTTCTGTTAAGTTTTTTTTTTTTATTTTTTTTTTTTATCATAGGGTACATTTAAACACTATTAAAACATAGTGTTTTATAGAAACACTGCTAAAGGGCAATTAATTAATTTAACGGTAACTTATTGGCAACCGTGCTATCAGTTCTTTACCGTTTTTAATAAACAGTAGCTAACTGTTAATTTCACCAACAGTAAGATACCATTATTTTATAGTATCTTGTTGGCAACCGTGCTGCCAATTCTTTACAGTTTTTTTAACCGCGTTTTTAACCAGTTTTTTTAGTTAACTGTGTAGTTAATAATAAATAATATTTCATTTATTTGTTTGATACCTTATAAGTTTCAAAGAAACAGTAGTTTACCTTTCCGTAAGATAATGTAACTCTGCCATAACCACACCCAACTTAATCACTTGTATTTTATACAGCTTGTGCACTTTATTCCTTTATCATTCACGGTATTCATTTAGTAGTTGTGTTAGTTCTTCTTGTTTATCTTTTGTTAATGAAATTTATTTTATTACACTTTTGTCTTCCTTTGATAATACAGCAAGAGGCTCTCAATCTCACCAATTTTTCAGGTAAGTCACCTGACCAACTCCCTCCACATTACATTAATCCAACATGATTGAACAGCCTCCAGTTGGGAGTTTTCTCATACTTCCAAGGTAAAAGACTTAGACTGGTGCCCCAAACTAAGAGAGGGGGAAGGTAGACATCTGATGTACTCATAACCACACCTTAAAGGGATAGCTCCCTTATGAAATTTATTAAATGAAAATTAAATGACATAAATTAAATATATTCATAATTTGCTTACCCTTAAGCCAGGTGCATGTATCTTATTTCAGCCAAACACAATCAGAGTTATATAAAAAAAAAATATCCTGGGTCTTCCAAGCTTTATATTGGGAGCGAATGGGACCACACACACACAACACACACACACACACACACACACACACACACACACACACACATACACACACAAGCACACAAGCACATTGATCCATCATAAAAGTAATCCATATGGCTCAAGGGGGTTAATAAAATGCCCTTTGAAGTGAAGCAATGTAAGCTTTTTATAAGAAAAAATATCCATATTTATAACTTTATAAAATATAATAACTGGCTTCCAGGCTTCCAGTATATCCTTCAAGTTTTACATATTTTACAATAAAGACAAAATACATTTTCTATAAATCTTTGCTTTCAATGCAACCTGGATAAACTGAATTTACTTAAATATTTTGAGGAAACTGGTTGCCTTATGTCACGATTATCAGTGTGTGTGCCCATAATAGCCACTAGCCACTGAACTGTTGCCTCACTACCGGACTCCAATTCCCAAAATGCATTACACAGGAACTATCACTCACATACTCACACTCACACTACATTTCCCATAAGCCCTGGACCTTGGTCTGATTACCTCAACCAACTGCAGCCCGTTTTTTCATTTTACATTTACCATCATTTAGCAGACGCTTTTATCCAAAGCGACTTACAAGGGGAGCAATTGGGGGTTAGGTGTCTTGCTCAAGGGCACTTTAGTCATGGTATCGAAGGTGGAGAGAGTGCTGTTCATTCACAATCCCCACTTTCAATTCCTGCCGGCGTGGGAATCGAACTGGCAACCTACAGATTACAAGCCCGACTCCCTCACCACTAGGCCACGACTATCCCAGTACCCAGTGCGAGGTCTTGATTTGCTTTAAGTGATCACTTCTGGGCGTTTATACATGTCTTGTCTTCCAGTCGTGATCCTGTCCGTTTTCTGCCTTTTATGATTGCTATCTGCCTGCCTTTGGACTTATTGACTTGTTTTACTAAACTGTGTTAACTTGCTGCTTGCCTCAACGTTGTTGCCTGCCCACAGACCACGATTCTGTCTATCCTCTTACAAACCTGTTTGCTGTTGTTTGACCATTGCCTGTTTTACCATTCCTTTGATCAAAGTCTGGATTTGGATCTCACTCCGCTGACTCACCATAACACCTTACTTTTTTGAGTTCATTTAACTTAAAATGTTTTGTAATATCAATTATAATTGATATCAAGGGTAGTCGTGGCCTAGTGGTGAGGGAGAAGGTTGCAGGTTTGATTCCCACGCCGGCAGGAATTGAAAGTGGGGATTGTGAATAAACAGCACTCTCTCCACCTTCAATACCATGACTAAAGTGCCCTTGAGCAAGACACCTAACCCCTAATTGCTCCCCTTGTAAGTCTCTTTGGATAAAAGCGTCTGCTAAATAATGAAAAATGAAATTAATTTGCTGTTATTACATACTATATTTAAGTTTAGTTTCCTGAATAAGTTAAATTTATATATATATATATTTTATTTGTTATCTTTTTAAAAAAATTTAAAATAGAAAATTAAGAAAAAGCAAACAAATAAATGTACACATGTAACATGAATTGTTCATGTCCTGAAAAAAAGAAAGAAAAAAAGTTTGTTTTAAAATTTACCTTATTGTTATTGAACTGTCAGAATCGCAATTTATTGCATCAAAACTGGTTGGTTTACAATCCTGAGCTCAAAATAATGAATTTTGGGTGGTAGCTCATCTTTTCCCAGGCTGACCATTACCTGCTGAATAAAATTGTATATATATATGAATATAAAGTTGTAATTACCACTTCTATGAGAATATGAATACGTTTTACTTTTAAATTCGTAATCTCATAATTATGATAATTACGACATGGCATGAACCTACACATACCTGGTTTACTGTCGAAAAACCTGGCCATTGTAGCACCATCTGGCTGATGTCAGGCATGTCATTGACAACTTTTCTGTGAAGAGAAAACATTGAATTTACAGTCTTTAGAATGACATCTGACTTCATGGTTTACATGTAATTGTACGCAGTATGCAGTAAAGTATGCAGTATTCAGCCTCAGAACAGGTCTCAGTAAACTCACATGACATCTGGAGTTTTGGTGTGATGGCAGGATAAGTGTACTTATTGTGCATTTAAATGTACATGCATTCTGGATGTAAACAAGGGAATTGTTCTGTCCTCGTATAACTGCCAAGTCTGAGACTATATTGTTTAATAGCTGGTATCTATTAAACTCTTATGAGTATGAGGGTGATACTTACTCTTCCAAAGAATCTCCTTTGACCTGAACACAAAACAATATAGTCTGCCGTGAAAGAGGGCTGTGAACCTAGATAAAACAGTAGTACATCCATCCGTTTTTGTATTTAAACCTTTAAGTTTAACTTTTTTTTTTCAATAAATAGCTGTGTCGAAATAAAACATGGTTGTTAACTTATTTCACTCACCATATTTGCGCTACTATCCTCTGTCCTCCCCTGGCATTCAGCGCTGGCAGGAGGTTCAAACAAGGTTTACACTCTCAACGACAGCTCCTCGAGTCAAAAAGAAACAATGGACTACTGGCACTGAGCTTTGTGACGCACTTCCATTTTGAAATAGTTCATCTCATTCCAGTTATGTATATTTTCAATGTAACTGTAGTCATCGAGTTGACTAAACATCACCTAAAATAAGTTTCCACAAGAATATTTAAAATCTGGTTATTTTCCGAGACAAGAGAAGAGATATTCTGATGATTACGGTGTAGAGAATTTTACAAACTCAACAGAACATGTGTAACATGCTTGCAGGAAGGCAGACAAAGGCAGAAGGTACAAACACTTCGTAATAATGGTGACTGGACTGAGAGTGCAGGACAGGGAACAACTTAAGTACAGATGAGAGATGATTATTTCACCACAGCTTGTCAGAGCACATCTAAACTAGTGACAATGATGCTGAAATGTGTGAGACCTGAAGATACCCCAAACGTAAATTTTTTAAGTATACTGTTATTAAATTATTTAATTAGATATAAAATCTTGGCTAACACTGAAGTCTGAAATCAAAAATCCCAGTCAAAGGAATTTAAAACCTGATGGTCTCTTGACAATCACAGAAACATCATTATCGGTTTGTTGAAATGTTTAAGGAAACCCTGGCTGAGACCTCGACCCGTCAGGCTGAGAGTGGTTAGATGGCCTCTGACACCCTTAAACAACAAGAGACAGAGATAAGTGGGGTCAGTGTGAAATATGATTAAACTAGAGGCTTGTGCACGCCTATGATTTAAAGAGCACGCTGCAAACAATTCATCTTCACAACCCACACACACAGTCAGCTAGATTTTTCTGGAACAAAAATGAAAGCGAGGAAGAGGAGAACATGCCGTGGGGTAGGTGGACCAAACTGGGCCAGAAAAAAAAAACATGTCTCTCTGGGAATATTTTAAGAGGTAAACACATAAAAATTAATATGTGCAAATGCCAGGATTTTAAAGCAGTGGAGACACGGTGTTCTACTTTTTGCTGTGCTTTGTAAACATCTGGTTTGCAGAGATTAATTTAGTTTACTTGATCAGGGTGGAGGGAGCAAAATTTGTGATCATTTACAATTACTGTAATATTTGTAAACAACAAAAGCAACAAAATATAAACAAACTTAGCCGTTTTTCGCTGTGATTACCAGTTTTACGTGCAATTGGTGGAAGCAGGTGTCCCAGGTTCAAATCCAGTGTTTATTCTCTCTGATGAAGATATAGGTGTTCAGTGTCAGCTTTGACACTAATTTTTTTTTTTTTTTTTTTTTTTTGTATTCAGTATGTATGTTCAAGTCTGTAACCATAACTGAAATCAATCAGTCAAAACCACTTTTTTTTTTTTTTTGCAGCATATTAAATGGCCAATCACAGAATGTAATTTCCATGTTCAAGACATACAATACATTATTTAATATTTTTTTATTAAATTGATTGTGGTCTTAGATGCTGTTTGTCAATAAGGATTAGCTCAATGCTAAATAAATAAATGCATATACATACATAAATAATTTGTTTTGAAACTGCGCTATCATTCTAACACAAGAACAATCTCTCTGAGGTTAATTGTCTTGCTCAAGGACACAGTGGTCATGTTCATGGATTAACTGAAACATTTGTGTTACTATATCTTTACCCACTATATCTCTCCATACACCTTGCTTTTAGCCTTCTGTACCAATAAAGACAGGATAACCAACTAGCCTCACAGAAATGGTTGCTCGGCTTACCTCTTTTTCTGGGTCACTTTGTGTTTAACCTTGTTAGATGAAGAGATAAGAATTCAACTACTCGGACCCATTAACCTCACTCTATAAGAGCATGTTCTGTAGGACACCACTGTTTCTCCGGCAGGACACAGCAGAAGCAGCTGCTGGAGATAGATCACTATGTCTATGGCACTGAACAACCCTATCAATCTTCCAATGACAAGCTCCCCTTTGGTCAGACACAAGTTTAGTAAAGAGAAGAACCAACTTAGACATGTTGCATTCAAGTCCTGAGAACTGGTACTGTAGAAGATTATGAGGAAGAGTGTGTCCAGTCAAGCGCACGATTTGAAGGGGTGATTTACAATGGGGAAGGTACTTTGAAATGAATCAGATTTTAAACTCGTTAAAGTCAAGCTACTGTACTGTTTTGAAAAAGTAGTTAACTACAATATAAACTATAAGCAAAAAGAGGCTACATTGTTACTTAAGAGGTAGAAAACAAGGGCTATCGAAAGGGCTTGAAACCCTGATTTATTTGATTTTGTAGGCTACTTTTCTACTACATAATAATAATCATCAAAATTTAATTACATTTTTTTTTTAACATTTTAAAAAAATATATTATAAAATATATAAAATGTTGTAAATATTTTTGTAAAATATTGTAAATATAAAAATAAAATACAATAACACATGTTGGTTTGTAGGTATTGATAAATATATTTCCAATAAATTAATTTAATAAAATTAAAACAATAATAATAATAATAATAATAACAACAACAACCGAACTAACAAGAACAATTAACTGAATATCAATACATGGAGAGAGATGGGACACAATTTTAGAGCGAGGAAACAAACATATGTTGCTTAAGGGCTAGTTACTTTTCATGCTAGGTTAATTTTACTATATTTATCATCTAATATTGTAAGGTTTGATTTTCCTGCTAAGATAAAGCTGAGATCAGGCATCCTGCAATAAAGCAATAAAACTCATCTGGAAAGAAGACTTCAAAGGAATAGGACAACACCCTGCCCAAACTGTCCTCACTCATCTATGTGACCAGCCCCCCCCCCTCTCCCCACTCCCTTCCTCCCCCCCGATTCAAGTCACTGAAGTTCTCTAAGCATGCATATGTACTATCAATGATGTATCTTGTGAATCTATTATTTTTCCAATTTCATGTTTAGTATAATTTTAAATGTCTCAGTTTGATTGATAAAATGGTCTCAGTTTCACAGCAGTCACTAGTATTATGAGAAAGTTTGAAAACTTAGGAGAATTCTGTTCTCCTCAAGAAAATCACCTCCTCTCCCCCAAAAGCCAGGTGTGGGGGCAATAAATATTTACAATTCTTTTGTTCTGGTCTGGCTATTTAGGGGAAAAGTCAGGAAGATGGGAAAAAGTCAGCAAGACGGGACAATCTGTAGCCAGAACCCCCACATGGAGCTGATGAGTGTCTTTCATCCACATCTCTATGTGCATGCATAACTTTAAATACTCTTAGAGAAATCTTTTGAGTAACTGATGTTATGTATTTATTATATTTGAATTGGTTTATAATTGTGTGATTATATAATTGGCATTGAAACATTTTTACCTGATGAATAAATTGTTACATTTTGATTTATTTTGAATTCGTCTGAAATCATTTGTGACCGGTAGATTATGTGGTTTTCTCGCTTCCGCAATACTGGATTAGGGTATGATCATACTGAAATCTTAATATAAGGAGCATGTGGCACGATATTAAGATTTTGGATTTCTGTCTACCATGACTTAGCATGTTATAGTATCGTGGCTAAACAAATGGTGCTTTGTGAGAATAAGCAGGTGCGATTCAACAATTTGCGCTATTAGTAAACGCTATAATCCTCTGACTATTTCTAAACTAATGAGATTGTGATCGAAAGGACATAGATCGCGACTAGAGTTCTTTATGCGGCGAGGCACCCGAATGAAAGGACAATTGAAATTAAGAGAAATTAAAGAATCAAAGATCTAAATTAATTCATATTTAATTGCGCAATCAGCTATTAATGTTATATCAGGAACATTACTGATTAGAGATCGTTTACAATTGGAGTCAGATTAAACGAACAGCTAAACTAAAACTTAAACTAAAATCCTAAAAATTTATGTGAACTTAACGCGGGCGCTGAAAAGACATACACGCATTATACCTTCGCCCAGATCGTCAGATTCCGCCATTGGGCTGACGGGTGGACCTTAAAATATAAAACACACCTAATCGTTGGCAACAAAAACATAGGGTTTGTACATCTAATGCTTTACAACACTAATTTGTACCCTATGTCTGCTTCTCTGTAATTTTCTACATGCATCATCGTTACGTAACATGACACACAAAGGCAAAGATGATGAGCAAAGAGGGGTCTAGAGATAGTTTCTGCCGCGTGCTTGCTGTGGGAAGTTGGTTTGTGCCATGATGAAAGCCTTTCCCTGAAACAAACCTCATCCATCACTGCATCCCCAGAGCCCAGGACAGAGGCAGCACTCGCATGCATCCTCTTCACTCCTGCCGTTGCAGCTGCACACAGTCGCCATGTCATCAGACGGTCAAAGAAAGACGCTCTCTCTTGAATGCCAGTCTGTGGAGTTGTAATGCCATCAGTGTCCTTGTTTGTGACACACGGCTTCTAATAACTCAATTTAAGAATTGTGGATGATCTTTCAAATGATTAATTCAAACTCATCTCAGCCTAAAACAACACGTAGGACCCAGAATCAGAGAAACTGGTATTCGCGGCTATAAGACATCCCCCAGCTAAGTACTTGAATGGCCTAGCTGAGGTGTCAAATTTAAGCGATTTGGAAAAGACCAAATGGTTTAAAAGACAATGCAACTTGAGCCACAAGAAGATAACACTAGAGTGTTTGATTCTCAAGACAGGAGATAAAACAGGCCGCCTTCTTCTGTGTGACCTCCAGGGGCGGACTGGCCATCGGGAGCACCGGGACATTTCCCGGTTGCCTGATGGTCATTCTGGCCTGCCGCTGTGCTGTCGATCAGACTGACGTGCAATAGGCTGGTATGCTACTGTGAATTAATTGACGCACTTATGAATCTATGAATCAGGCGATCTCGGAGTGAAAATGGCACCACGCCACCACATGACCCAACATCAGCGAAACACTGCCTAATTGGCTATATCCAGAGGCAGGCTTTATCTTGGAAAACAGTGCAAAAAATGGAGCGTAAATGCAAAGGAGGAGCAGAGAGGGAACGCTTAAAAAGGAGAAAAGCCCTGGCCACAGACGCAGCAAGTTGCTGCAAAATCCCAGCCATGTTCACCGGTAAGGGAACAGGTCGGTCAGAATTACATTTACATGATATTTACTAGGGGTGGAAAAAAAAAAAATCGATCCGTTCGGTTCTCCACACTCGGTTCTCCACGCGCTCGGACGGTCCGCTGTTCAAGTTAAATGTGACAAAGCATCTGTAATATGGTTTACTATAAATAACACGTAAAACAATCAGGGTTCAGTCAATATACGTTTCTGTTGATGGATGAACATTCTGGGTTCCCAGACATTACAACAACAGCGATGGAAAAAAAAAAACGAACCGTGAAAAAGTTGAACTGTTCCACCCCTAATATTTACTTCATCATTTGGCAGATGGACGCTTTCATCCGAAGCAACTTACAATAGATATATATATATATATATATATATATATATACACAATGGTAGAAGTTTTAAAAGCACATCTTAATGACAAACTAGCACATTGTTTTATATACTGTATGGAGCATAGAGCATTGGAAATATATAAAATATAAATATTTTAACATGTGAATATGTATCTTTTATTATCCCTTCTTAAAATGTATAAGCCAATTTTATATTTGTCTTTGGTGTGGTAGTATAGATGGTCTATTCCTAGTGAGTTTTTGAGGGTTTATTTATTTTAAACTTACTCTGTAAGTTTAGCAGGCTGGTGGACACATGAATTTGGTGGTGGTGACTGCAGCAGCAGAGGTGGCCTGAGGTGGAGTCAAATTCCCGGCCTGATTTACTGTCCCAGTCCGCCATTGGTGACCTCTGATATACTCTGATTTAGAATCCACAAAACCCCACAGAAACTCTTTTTTATATGAACTGCATCAAATAGTTCTAAAAACAATTCCAAATGGATTTGTAATCAAACATTGTTTGACTGCATAACTCCATGTCATGTATACACATTATACATGTGACCAGTTATGCACAGACCACTCACCATTCATGTAATTGTTATTACTTTTGAATGGCTGTTTGAAAGTGTGCCTTGCTTAGAATGAGTGTGATCCTCGATTCATAATTCAAAGTTTGGCTTGAATGAAATCTATGTAAAATGTGTTGCGTTTCTTTTTAGAATAGTCTGTAAACTGTACTCTCTGAAAGTTAAGATAACAGATAACATGTCATTTATGACCGTGGGAAGAGAAAAGTCACCTCTGGAACAAAGACCGTACCTAGTTGGTCAGAACTCCTCAAAGAAGTGGGACAAACACATCAGTAAATGGTCAGTAGACCAGATTAAGCTGAATAATCTCAGACTAAGCAGAACAAGTTTAGAACAAATTCGGAATACGATTAGAATGAATTAGATCAAGTTAGAACCAGACAATGAAGAACAGATGATGAAGAGCAGACAAGCAGTTTCATTCAAGCCATCCAACTTACTCTCACCTCACTCACTCCCTTTCTTTTACTTTAGTTCTTTCTGTTGAGTGTTCTAGGTTAAGTTCAACTAAGATTCTGCAGTCTTTGCCGCCTCAACTTCAAACTTCAGCCACAAGGGAAACTCCATTCATTTGCCAGCACAACAGAACGTGATTGGCTTCTTACTACATCAATCTGGACCGCAAAGACCTTCAGAAAATCAACAAACCTGGGGAACCCCTTTCTCCAAGCCAAAGACACCAACAAAGAATCCCCATTTAAAACGACCACCGCAAGTGTAATGAGGAGTCAGCAGAATTGAGATCCATGTGCAGTTTATTAAAACAGATCAGTGTCAGACAGGCAAGGGTCAGTACATGGCAGTAATAACAGGAGAGGCAAACCACAAACATACAGAGCCAGGAAACAGGTATGGGTCAGATAGGCAGGGTTCGTAAATGAGAGTACAGTCCAAGGTCACAACAGAATAAACAATCCACAAGACTAATGCTCAGAGATGATAGCCGGAACTAATCAAGACTTTGCATAAAGCAGTAGGTGAATGGAGTTTATATATGGTGGATGATTTGGAACAGGTGTAGTGCAATCAGTCCCAGGTATGAGGGTTTATGGGAAATGTAGTTCGAAAGAGTCAATACTCGGGTGAAGGCTCTCTCTGCTGGTCCGGAGGATGCGAAGAGGGAGCCTCATTCATGACAGCAAGTACCTCAAAATTCTAAAGCTGAACTGGTGGATTGATATAAAATCTAATAACCCCACCTAAGCAGCAATAAAAGGGTTAAATTAATGATTGATGGTTCGTTCAGATCAGGTCTTATGAAATGCATGAATTGCTAGAAACTTTAATCATTATAAGTCACTTTTGTTAAAAGCATCTGCCAAATTCCAAAATTTAAAGGGATAATTCGCCATTGGTAAAACAAGGAGCAAAAACAATAAGAAATTTCTCTCTCTTTCATCTTCTTTTTTCCTCTCAAAGCAAGGAAAAAAAGACTGAGTTGTCCTGTCAATGTATATTTAAATATATTTAATTGCTTGGCAAAGAGAAATCTCATCTCAGGAGATGGCGTTACAACACAGAGATGTCGTATTAGCTCCTCTCGTTTCTCTAGTGCTGACACTAAACGAGAAGAAAAGCGTTCTCTGTCCCACCCAGAGAACGACATATCTAGGGGTCGTATGGGATTTGACCACAATGCAGGCACAATTATCTCCCGCTCGAATCGAGACCATTCTCGAAACCCTAAAGAATGTCAGGCTAGGCCAGCAGTGTACTGTCCTTCAATATCAAAGAATGTTAGGTCTCATGGCGTCAGCGTCCTCGGTGATACCTCTGGACCTGTTACACATGAGACCGTTTCAGTTGTGGCTCAAAGCCGGGGGATTTCATCCAAGGGGCAAACCCCTGAGCAAAATCAACATTACACGCTGCGGGCTTTGTACCTTAACTATGTGGCTAAGACCCCAGTTTCTTGCCTTGGGTCCCACTCTAGGGGCGCCATGTCGTCGCAAGTTGCTAACGTCAGACGCCTCCCTGAAGGGCTGGGGTGCGGTCTTAAGTGGTTGTCCAGCCCAAGGGGAATGGGAGAGTCATCAACTCCACCCCGAGGTACTCCGACAGGTGTGGCGGAAATTTTACAGAGCGGAAGTGTACCTCTTCGCCTCTTATCAGACAGCACAATGTCCCCTCAACTTCTCTCTGAGTCACCCTGCCCCCCTAGGTCTGGATGTGATGGCGCATACATGGCCCAGAATGCACCTGTATGCCTTTCCTCCAGTTTCTCTGCTCCTGGGAGTTCTAGCTAGAGTTCGCCAACAAGGGATTTGCCTCTTGCTGATAGCACCGCGTTGGCCGAACAGAACGTGGTTCTCGGAGATAATAGCTCTTCTCGACAGCTCACCCTGGGCGATACGGAAGAAGAGAGAACTTCTGTCTCAGGCACAGGGGACAATATTTCATCCCCGGCCAGAGTTATGGAACCTTCATTTTTGGCCCCTGAGGGGTACCAACTGAGGGACTCAGGTCTTTCACCAGATGTTATCCAGACCATCTTAAGTGCTAGAGCTCCATCAACCAAGTTATGTCAATATATGGGCAATCTTTCAAAGGTGGTGTACCTTACACAGTGTAGATCCAGTGAACTGTCTGGTTTCTACGGTTCTGGACTAAGGGTTTATGTGGCCGCTCTTTCGGCTTGCCACGCTCTTATTGACGGGATACCGTTGGGCCAGCACTCTCTGTTCGCTTGTTTCATTCGAGGAGCTAGGCAACTGAGGCCCCCGGCTAGAACCAGAATACCTTCTTGGGACCTAGATGTAGTCCTGGAAGGATTGGTTCAAGTGCCCTTTGAATCGTTGGAGTCAGTTTCAGATAAGCTGTTAACTCTGAAAATGGAGAAAGCAATTCTGCATCCTCATCCTGATTACTTACCGAAGGTTCCTTTCTCGACCTTACATCCGGTAATTCTCGAAGCTGGCGTAATTGAGACCGACTGTTTGTCTGCTATGGAGGCCATAGCAAAGGCCCTACTGCCTTGAAACAGACCATGTCACACTGGGTGAGAGACGCAATTGCCCTTGCCTATGAGGCGCGTGGTCTCATTTCACCAAGAGGCATCAGGGCACATTCCACAAGGGGGGTTGCCTCTTCAAAACCTCTGGCAGGGGGCGCCCCCCTGCAAAGTGTTCCTCTGCATACGTTCATAAGATTTTACAGCTTAGATGTTAATGTTACTCCGGGCTCTAGTGTCCTTGAGTCAACGTCTTGAGCTGGTGTTTGAGAATCTTGGTGCCTTGTGACACACTTCACAGCCAGAGGGTCCGGCCACGCAGTGTGGCGGCGTGGGTATTTTTGTTCCCATAGCACTGAAGCGCAGCTTGAGTGTAGCTTTTGAAAGGGAATGACCCGGGTTACTTAACTGTAACCCTGTTCCCTGATAAAGCGGGAATGAAACCTGCACTTCCTTGCCGCACTAGGATGTCCTGGGACTGCTCTTCAAACAAAAGTACCTGCAGATGCATCTGTGGCTCATCTATTTATAGCCTCTCATTGGTGCATAGTGATGACATCACGGAGGCTATAAATATATGTCAATTTCATTGACGTGCTAATCTGAAGAGAAGATCTGCGAGAGAGAGTACAGGACAACAGCTGACCCAGTCTCATCTCCTCACCTCATGCTGAGTTTCTCGCTCCTCACATCCTCTCCCTCTCTTCAGGGTTCAACTTGTCATGCAAACCTCACAAATTGAAATTAAGAGAAATTAAAGAATCAAAGATCTAAATTAATTCATATATAATTACACGATCAGCGATTAGCGTAACATCAGAAACATTATCATTAGAGGTCGATTACAATTGGAGTCAGATTAAATTACTTATGGAGTCAGTTAAGAATTGGGAATCCGAATTTTATTAAATTAAGATGATTTTACAGAAGCGCCAGAAAGACTTACACGTACAATCCCTTCAACCGGGCCATTGGATTTTTCCATTGGACCGACGGGCGGAGCTTACACTACCAATATTGTAACAGCATTGTAACAGTACAAAGTAGGTTGAAAAGTGGTGAAATTACACTTTAAATGTAAATTAAAATGTTGTATTAGTTATCTGCTTTTATATAAAAATTTGAGATGACTATATTTAATGAAAAGGTCAAGCTCTTCTATCTATTCGACCCTGTTGACACAGAAAAAATATTGTAAAGATCATCCATGATTGATCCAGACATTTAAGGTTACACAGGGCAAGTTAAATTGAAGAATTTTCAGGGCTAAACAAGGCTGTAAATGCATAAGAACTCATTTAAAACCTAATCTAATTTAAAAGTTAATAAATGACTTTAGAGTTTAGGCTGAGATAAATATGTATGCATTGCCTGCAGAAAAGTAAATAAATAAATACATTTAGGATCATAAAACTTTCTAAATTGCCAAGCTAACAAGAAACCTTCATTGAACCAAACATATCTGTATGTGCTTCTGTAACTGTGCTTTATTGCCTCTGTCCACAATGACAAAATAATGGGAGTTCTCTAAATATAGCTGGTAATTATAGCCCAAAGTATCAACCCTAGATGAGACAAAAAGGTGAATGGCTGCCCCCTTTGCCCCAGGACAGATGAACACCACTTTCACCAGTATGAGCAGAACACACACACACACACAAACCCTTCTGTCCTCTAAACTTTAGGTAACTGAGATTCTCATTTTAAACGGTAACCGTCTCTGACATGTGCCTCTAATGGAATTTTTAAGCATTGGGGCATTTTGCCCCCATCATTTCATTTGTTAAAGTCAGGCCTATAACGTACACAGGTTGTGCTTCACGGACCAAAGAGGATTTCTAATCTCTAAACAAGGAAAGTTAAAAAGCTGAAGAAAGGTGATACATATCTATGGATTTTCTGCCTCTTCCCTCGTTGGTGTTAAATTTTACCTGTAGCCCAAGCATAGATGGTGCTGATGAAAACTAAAAGCACACTTAAAGGGAGATTTCCATCTAAATCCCATTTAAACTTCAGCAAGTATCACCCATTGGCATTTGTTCATGCTCATGATTATTCATGTGAGTGCCTTCCCAGAAGGCTGCATGTTCAGACAATTAAATCACATATCTTCACTGTCATAGTATCTTATGGCATTAGCTGCCATCATTGGACCAATGAGACCATATGATAACAACCTGACTTTTGTAATTACTTCCTTGACAGTAGTTGATTTAGGGAACCTACACATAAGGGAATGCTCCAAATACATTGGTTTCAATGGGGATTGTGCATCACAAGGAGAAAAGCAAAGCTTTTGTGAAAGTGACACTCAATTATGAGACCAGACTTACAAAAATCTGTGGTTCCCTTTCATGGGAACTCAAGCTGTGTCAAGATGCAGTGGGAACACCTCTGTGTGATTACGTCGTGAAGCACATGTGAAATCGGTTCAATAGTGTAACAGAATGTCATAGGCGGGTGATGTCACTGACCAGGAAACTATAAAGCATACCCATAAACAAAGAACGCCAGCTTCTGTATCTTCAGCAAGAGCTCCATGTATCGTGTGTCCTATTTGGTGTTGTGTGTCAGTCATACATACAGCGATCTCTTTCTTCTGAGGAGAAGAGTTTTAAAGCACCATTTCATTGTGCGAATATATATATATATATATATATATATATATATATATATAATATATATATATATATATATATATATATATATTAGTATTAGTATGGCGAGCAAGCAGCATTTCTCTCCGTGTGTGCCTCCCTGCCCCAGTTTCAGGGGTGGGGACACACACGAGATGTGTGTTGTTGTTGTCTCTCGAGGGAGCTGACTATGTGCATTGTGAGACCTTGGTGTTAAAGACTCTCCGCTCCCACCAGACGCTCTTTGAGGAGGGCACTACGGCTTGCATTCTTTGCAGATCAGGTCCCGCTGTTGTTGAGGCACAGTGGTGGCTTCATTTGTGGGGATTGCAGATGGATCTGTCTGAGGGGTTTGAGATGGGCCCAGCCCTTTCTCTTCCCTCACCTGACAGACCCAGTGCCTTGGAAGCACTCGTTGCGGTTTTTTCCCCCAGAGTGAGGCACCAGCACTGCGATTATCCAGCTCTGAGTTGGATATTGTTAGTGTCGATGCTGGAGATATGGATTCGCCAGCCCATTCTCCAGCATACGAGGCACTATTAGAGGTTGTGACTCATGCAGATGAAAAGGGAAAAGTTGGATTGCCGTTCTTTCCAACCTCCACACTAAGGTCGTGGAAAAGACCGGTGCAATATCGTGTGTTCAGCCCCCAGACATCGAAATTTTCCAAAATTATGGGGCTGAAAAAGCATGACTATGGGGCGTTGCCTAAGGTTGAAGGGATGCTCTCGAGCTCTATCTCACCTGATTCGGCTTCGTCCCTGAAATTCCCGACATTACCCTCCAAGCCACTAAGAAAGACATCAGCACTGGTGGGTAAAGCGTATTTGCCCACGGATCAGGCTGCAGCATGCCTCCACACATTGTCTATACTTCAGGAAAATCAGGCTGACCTGCTGGGGGATATTGATAATAGTGGGGAAGCAAGCTTTGATGTAAAACAAGAACTGCACAAAGTGGCAGATTTAATATGTCCAGGCCACCAAGGAGACAGCTAAAACAATCGGCCGGTCTATGGCAGCCCTGGAGGCCATGGAGAGATCTTTATGGTTGAATATATCCAATATAAAAGATAAGGACAAAAGCTTTCTCTTGGATGCCCCACTTTCTCCCCTGGGCCTCTACGGTGACGCAGTTACATCTGTCATTTAGAGGTTCCAGGAGATAAAAAAGCAAGCAGTGACATTTCAGAGATTTCTTCCCCGCTGCTCTCATCCTCCAGAGACTGCTGGGCGGGAGCAATGTTGGCCGACTACCAGCTCCTCGTACAGGGCACACCAGAAGCAGAGTGTCGCCACTCGCACCCCAGAGCAGAAAACCTGAGGGCAAGGGTAACACTCGTAGTCTCAGTCGAAGTCTTCGAGGGATAAGACAGACCTGAGGGCTGTCAGTATCGCCAAGAAGGCTTTGAAGAAGTCCTGACGCCATTCTCAAGAGAGTCTTGCCCGCCCGTCTGGTGTTGGAACAGGAGGTTCTGAGTCTCTTGCGAAAGGAAGCTATAGAAAGGGTTTCTCCTCCCAGCAAGCTGTCAGGGTTTTACAGCCGTCACTTCATTGTTCCGAAAAAGTTCAAAAACTAAAGTTCAAGCATACCAATATCATTTTCTTCCGTTCAGTCAAGCTTTTTCACCCCGCACTTTCACAAAATGTGTGGATACAGCTCTAGATCCGTTGCGACTCCAGGGCACCCGCATATTAAATTACATTGACGATTGGTTGATTTTACCTCAAACCGAGCTCATGACGGTTCGGGATCGAGATGTCGTTCTCGCACATATGACGAAGTTGGGGTTGAGGCTCAATGCTAAGAAGAGTGTGCTTCTTCTAGTTCAGAGAACCACTTTCTTAGGCGTGGTGTGGGATTCAACTACGATACAGGCACGTCTGTCTCCTGCTCACATCACATTGATTCTCTCAGCTGTAAATATGATAAAACTAGGCCAGTCTATCACTGTAAAACTGTTCCAGAGACTGTTAGGTCTGATGGCAACTGTGTCCAACGTAATCCCATTTAGCCTGTTGTACATGAGGCCTTTACATGACACCAGCTGGTTCTGCCCGAGGGGAAATCCTTTTCTCATGATCAAGGTCACACGGCGATGTCATTGTGCTTTAGTCATGTGGAAGAAACCCTGGTTCCTTTCTCAAGGACCTATGTTAGGAGCTCCTTATCATCGCATAACGCTAACGACGGATGCCTCTCTCACAGGCTGGGGGGCGATCATGAGTGGTCACTCGTCCCACTTGGCCCTAGATTTTTTTTAATTTATTGTTTTATTAAACTACATTTAAAAACAGGAATTAAATAAACAACTTTAAATATGTCTATTTATTTGCCCATACTAAAGTGATTCATTTATATACATTTTATGTTTGGATTATTAAATTAATTAATTGATTCTTCATTTTATTTTTATGTGGTACTCCTGGTCCTCCATACTGAAGGGGCTCAGTTCATAGATTCCAGTCTCTCAAACGTGGTTGTAGAGACTATTCTCCATTCCAGAGCTCATCATATACTGCAAATCATATGCCGCAAAATGGAAGCTGTTCGCTTCTTGGTGCAGAGAGCGTCATCTGGACCCAGTTAACTGCCCTGTGAGTTCAGTCCTAGACTTTCTACAAGAACGTTTTTCTGCTGGGCTATCTCCCTCTCCTTTAAAGGTCAATGTAGCGACTCCATCTGCTCACTATTAAGCAGATCTTTGGGTAGAAGTCTTATGGTCATAAGATTTCTTCGTGGAGGCTAAAGCCTGTACAGAGTGGGATTTGGCAATTGTATTATAAGGTCTAACTATGGCTCCCTTGGAACCATTAGAGGAGGTTCCAAAAAAATTCCTCACTCTGAAGACCATTTTTATTCTTGCAATTTCATTTTTTAAAAGAATTGAAGATCTGCAGGCCCTGTCAGTTGGCCCGTCCTGTCTTGATTTTGCACTAGGCATGGTGAAAGCATTCCTTCATCCCAGACTGGGTTATGTTCCTAAAGTTCCTACTCATGTGGCGGGACCTATTATGCTGTAGGCTTTTTGTCCTCCACATTTTAGCTGGAAAAACTGTTTCTGCTTTGCCCTGTTCAGGCGTTAGATGCTTATGTCCACAGAGCTGTCCTGTGGCACAAGTCAGAACAATTGTTTGTCTGTTTTGGATCACCCAGGAGAGGGTATTCCGCATCTAAGCAGAGGATGAGCAAGTGGGTAGTTGAGGCTATCTCTCTTGCTTACGAGTCTTACGGACATGAGTCGCCATTGACAGTCCGGGCTCACTCTACTAGGAGTATGGCTGCCTCCAAGGCTTTAATTTCTGGGGTCCCCCTTCAAGATATCTGCAATGCGGCAGGCTGGTCTTCACTGCACACTTTTATTAAGTTTTATAACCTAGACTTATATATATTCGCTCCAATCTGGGGTCTGTGGTGCTGTCGTCCTAATTGAGGTTGGGACAGGCATTTGATACTATGGTGTAGTGGGTATGAGGTTCCCACCACATCTCGACACAGCTAGAGTTCCCATGAAAGGGAATGTCTTGGGTTACGTATGTAACAATGGTTCCCTGAATGGGGAATGAGATACTGCGTTGCTTAGGCCATTCTCCGGGCATGCCTGTGAGCACTTGCTTCAGATTTTTCGAAGCTGGCGTTCTTTGTTTCTGGGTATTCTTTATAGTTTCCTGGTTGGTGACGTCACCCGCCTATGATGTTCTGTCAATCTATTGGACTGATTTCACATGTGCTTCACGATGTAATCATGCAGAGACATACGGAACCCGAGACGTTTCCAATTGACTGTAAACCCTCTAGGTTTAAAATTGAATATGTCAGTTTGAAACAAAGATGATTATCCTGTTTTTTTTTATTTTTAATTTAATTTAATTAGCCTGCTAAAATAGCTATCAATGCTAAATAAAAGACTAGAATACTATTTTGATTACCTTACAGCTAGCCTCACAGCTTAGTAAACTGTTAACTGATATCTGCTAGATTAACATACCAATAGTTAATTAACTTACTAAAATTCTAATACAGTGGGGAGAACAAATATTTGATACACTGCTGATTTTGCAAGTTTGTCCAATTACAAAGTATGTAGGAGTCTGTAATTTTTATCATAGGTACTCTTCAACTGTGAGTGACGGAACTAAAACAAAAATGCAGAAAATCATATTGTAGGATTTTTAAGTAATTAATTTGCATTTTATTGCGTGACATAAGTATTTGATACATCAGAAAAGCAGAACTTAATATTTGGTACAGAAACCTTTGTTTGCAACTACAGAGATCATTTCCTGTAGTTCTTGACCAGAATTGCACACACTGTAGCAGGGATTTTGTCCCACTCCTCCATTTCGGGGCTGTCGCTGGGCAATACGGACTTTCAGCTCCCTCCAAAGATTTTCTATTGGGTTCAGGTCTGGAGACTGGCTAGGCCATTCCAGGACCTTGAGATGCTTCTTATAGAGCCACTCCTTAATTGCCCTGTTTTGAGTTGTTGCCATGCTGGAAGACCCAACCACGACCCATCTTCAATGTTCTTACTGAGGGAAGGAGGTTGTTGGCCAAGATCTTACGATATATGGCCCCATCCATCCTCCCCTCAATACGATGCAGTCGTCCTGTACCTTTGCAGAAAAGCATCCCTAAAGAATGATTGTTCCACCTTGGGATGGTGTTCTTGCGGTTGTACTCATCCTCCTTCTTCCAAAACACGCGAGTGGAGTTTAGACCAAAAAGTTCTATTTTTGTCTCATCAGACCACATGACCTTTTACCATCCCTCCTCTGGATGATCCAGATGGTCATTGGCAAACTTCTGGTTTGAGCAGGGGGACCTTGCGTGCTTTGCAGGATTTTAATCCATGACGGTGTAGTGTTTTACTAATGGTTTTCTTTGAGACTGTGGTCCCAGTTCTCTTCAGGTCATTGATCAGGTCCTGCCGTGTAGTTCTGGGCTGATCCCTCACCTTCCTCATGATCATTAATGCCCCACGAGGTGAGATCTTGTATGGTGCCCCAGACCAAGGGAGATTGACTGTCGTCTTGAATTTCTTCCATTTTCTAATAATTGCACCAACAGTTGATGCAATACATAGTGAATTTTGTTTTAGATTCCGTCACTCACAGTTCAGTTAAAAAATTACAGACTTCTACATGCTTTGTAAGTGGGCAACCCTGCAAAATTATCAAACACTTGTTCTGCCCACTGTAATACAACTATTCACTAGTCTGCAAGGTTTTCAGGATTGCTACAATGTGCACTTTTGAAGAAGTACTAATAATTACATGTTATATGGCCAAAATATTATTCAGTTTTAACAGTTTGTAAACTATGCAGGTTAGCCGACTAACTTTGGATACTTCTAGCGAATTTTCATGCTATTTTAACATATGATAAATAATTAGCCTGCTCTTTTACCTTATTGCTAGCCTGATAGCATACACTGTAAAAAAAAAAAAAAAAAACGGCAGCTATATTTGCCAAAACTTTACCATAAAAAGTATGGTAACAATATTTTAGGTTTTACATGACAGCTGTCTATTTTACAGTTCAAAACTGTCTAATTTAAATGTTTATACTGAAATAATTCATAGCTGTTTAGTTTATACACTGTAAAAAAAAACATGTTTATAAAATACATTTTGTATTGATATAATGTTAATTTACCAATCTATTGGTGTACTAATACCTGTTTTGTACCTTTGTTATTTTTCACTCAAATTACATTAAATTATGTGAAATTACATTAAATGTACCGTTAGATCTATTACAGTTATTCACCATGTATAGTACGGAAACGTTCTATAAATTAATTAACGCTTTTTCACAATAGCATTTTTACTGTCTTTTCTTTTTAAAATCACTGCAATTTTTTACAGTGTAGCATACAGCTAACTGATACATCTGCTAGAGAAGCCTGTTAAAATAGCTGCACTGGTACAAGAGGATACTATTATTCTGACAACTTAACACTGCTAGATTAACATAGCAATAGCTGACTAGCCTGTTAAAACAGCTAGCTGCTGAAAAAGGATAACGTCTTGGTTAGGACTGTAACCTTAGTTCCCTGAAGAGGGAACGAGACGCTGCGTCGAGAATTGATGCTGTGGGAACGTTCATACCTCCGCAGAAATATTGACCAATGTCTATCTACAGTAGTGTGAAACATTCAAACACTCGGAAGAAAGTACCTGCGCCCCGGTGGAGCTCAGGTCAAGATCATAGAACCTCACGAATGAATGCAGCGAGGACCAGCCTGCCGCATCACACACGTCATGTAAAGATTCTCTGGAAAGGAGAGCTTTAGAGGCAGCCATACCTCGTGTGGAATGGGCTCAAACTGCAATAGGGGAAGGTTGTCTGGCCGATTCATAAGAAAGTGAAATAGCCTCGACTATCCACTTACTCATCCTCTGCCTAGATGCTGGGGATCCTTTGCTAGGGGACCCAAAACAAATGAACAGTTGTTCCGTTTTATGCCGCAGGGCAGCTCTGTGGACATAAGCATCTAATGCTCAAACTGGGCACAGCATATTGTTGTGTTCCTGGTCTGGATCCCCGAAGGGAGGAGGACAAAAGCTTATAGTACAATAGAACTTTAGGAATATAGCCCAGTCTCCGGTGGCTATCACCATCCCGTACGTAGACTCCAAGCACAACGGGGCAACTGACAATCACTGCACACAGAAGTGAGCAATTTCTATTTCAAGGCATACAGCTTCCTCGTTGAGGGAGCTCTGGAGACAAGGATGGTACTAACAACCTCAGTTGAAAGACCAGAGCCTATGAGCTGGGCCCCCTCAGAGGCCAAAACCCACAGCTTCCATAGTACTGGGCGAGGGTGAAATATTGAGCCCCTCGCTTGGGACAGAAGGTCCCTCCTGATCGGAATCTCCCAGGGAGAGCCGTCTAGGAGAACCACTATATCGGAGAACCATATCCTGCCTGGCCACCGCGGAGCAACTAATATGACCCGAACTTGGATCTGGCGAACTTGACCCGAACTTGGTCCCTCTCTCCAAAATTCGAAATGCATACAGATGGAGCCTGCCATGTGTGCACTATAGGATCTAGCCCTAGCAGAGCTGGATGCGTGAGGGAGAACCAGAGTGGACAGTGAGACGTCTCTTGAGATGCAAACAGATCCACTTGAGCCTGGCTGGACACCCACCATATCTGCTCCACCACCTTGGGGTGGAGCCTCCAATCCCCAGGCCTTAGCCCCTTCCTCGACAGGATGTCTGCTCCCAAATTCTGGGCCCTGGGGAAATAAGCTACTCTGAGTGAAAGCATCTTCCACTGGGCCCACAGGAGGATCTGGTGCGTCAGTCTGCTGAGTGGATGCAAGCGCAGACCCACCAGGTGATTTATATAGGCGACCGTGTTGTCTGACTGGAGCACATGGTGGCCCCTGAGGTCTGGGAGGAAGTTCTTTAGAGAAAGAAGGACCGCCAACATCTCCAGGGGATTGATATGCCAGGAAAGATGGTAACCTCTCCACAGACCCTGAGTCGAGCGACCCTCCAGGACCGCTCTGCAACCCGTTAGGGAAGCATCCGTCGTAAGCATTCTGCGACGATAAGGAGCTCCCAGCATGGGCCCTTGGGACAGGAACCAAGATTTCTTCCACATAACCAAGGCACGTAGGCATCGCCACGTGACCTTGATCATGCGAAAACGATTTCCCCTCAGAGAAAACCCCCTGGTCCTTAGCCACTACTGCAGGGGTCTCATGTACAGCAGGCCAAAAGATATCAGGTTGGACGCCGCTGCCATCAAACCCAACAATCTCTGAAACTGTTTCACAGTGAGTGACTGTCCTAGCTTTACCTGGTTCACGGTAGTAAGGACTGATTCTATGCGAGCAGGAGAGAGTCATGCCTGCATCGAAACAGAGTCCCAGACCACGCCTAGAAAAGTGGTGCTATGCTCTGAAACTTTTCTTGACGTTTAACCTGAACCCCAACATTTTCATGTGAGTGAGAAGGACATCTCAATGCAGAACCGCTAACTGTTGCGACTGAGCTAAAATCAACCAATCGTAGATAGTTCAGGATGCAAATACCCTGTAGACCCAGTGGTACCAGTGCTGCATCCACGTATTTGAGGAAAGTGCGGGTTGAGAATGCTAGACCGAATGGAAGAACCCGATATTGGTACGGTTCGCCCCCGAAAGCGAACCTCGGAAACTTCCTGCTATGTTGAAGCATGGATACATGGAAGTATGCGTCCTTGAGATCTATCGTGGCAAACCAGTCCTCGGATCTGATCTGTGACACAATTTGTCTCAACGTTAGCATTTTGAACTTGAGCTTCATGATTCAGATGACGTAGATCCAAAATGGACACACAACCCCCCATCCTTCTTTGGAAAGATAAAATACTTGCTGGAAAACCTGGTTTCCCTGTCTGGAGGAAGTATATGTTCTGTGGCTCCCTTTTCCAGCAGAGTTTTTACCTCCTGTTCCATTACCAGGGCCTGCTCGGGCCCACCACTGTAGGTAGGACCCCCATGAATCTGGTTGGGCGAGACCCAAACTGAATGGCTTAACTCTTCTCGACTGTACGCAGGACCCACTGAGAAATATTAGTTCCACACTGTCAAAAATTCTACTAAGGGAGCCAGTCTCTTGAGCCTCTGGTATATTTTGGACAAACAATTCAGTGCCCTGAAACGGCAAATGGGCAGGGAACACCTGAACTAATTGCTTTCAGTCCCTCTTCAGAGGGGGTGGGCGTCCCAGTGTCGCTACGTTTCCATGCAGAAACTGAAATACATACCTGCTGGGGACTGCTGTGCCCTGAAGCACACGAGGTGGCATCAGGATCTCTTTCCCCCAGCCTTCTTAGCGGTAATGATGGTCCTCAGGTCCATCTTACGTGTTAAGAACTCTAGGAAAAAGCGTTGGATTTATCAGGTGAGGGCAGAAATCGGGCTGGGATAGGGCTAACCCCTCTGTTAGATTCATCCCCAAGATTTAGATCGCCGCTGTGCCTTAGCAGCAGCAGGACCCGCACCAAGAGGACCGCGAGTCTGAGCAAACAGTGCCAGGTGGGTGCGGAGCATCTGCAGGGGAAGCTGTTCGCAATGAACACAGTCAGCACCCTCGAATGCGGACTGTGTATGCTCCGCACAAACAAACAACATGCATGTGTGTGCATCCCCAAAGAATAAAATAAATGACACTCACTTTATGACACGCTGAACCACACTAGAAACTCCCGTAGCTGTCAATTCACGTGCACTCACGTCACTTCGTTCTCCCCTCTGATATCATTTATCAATAAAGAAAGAATTACTATTGGCTTTTCTTTCGATATGACAACATAAACTATGATAGAAAACTCAAACAACATGTGACGATTACATAGAACGGACACTCACGCTCGATCTCGATCACTCGTGAGAAAACGTAATCCGTGCGATCGACACCTGCCACAGCAAGCAGCAAGCAGACTTAAACACCAAAACTTGGGTTTTCCCCTTTCTTCCAGCTCTCATATGCTCTGTGATGTTCCCATTTTTAGTTCAGAACACGTCTCTCTCTTCCCTTTCGCTATTGCCCAACCTATCCGCAAGGGTGCCCTCTAATGGTGGGTTGGAATAACTACCGACTGTTTTTGCCCCGGTTATATATATATATATATATATACACACACACACACACACAAACAACACCAAATATGACAAACGTTTCACATATAACGCGACTGAAGACAAAGAAGCTGCTTTGAGCGTGCTTTATAGTTTCCTGGTCGTGATGTCACCCGCCTCTGATATCCCATCACACCATTGGGCGATTTCACATGTGCCTCATGACGCATACATGCGAAGTGTTCCCACAGCGTCATTTCTCAACGCAGCGTGAGTTCCCTTGAAAGTGAACTAGAATTACTATTTGAATTACCTTACAGCTAACATGCTTCCAGTTGATGAAGCTGCTCAATTGCCATATTAATAGCTGATTAGCCAGCTAGTTGCTACAATAGGATCACTACTATTACTAGTTGAAGAATCTGCAAGATCACCATATCAATAGCTGGTTAGCCTGTTAAAATAGATAGTTGCAACAAAAGGATAACTAGAATTGATTTTCTAGAATGCAGTTAATATTTCCTCTTGATTTTCCCCCACATCCTAAAAAAGATTCAAATTCATTCATATTTAAAACTACTTGATCAACTTGCAAAAACAAGCAAATACCTTCATCTAATTGCAACTTACTTTTAAAAACATACAAAAACTATGTAAAAAATATGTATATATATATAGCCTTATGCAATATTTTTCATGCCATAATTGTGTGCTACTAGATTCTATCAGGAGTGTTATTTGCATGAGAGGTTTTCCAAATGAGTCATGTGAATTAATAGCTGATCGAGCAATCCACTGGGGATCCAAATGAGCGAAATGACCCATGCAATTTCCATCTGATGCATGGCATGTAAATTAGAATGTGACACCTTTTATAAGTGGTAAAATTTGCATTTTCCCATCATTCAAAGCTGCAAGCTTTATGATTGGTCAATGTACAGCAAGGTAATTGCGTAACTATTTTGCAGTACATTCATGTCTAATTTACTCTTATATAAGGACATTCATTTATATACTTTTTTCACTGAAGTGTGAGTTAAAATGATTGTAAGTCACTGCAGCCTTCAGAAGTGACTAAGATTCAGAACATACCAGTAGTTGTTCTTGGTTTAATGTTAGTGCTCAGTCGAAAATCATAGAGAAAGTTCTACATCACCATTGATGCCAGGAAGGGATAGTTCACCCCAACATATTAGCTTGTCATAATTTACTCATCCTCATGTTGTTCCAATCAATTTTTACTGTATTGTATTGATGACGCCTGCAATTACTACATTTTATTGTGGTTTGGAGGTTACAAGAGTGTGCTAAATACTAGTACTAGTAATAACCTTTCCAAGAATCGTGATTGTTTAACAACCACAGCTAGCGTAATATCATTACTGAGTATCATTGAATATTCCACATCCTCCTGTCCTGCTGTTTGCTCTCGTCTGATTTTAAATTGGTTCATAACTAAATTACTAGGCTGTCACATTCACGGTTTGATACAGTCTCTGTACTGTGTGCTTTTATTATCATAGTGAGGAAACATTGTCAAAGTGTTAGTGTGCAGTAGTCTGAATCAATTACAGTAATAAAAACCAATGAATTTGAGTTGAAATTCATCAAAATGAATAATATATATGTGAACAATTTTGAATAAAAAAAACACCCATCTTCATCTCCTCTGAAAAATAAATTATGCCCAGCAAATATTATACAGTAACTAATTAACTGATCCAAATAATTCCTATTTTCCGGTATTTTACACTGCAATGAGCAAACAAACAAATATGCTAACTGACAGGTGACTTTAATTTCTCTTACTACATGATAAAATGTTGATAATGCATATATGACTGTCTGTAATTTATTTATTTGGAAAACTAAAGTATTCTTTAAATCTTCCAGTTACTTTTCAGTTGGCCAAGATTTCTAAAAATCCTTTCTTTGTATTGGCCTTAAGTCATTTAAAAAAGATTTTCCTTAGTTATCAGTTACAAACATCAAAATTAAAATAAATAGTCTGTGTGTAATGAATGAATACAATGTACAAATTTCACTTTTTGAATGGAATTAGTGAAATAAATCAACTTTTTGATGATATTCTAATTATATGACCAGCACCTGTATTACTTATGGTATTTAATTTGTCGTCTCTGAGATGTCTTTAGCCGATGTGTCGTACTGTAGGTGGAGCGACATTGATGCCACCTAGCTGAATTACAAAAATACAGCATATTTTGCATACGGCCCTCTCGCACGTCCCACCTGACTAAACTTAAACCCCACCCAACAGCTTTTATGGGTGATTTTGAAGGAATCAACTGGTAATTGTAGGATACTTGGTCAAACATGGAATACTTTCACCTGATATCAAATGTATCTGCGCCAGGTGCATTTTTGACATAACGCATACCCGGTTAAAAAAAGTCACCGCTCGCCACTGATATATGTGTGTGTGTGTGTTATAATATAAATAAAAAAAATTCAGGGTAACAGTGTGGTTAAAATGAAAATATAATCTTTTATCCATTAGGACAATCATACAAATTCATGCCGAGGGGTCGCCTTGACATTTCCTTTCGTTTTGTGGTTCCTGCCCATAACCAAATGTGGAATATCTAATTCGGGAAGGAAGGAGTTAAACGTTGTGCAGCAGCCAGAACTGCCTGAGATGAAATGTCAAATACTTACTTAAGATGCAGCTGAAATAGATCAATGTGTCCTGAGTCGTCTCTCAATATCCTGAGTCCCCCACTACCAAATGGAAAGGCCAAGACGCAAATACACATTCCCTGGCAAGCAGGTTAATAACTTTCATTCCCGTGGATCGTATAAATTGGGTTCTATTGACACTTGCTATTCCTTGCTTGATAGAGGGAAAGACCTCATCAGATAAGAGACGTATCTATTTGTGGCCAAGTCTGTCTTTTTAGGTCTCAATTTTGCTTAGTTTAAGCCCCCATGCCAGGTGGAAATGAAGAGATGCATCGGTTTTACTTCCAAACCTTTGTGAGAATAATCATTTCGATCATGTTCATGTTCTGTTCCTTGAGAAGGAGGTTATGGGTATCGTTTGCTGGCTCCCTCGCATTAACAAACTGAAAGTCAATAGTCTCAGCATGTCCACGAACCACCACGTTCTTAGACACATGAAGGCAAAAACTTGCTGAAAAATAGCATCTCCGCTCTGATTGTGTCGCTTTTTGTCTGCCTTTTTTTTTTAAATTTCAGATTAACCTGAGCATCGTGCTGAAACCATAAAGACCATCATTGGGTTATGTTGAACTTTCACCCATGCATTCATGTATACCTTAATCGGTAATTTTCTATATTGCATAATCACAAACAGCACTCATTAAATATATACAATTCTGTAAATAGACATGGAGAAAATTAATTTTCTCCATTTTGTCCATTGTTTTCTATATTTATATAGAAAATCCATCCTTTGTGGCTTCAAGCCACATGGCAAAACTATTTTGTCATTTGTCGTTTACATCTTGGGTTGCAGGACTGAGGGTGAACAATGGCGAAAATGGTGATATGATCAGTTTGCTCAATGACATGCTATTCTTCCCTTGCTAAAATGGTAAGGGTGAGAGAGAACAAAGCAGTTCCTGTGTGGGGGTTAATGTATGTTAATGTTACCCCCCTGTTCTCCGCAAGAGGTGTTGTTTTTTAAATCAATCCAAAAGTCATCTGTTTGTTGTTCACAGGAGTCTGATCCAATTGAAATTAAACTTTCCACATACAGCATAGAAAAGGGGTTGACATCTTGCCTGCCATCCGCTACAGAAATATGGTTTCGGGAAACACGACTCGTTGAACTATGCTGATAATGGTGGAACTTGCGACCATAGTTGGCGAACAATTGTTTTGGTAAACACGCCCCTGGTTAGCAGACTAACTTTGCATAAACTCCCAGTAGATTAGCTTTATTGCTTAGCATACAACTAATTTCCCAACAAACCGTCCCATACCGGCGTGATCAAAAAGATCTTAAACTAGATGGAACTAGATTAAATATTTTGACTGTTGCGATTCCAATTCGGTTTAATGACCCGTAACTCTGCCTGAGTATCGGACAAGTGTTCACTGTTGGCCAGAGGAGAACTGGCCCCCCGACTAAGCCTGGTTTCTCCCGAGGTTTTTTCTCCATTTGTTGGAGTTTTGGTTCCTTGCCACTGTTGCTTTGGCTTGCTTAAGTTGGGGACACTTGCTTGATATTCAGCAGTGTTTTTGATATGCCTGCATTGGCGCCGTTGTATGCGAACTGAGCTGAGCGGACGATTACGTCACTGTTTTCTCCAGTGCTGATATACATAAATTAACTAGACTAATAACTATTGATATTTGCAACGGAATGAATCAATAATATATAGAATAAGCTGCACAATGACACCATTTTCTTATTAATGTAAAGCTGCTTTGCCACAATTTGCATTGTAAAAAGCGTTATATAAATAAAGATGACTTGACTTGACTTGACTTAATTTATTAGTCTTATCTTCAAATACAACTCGTTAGCCTGTTTAGCTTTAGCACCTAATTAAACTGCTCAATTAATATACCATTAGCCAATAAGTCTGCTAACATAGCTTCCACTGGTACAAACAACTAGAGAATGCTATTTTGATTACATAAAAGGTTACATTTATGACCAAAATGTTATTTCTCAAGTGTGTAATGACCTCAAATGCATCAATGTCCTCCTCAGTACACACTGAGACATGACATTTGCTGTGGCGTAAACAAGTCAAAGACGTGTTAGCACACAGTTGAGCCATGTGGTTTAGCAAATGTGTTTTGCACATTCCTTCAACCCCATCACTTTCGGAATTAAAGACACTTTAGACTTTCTCTTTCCAGCTGAGATTGAAAGACATTTCTCTGTCAACATCTGACAGGCCTGAGCTCCCAGCACACAACGCCTTCTGCTGACAGTGCAGCGCTTGTCAACCGTGCTCACACTTGTGAGCTAACGCACCGCCAATCAAACACAGCTTTGATCCCATTTTATAATTCAGAAGATGCTTTCCTGCTAGAACTTAAACAGTGTTCCCATCACTGTCCCTTGTGGGATTGCGGTAGACAAGGCTTAGGCAAGTAACAGTCTGAACTGAATCTGAATTAAAGGGGTGCTAAATGCTTTTTTTTTTTTTTTTTTTTGCTTTTTTTTTTTACATTTTCAACTTTCTTCATTGCTGTTTGTGCATGAAAAAGGTCTGAAAAGTTACAAAGCACAAGGTCACTAGAATAAGTTATCAGTAAGCACTGTTTCTGAACTTCATGAAATGCCTCAATTGTAGTCTTGAGATGTCTTCTTCAGGATTATGAAAAGGGGTGTTGCATTTCCCAGACTTTCAAATCGCTTGACAAATCACAACACACTGGTTTAGCCAACCAATTAAATAAAGCACATTACACTTTTCAGAAGTAAGGGCTTCATAGAGACAGGAACTAAACAGAGTGATACTGATAGACCGCAGAGAGAGGTGCTGCAGTCAAATATGTGATTTTTTTTTTTTAAAACATTCAAGCATGAATCCTTTTCTAGAAGAGCCCAAAAACAAAATCAAGACTTTGTGAAAGGGCATAATAGGTCCACTTTAAGAGTTTTTGGTTAGAATAGCACCATTAGTCCCTGCTGGCAGTTGATGTAAATATAATGAAGTGACATCTTTTGTAAATCATCATTTTCCATTGACTGCCAGTCAGATTATATTGCTAGTATTTCATTTTTATAGAGTCAACCCCAGTTGCTGATTCTTTTTGGAGGCTCTGAAATTATATTTTAAAAGTATACATCTAAAAATAAAAGTAGTTATGTAATCATTGGTGAATACATTATAGACAGATTCCATACATTAACTTATCTCGATATTAAAAAAGCACAATAAAGCTGGCTGTGCAATCTTCTGGTTTGTTAACCAAAGCCCTACCATTTTTTGTCCATTCAAATAGTAAGTGTGAAATCAGAGAACAAGAATCAACCATGATTTTTTTCCCCATAAAATTTCTAAAAAGCAAAGTCCAGTCATAGTATTTGCTGAATACACTAAAACTCATTTGGTAATCATTTATAGTAGTGTATTTTTGTGAAGATTTCCCAACAGTCATTCTGTCTAACACTGGCCAATCAAAAATATAGCCTCGCCCCAAACTCACACTATTGGTTGAACCAATCTTGCTGCATCAGGTTGCTGAAATCATACATCTACTGATAGATGCCACAACCATTCAAAATTAGTTCTGTAGTTGTAGTGTGTTATATATGTGCACAAGAATTTCATATATATCCTATATCTACACACCCCTGTTAAAACTGATGTAAAAATGAATCAAAGATAAATCATATAATAACGTTAGCAAACTAAAATAATTTAAAATAACTGCATAAGTGTGCACAACCTTTTATAATTGCATATGTGGCTAATATGTGGCTTGTAATAAAATCAAGCTGAGTTATTCTAAGTATTAATTCAGGTGTGTGCACACTTTATTTTTCTCAGAAATGTGTCACTTTGGTTTGCAGTGGTATTGCATAGGTTGTACCGTGCAAATGTTCTGATCTGATTTATCTTTGTTTCATTTTTTCAAACAGTTGGATGTTACATCATAACCAGTCACCATTGGTATGATTTGGTGTTTTTTTTTGTACTCCCAGAAGCATCTCGCACAACTGTGTTCCCAAACACCAGCATCCGAACGCAAGACAACATGACCGTGTTTATTGCGTTTCGTCTGCGCACTCTGAGACGCAAGTCCTTTATGATGCAGTATAAAAGAGCCACAGTTGCTTCCCTGATTGCAGCAATTTCCATTTTTATTAAAGATATTTTGCGCCAATTTCCCAGGAAGTGGCCATTTTGTTATCTTGAACACCTGGAATGGAAACGTTGCTTTTTAAGTGAATGTTTTATGTGAAATTCCAATTTTGCACATAAGTTCAATTTGCAACTTTGAATGGAGCCAGTGGCTCCAATATGATTGTTCACAATGTGTTTTAAAATAACCTGTATTTGGAACTATGAGCAAATGAATCAACCTAAAAATTGGTTTACTTATATTTGTCTAAACAAACAAATTTAAAAAAGAAATGCAAACAAGCAAATCCAAGACTAATGATAATAATAATAATAATAATAATAATAACAATAATAATAATAATAATAAAAGTAATAAAAAATAACCAAATGGTTTTATTTCATGTTGGTACATTCTTGGACAACACCACAGTATAGTTGCATGAGTGGCCAAACATAAAAGTCTTCCACAATATCAGCACATAAGCAGCAAGGGCAACATGAATACTTAGTACAAACAGTATAAAACATACATGCTTTTTATTTTTTTTTTTTTTTTTCATATATTTTTTTTAAATATATATTCATATCTTTTGCACAATTTCTCCATAAGTTCTGGGGCAGTTAAAAATTCCAAGACAAATTAAAGCCATATTCTGCCTTGAGTGAGTGAATGTCTTAGAAATTCATGAGATAGTACTTAAGGAAGAAAGAGAGAAATCAATAAATGCTTTTAAAATTATCTGTAAACAGGCCAGTGTGAGAGAACTGTGGTGAGATTTTCATTAGCTTCAACATCAAACATATCAAGCATGCATTGACAACTGCTACGTGAACACTTTCTTTAAAAAAGAATTCTGAAACACCATCTGTCACCGGGATTTAGTTACTTTAAAACCAATGCAACATCTCTCAAAGTCACTAACAACACAGTCGATGGTCTACAAACCCTCACAAACATGGTGAGAATGTCAAAAAAATGTGAGGCATACGGTCACATTTATCATGTTAAAGGGGGGAAACAAATGGTACTCCTCAAAATAAACAGGAATGAGATCTCATAGAGAAGAATATGGCTTTAATACAATGTGCATTCAGAAAGGCAAGGAAAATGAAGGAAAAAAACTGAAACATAAAAAAATCCCAACAGCAAAGGAAACAGAAAATGCTGAAAGATCCACACGAATTTGCACGGAAAATCCCAAAAACTTGCAGTTTGGAAGTACATTTAAAGATGAGGAGGACCTCTCGGCCCAGCATTCCAAAGCCAAGTCGATTCATCAGCGCCCTGAATAAAGTCTGTGATGGATTATCAGAACAAATGCTTTGTCGAAGGTCCATCACGGCAAGTGCAACCTCAATCGTTGACTGACAGGTGATCAGTCGTGTTGTGCCACCGTTACACCCCCTCAGTTTCCTCCATCAGGAAAAAAATTAAAAAATAAAACCAACAACAAAATGTATTTCCTCTGGTTGTACAATCCATCGATTCCTGCTACTGTGTTTTTTGCAGATGTCAATTAATTTTTTGGATTTATTTATTTTTTTTAAATATTTTTTATTATTATTATTTTTATTATTTTTTGTTTTTTTGTAGGTGGGGGGGTTGCCTTTTTATTAAAATTTAACTGAGATCCTCTGTCGTTGGTTTAGTTGAGGGCGCAATCGCTGTCCTGGCCCTCGGACAAAAGAAGGAAAGAACAGAGGTACACCAAAAGCCTTTTTCTTGCTTTACTTTTGTGGCAAAGAGCCGAGAGAAACCAGGAACTGCCATCGATCACCATCCTCCTGTGATGGGAGGCCCTCAGATCACAAGGTCATTGTAACTCACGTATTTCTTCTTAGCAGCTGGACCTGAGAGGAGAAAAAGATCAAAGATTGCTTTACATTTGTTCTTTTTTTTTCTCAGTAAAAATGAAAGGAATTCATTGCATCTTGTCAGGAGGCCTGACAGAGACAATTTTTTTGGACTTTTCTTTTTTTTGTATGGAAGAGAAAAACGTTCAGAAACGTTCAGTCTTAAACATAATGGAGTTGCTGGGTTGTTCTGGGTGGTTGCTAAAATGGTTTGAGAAGTTACCAGGATATTAAATGGTTGCTTGGGTGGTCTGGATGGTTGCTAGGATGTTCTGAGGAGGTGCTTCGGGTGTTCTGGGTGGCTATGGTGTTTGGATGGTTGGAAAATGGTAATTAGGGCATTCTGAGAGACTGCTAATGTGTTCTGGACGGTTACTGGGGGTTGCAAGGGTGCATATCTATCAAGTTAAACACGGTACTTAATACTTCTGATAAATTTCTTCCCCACAGTTTGATCAAGTTAAACACACATAAACGTAAATAACTGTTCATTATGTGATGAAAGAGCAGCTCAAAATTAAAAAGCAGATGAATATCACATAAGTCTTATTTAAGAAGGCCTCAAATGTCTACAGTCATAACAGTGTGACCTTCACAAGCTGCCACTGATGTGTTTGCAGAGACTAAGTAACTAAACGACTCCAGTCTCAAATTACAACGCTTATCTCCAGATGCTTTTTGTGCTCTTTTGCATGTAAATGAACTTCTAAATATTTAAAAGTAAAGGTTACCAAGTAAAGAGATCATTGTGGCCTTTAAGTGTCAGTAGCACCTTTAGTATTTGAGTTAAATGTCACTCTGAGAGCCATCTATTCAGAAATGTGGGCTTGATGAATGTGGATTGAAGGAAAGTGGCCTCAATTTGTAAACACGTATATAAATATATTATAATACACATAATAGGAGCTCAGATAAGGGTGACGTTAACCGTTGCATAATAACGTCGCATAATATGACAACTAAGTAACAGTAACTTTACAAATGATAACTTGACAATTATGTTGCATGTTTAATGCTTATCTAAGAACGGTATTTGAACAGAATTCACATAATGCAGAAATGGTTATAGTATTACGATTAAGTTGCATAATTATGTAAAAATAAAGCAAAATGAATAAGTACAAATAGTTTTACGAACAGTAGTGTTACAATTACGTCCTATTATGAGACAACTTTAGTGGCTTTACAAATGATCATGTTACAATTATGTTGCAATAATTACGCAAGAATGGTTTTAAACATAAAATAATGTACAGATGGTTTAATGAACATTATTGTTACAATTACGTCCCATAATGCGACAAATGCGTGAAAACGGTTTTACAAACTGCAGCATGGCAATTAGGATACGTTCACACTGCAGGTAAATGTGGCCCAAATCTGATTTTTTTTTTTTTTTTTTTTTTTTTTTTTTGCCCAACATACGACTCACACACATTTCCCCATGACAGTGTGAACAGAATAAAAAAAGAATCAGATCTTTTCAATTCCGATTCATGCCACTTCCATATGTGGTACTAAATCCGATAAAACCAGGTGAGATGTTTTGTAATGCGACCGCAGTGTGAACAGTCATAGCCTATCGGAATTTATGCGAATTTTACGTCACTCGCGATCACGATTCTGCGCTCATTGTAGTCTATTCAAAGATTTTACATACCCAACATGATCGAGACAGCTGCAAAAGGGCAGTAATGTGTCAGAACTAGTTAGTATTACAGAAACAGCTTTATAAAACATAAACATTTTATGTTTTTTCATGCACATAAAAGTTTTAAAACTCTGCTCTATTTTATCACATCAGTGTCTTTATTTTTCATATTGCGTGCACATAATTTCACTGGCTTCCGTGGCAGATCACATTATAAATAAATGTGTAATCGCTTACTTTAATATCCTCTGTGTTTACTATGACAGCGCATGGTGTGTGCTGCCAAGTCTGCGATTTTCCCACAGAATTGGGTTACTTTTTTACGGAGCCCCGCACATGACATGCAGAAAAAAAAAAATAGTAGGATAAATTGTGTGTACGATTTAAAAATCATGCGCATTATTTATAAATCGAGGGAATGAAATAGTAAATCATGCGCACAATTTAGCATATCGAGGGAATGAAATAGTTAATCGTGCGCACGATTTAGCAGATCGAGGGACCGAAGAAGTAAATTGTGCGCACAATTTCCTTTTTTTTTTTGCATGTCATGTGCGGGGCTCCATACTTTTTCACTGTTGCCGTGGGTTGTTTTGCAACCAAACTAAAGTAATATTTAACCCCAGGAACACATTTTTTACCAGGATACCCGACTGGGCTAGTTTTGGACTAGTTTTGAGAAGTACTTGAGTGGATTTTGTGATAAAAACCTGGCAACCCTGTTTGTGTGGATCCTTTGAAAATGCTGGTCAGTTCAGAAGCATAATCTGTTCACACCGGAAACCTGATATTGGCCACCTTTAAAACAACAATGTGAAGAGCTAAAATCTGAATCTCACGGTGTGTAGCCTTATATTGCAGAATAATTTTGAATGAATGAATTTAAACATGATAATGTCACAATTCTGTCATATATTGCAAGAATTAGGTAAAAAATGAATTTTTTTAAATGGTGTCAAGACAATTAAGTTGCATGATGCAACAAATTCTTTAGAATGGTTGTTTTAAAGATAACAAAGACCTAACAGTTCCATTAAATAATGCAAAAACAACATTTACGAAGATACTGTGAACATTCTGTTGAATAATGCAGTAATTGTGAAAAAGTCTTTTAGCAAACAGAATAGCTTTGCAAACAATTTTCAAATAAATTCTTTCTCCCTGTGCTTAATGAATGAGGCTCAGAAAATGAACAAATTCTGGTCACTTTATCGCTACAAATTACTGTGAACGCCACAGAAAAAGGGAACTTACTGCAGCTATCAGAGTAGAATTTAGGTGTCAGAGCTCTTTGCACAGGCTAAGAGTGGAAGAAAAAATTTATAGTGTTCATTTATATTATTTTATTAGGATGAGATTATAATATGGGCCATTAACATCGGTAATGCTGCTCTCTTTCTGTCCCCCTCTCCGTCTCTCTCTCTCTCTGTCTCTGTCTATTTCTTTGCATGGGTAAGGATCATTAAGATATTGAATGTGTTTTTGAAAGCTCTCAAATGTTGCATCGGGTGTGTTTTTGGTTTTGGATATGAATCATCACTGTTGTCAGAGCAAATCTATACATTGGTTTTGATGCTAACTGTTTACAGTTGCATAAAATCCAGCCGTTTTATTTGACGTCAAAACCTGTGCTGCCTTCTTGCAGTGCTGTTCAGTCTCAGTAATGAAACTCGCATATCAAATAGGCTCGAATTTGCATGTGCCACCAAAATCGTTGAGAATGAGGGCGATGATTATGGCATTCCGGTCTTGGCATTGCCATCCCGGCTCAATAGTTTTAGGGTCTATTCCCCTGGGTGACAGATATTTCAGGGTTCAGGACATTCATATACATACATATCCATAAAAATAATTTAGAGAGTCAGAGTGTGTTATATAGAGGAAGAGGGAGAGAGAAAGAACAGCGAGTGCACAGGGAAAGTCGACACAGATGGTTCACGGCTCTTTTGGGACCTGCGATGGAGTCTGCCATGCCATCATGGTGCCGCGTGGGGAATTGAGCAGTGGGACTTGCGTTTGAAGCTTGGGATCTTCCACGTGTCATCTGATTACCACTGACAGTTGAGTTCACCGTTTCATAACTATGTTCAGCTTTTGCTTAGACACTCTTCTTGGAAACATTAAATATGTAAAATGCTTGCTGCATGTAGATGAGACAAACTTGTCTGGTTTTGCAAATAATATGTCCACTCAAAACCTCAGTTGTTTTTCCTAGATGGCAATGAGACAGCTAAGGTTGAATGTCGATTGAAACTCTATTAAATCTACTGAGCTATGAATGAACAACATCCGAGCAATATTTTATTTATTTTTTTTCAGTTTAAGCTGCGATTAAACCGTAGTAGCGACACATTTTTTTAGATGTTGAGATGTGGGCATGGCACTCAAAAGTGGAGGCAGATGAATGTGAGATTGCAGGGGCGGAATGTAAAAAGTAGGGGCCCTACTTTTTTTTCTTGTTCAAGAAGCTGTTTTACCAAGATATATGTCACAATAGGGAAGAAAAGATAATCGCAACTCCCATTACATGCCGACTTTAAAATGTATCAAACATGCAAATATGATGTCTTGACACCCTTCAGTAGTGTTGTAGTACTCAAGACTGGTAATTTGGTCTTGGTCTCAACTCCTCAAAGTCTCGGCCTCGTCTCGTTCTCAACTCACACTGGTTTTGGTCTTGTCTTGGGCTCAACCCCTCAAAGTCTTGGTTTCAGAACACATTGGTCTTGGTCTTGTCTTGGTTTAAACCCCTAAAAGTCTTTTCCATGTCTTGGTTTCAACACACAGTGTTCTTGGTTTTGTCTTGGTCTAAACACCTTAAAATCTTGGTCTCGTCTTGGTCTCAACTCACACTGGTTTTGGTCTTGTCTTGGTCTCAACCCCTCAAAGTCTTACCCTTGTCTTGGTCTCAACACGCACTGGTCTTGTCTTGGTCTCGGCTTCGGTGGTCTTGTCCACAACACTACTCTTCAAATTGAGTAGGGCATATTGATATTCAATTTTGAATTCATGTAATTCTTGATGTCTAACGCTACAATGTACAATACAGATGGTTTTCATTCTCTAGTGCCATTCAGTGACACTGTGAGATTAGTATCAAGTTGAGAAACTTTAGCTTAATGGCCACAAAAGACTGATTAGTATTTCCACCCCAGTATTTCCCCCAGCGTTCGAAAAGTGAGCAAGGTCATAACCAAAGGTAGAAGATTAATTTGGTCTTACCTGATAAATTTTGAGAATTAGCCTGTTGGGAAAAAAACAGTACTTGGTGAGCTGTGTCTGATTGGTCCAATAGAAGCAAAGCAAAGATTCTGATTGGTCCAAACAGCCATGAAATTAAAATGGAATGTTAATTTCAAGCTGGTTTAGAAGCTGGGTGTGTTTTAGCCTATATATAATTGCTAAGATGATAGGGAGATCTGTGACTTTGAATATGCCATTTGTCCCAACTATGAATGGCATATCTAATAATGTGGAGAAAGCATTGCCACTGTCAGAAAAAAAACCTTTGACGGCATCATTTTTGAAATAGCAGTAATTAATTTTTCTTTATGTGCTGTCGCTATTTGAGAATCTCAAAAGCAGCTGAAAGATTGTAAAGACCTGCAATTTTTCCCAGTCAAAGCCAAAACAACAACACCAAAAGTACTTTTCTTCATCTGAAATTTCATTTCTTTTTCAAATACCCGTGGCTTTCCTTTGACAGTGACGACATGCTAATCCTCTGGGCTCAAACAAGTCCTGTGCTATTATTCTCTCTCGGCGGTGTGCGGCCCACCATCTTGTGTTCATTAGAGGAAATGTGGTCATTCTCAGCAGCCGACTTCATTCCATTATATCTGACACGAGCTCATGCTGCAACATCAACAGGCCAAAGCAACAGAATTTCAGCTCATGGAGACATTCTGCAATGAATCTTGCAAGCACTGCACCCTGGGACATGAGCTCACCATTACTCCCAGCAGCTAAAGGAAAGCAACTTTAAGGTTCAAGCTTGGGGATAATGGTTACACATTTGTAAGTGATTTTAAAATATGAATTCTGATAAGTACTGATTTATTAGATCTTTAATTATCACGCCTACACAGCAAATCTATTAATACCTGGAATAAATCAACTACATATGGTTAGTTCTCCCGCAAAAAAAATGTAAAAGTCATAGATTACTCATCCTCATGTCATTGTGTTGAGTTTCTGCTGATCAATGTATATTTGTGAATCATCATATAAAGCAAGTCTCTTTAGAAAATTTGAACTAAACTGCGCCTATTAATATGGATTAGTTTTACACTCTCTGAACTTTTTGAAGTGTCAAAGGGGTAGTTGTGTAACTGTCAATGGAGAAATCAGAAACAGAAATCTCTCAGATTTTTTAAATTAACCTCTGAATCTGTAAAGGATTAAATATATTTTGAGGGCATTATTACAAATGATTAGTATGTTTTGTTGTTGTTTCAACTGATGATGCTCTTCTACCCATGTCAAATTTTAATATAATTAATTACATACAAAAATTATGAAACAAAAAAAGGATTTAATCATTTATAAATGAACATTATTTTTTTCATTGATTCACTGAGTCTCTGCTACCTTTTTTAATGTAAAAATAATTTATAGTGAGCAAATACTGCTATATATAACTGTCAATTTAAGATTAATATATTTAAAACGTTACTTAAAAAAAAGGTTAATTGGTCATCACTTCAGCCAATTATAAATCAGTGCCATGACAGGTGCAAAAAGCCAGAAAACATGCATAATAATGTGAAAAATCACATTATTTTGTTTAGATAACTTACATCTGCTCATGGGATCCAAAATAAAAAAAAAAATAAAAAAAATGAATCTCACATTATTTTTATGATTTTAATGCCAAATGGCATCAATCTTTCAGACTTCACCAGATTTAGTATAAAGACATTTCAGTTCATCATGAGCAAATGTACATTATCAACTTCCCCAACTTTACCGCGAATAAAACTTTTTAATTTTTTTTTTAACTTACTGTTGGGATCCACATTTTCACACAATTCGGTTTTGGCCTCGCCATTTGGTCGGTCGCTGGGTTTGTGCGATAAACGTGAGGACATGGTGGCCGCCGTCACCACGGCCTTGAAGCTCCGTTTCCGCTTCTGCACATTGAGCTCCGGGTGGAAGATGATGACGTAGACCTTAGGCATGTAGAGCATTCCCAGAGCCACGGACGCGCTCAGATTCATGGAGATGGTCAGTGTGGTGGTCTGGATGTAGAGCTTTGGAAAGAAGAGGGAAAAAAAGGAATAAAACTAAAAGCAAGGGAATTCTCTAAATGAAAAACGGCTTCATAAAAATCTTAAAAAAAAAAAAAAAAGAGCTATAAAATTATAATGTTGGTTGTTCATGAATTATTTAGTCCATTAGGTATTTCTGTGAATTCCAGAATGGGATTCGAGATGAAATGAAGAATAAAGTCAAATCTGAAGAGGTCAGTTCGAAAGGCACTCAATGTTGACGTCCTGGTGGGAGAATTCAAAGCTAAATGGATGATAATCATCCTTAAAAACTCGAGTAGCTGTCATTGCCTGAGAGTACAGCTCTTGCACAAATGTACTTTTCTTGTATGAAAAAAGGACCTTGTCAAAGTATTATAATGAAGGCTTTCATGCGGCAGCCATTTCACATTAGTAATACGGCAAAGATTCATTTCATGTGGCTGTTAACGGCACTCTGGCAAGTATGTAATTACCAATATCCTCAGTGTGTTTAATCTTTAATGTACTGCGAGTTCAAAGCCTGTTAAGGTCACGGGTGCGTTTCAATGAAGACAACGGGACCCATTCATGAATGAATTGGGAAATTCATACAAAAAATATATATATATTCTTTTGATAATTGCCACTCAAATTTGTTCTGCTCGTGTTTCTTAATTGATACCCAAGATTTCTACAGCATTTCTACAACAAACATGTCAACAACACAACTCAGAGTGTGAAACATATTTGGCAGAAGATCTGGTCCACTTTGTAGCTTACTCAGGCCAAAAAACCCCCTCCTTAGATAGGACGAGACCTTCTGAGGTGTTTCTACTATGGGTACTTTTGGTCTGTGGACACCATAGCTCTAAATATGTATTTGGCCCCATTCTGTGATTGATAAAGGTAGAATGACATTTAAATGTTGATGATAAATATGTAATTTAAAAAAAATATTATATATATATATATATATATATATATATATATATATATATATATGTATTATATACATATATTTCTTTAAAAAAACTACTCCTCTTTCCTGCTTAATTCAAGCATTTTTTGTAGTCTAAATATACACAAATGAGTAGTATTTATCATATTTAATATATTATATGAGTAACACGTTTGTACTAATTTGACAAAATTACAGCTTGACTAGAAATGCCATACACTGACATTTGAAAAAAAAAAAAAAAAAAAAAAACTACACAAAACTGATCATGGAATGATTGAAAAAAAAAAACAATAAATAAATTAATGATTGAGTGAGTGAATGAATGAACAAGTGAGTGAGTGAGTGAAATGAGTAAATTTGTGAGTGAAATTAGTGTGTGAAATGAGTGAATGAATAAATAAATGAATAAGAGAATGAATGAGAAGAATGAATGAGTGAATAAATAAATGAGTATGTGAAATGAGTGAGTGAATACATTTTTGATTAATTGAAATCAGTAAGTGGAGGAATGAATAACTGAGTGAGTGAGCAAAATGATTGAATAAATGAGTGAATGAATGAATGGATGAATGAAGGAAGGAATGAGTGAAATGAATAACTAAATACATTTGACACTTTTTGCATAATTTGAAGAAACTAGTCTGAAGAAACACCCTCAAATCAACATCAAGCACAGCTCGATTTGTTTGACACTGCACGTAGGAGTTGGTTTATCTGCACTTGATCATACCACAAAATTCTATCACTGGAAAAAAACAGAAAACGTTTGTATGCTCTGAGCAGACTTTGATGGACCATGTTTGACTTGTACTTTTTCTATTTTTAGCACGTTACGGAAGCAATGATAACACCCCAAACTAAATTCCCGGGAGCGGTCGAATCACACAACCTTAAAAAAAATTCTGAAGAAAAAGTGAGAAAACCTCTAGGGGTGTCAAATTAATTTGCCAATCCAAAGTGCAAATGCAGTGAACTGACACATGAGCCTTTATGTGACAGAGAACAACACCTAATTCTTCAGCTTTTCATTCATCGGTGAGATGTGTGATGCTGACCCTGGAATAGATGAGAGAATTCAGTATGCTTGACTTGACAGAAACCATATTCACCTCCTACACTGTGTCCAAACCAGGTGTGACATGTCAAAGCAATGAGCAATAAAAGCTACTTCTGTTGCATTTATTCAAGCTTCTGTCACTTTTAAAATGACTCAAATGGAATCAAAATTGTTTTCTTTGAGGCCCAAATGCATATTTAATGTAATCCATTTGCAAACTTAGCTAAGGTATTTTTTAATATATATATATATATATATGTATGGTTGCCTGAAAAGGGTCAGAAGTCACTATGGGGAATGAATACCCACTCCTCCCTTCTGAGGGAATAACTGCCTAAATGGCTAAGATAAGCAAAAAGAATGGCTCAATGGACTTAGAATCCGGAGACAGTCCCTGACTCAGGTCAAATATGGGGCTATCAGTGGCCTTATTCTTCAAGGGCACAAGGAAAATCCCTTAGCGGTGTGAGCAAGGAAGAACCCTTACCGGGGTGAGCAAACAATCCCTGCCCCAGGGAAGAGTTAAAGATCTGGTAATGCCAGTGCTGGTTCGGAGCCAGAGCCTAGTTTCAAATCAGTTCTTTGTCTTTCGACACCCAAAGCATCAGCTTTGAACCAGAAAAAGTGGTTCTTAAGTAGCACCAAAACATTGCTGGTCGAGAAGTAAGAACCGCTTGCGTCAGGAGTTGTGCCAGGGTTACCGTGGCCTACAAAAAGAACAGAAACTTGTGACCGCCATTTTGGAAATAGCAGCTAATCAAGCTAGCAGCTCTCACGGTGCTTTGGTGTCGTTCGCCGATCAGCCTACGCGGCTCGGATTCATCTCGAACAATCTTAGTGTGTATATAGTGATGTAAGACCTGGCTCTGTGAAGGTAAACTGATTTTTCGAAGGCTTGTCAGTCAAACCATCAGCACTGGCTCTGAACTAGAACCTGGTTAATGTTGGTGGAAAAGGGCTAAAAGAGGGACGAACACTCGATCAACTTTAGAGACCGTTTTACCAAGGAGGGCTCACAGAGGGACGAAACATGATGTCACTGTCAAACAGGAGCTTGGGTGAATGAAGGCCTCAGCAGAACGACTCTCTATAGTGCTCAACTTCTGCACAAATTGCACAAAGGCAACTTAATAGAGGGAAACTGTAATCTGATGTCACTGTCAAACCGGAGCTCATGTGAGCGAAAGGAGACCAAATACACTCAATTTCAAAGACAGTTTACCAAGGCACCCTCACAGAGAGCTGAACACTTGATGTCACTGTCTAACTTGAGCACAGATGAACAGTGGCCACAGCAGAGCTACTCTCTATAGTGAGAGGAGGCCAGTCATTCTCAGATCATCATGGCGGCCTACATAGTGCCAAACACTTGATGTTCCTGTTTTACTGGAGCTCAGATGAGCGGAGGCCTCAGAAGTACAGCTCTCCATTGCTAGAAGGCCAACCATACTCAAACTGAAAGCCAGCTTACCAAGGCAGGCTCAAGAGGGCCAGAACTTGATGTAGCTGACTAACTGGAGCTCGACTGAGTGGAGGCCTCAGAAGAATGACTCTCTATAGTGAGAGGAGGCCAACCAGCTCAACATAAAAACAGTTTACCAAGGTGATCATACCGCAGGACGAACACCTGATTTCACTGTCTAGCTGGAGTTCAAGTGAGCGGCGGCCTCAGCAAAAATGATTAGAAAACAGTATCATAAAAAAAATGTTATTTGAAATAAAATAAACTTTAACTGAAATAAATGCAAAAACTTAAATCTATTTAATGTCAGCTAGTTGCCAAGGCAACTTTTACCATTTTCATTTAGTTTAACTTGATGAACTAAATAAATAAAACTGAAAAAAATTAAATAAATAAAAATATAGTGATATATATATAAAGTATATATATATAAGTATATAATTTATATATATATAAGTATAAAAAACTTATAACACAACAAAGTTACTAAAACTTTAAAAATGGGAATAGAATTAAATCTAATTCAAAATAGTAATAAAAACTGTAATACTATCTCAATGATATAAATCAAATAAATTAATTAATGAAAAACTTGAAAACAAACAAACAAACAAACGCAAGCAAATGACCTTGTTTTTCAGCTAACTCAAAAGTTTTCTGAGAAATCTAATTCCATCTTGCGGTATATTGTTTAAAACCCTTCCTGTTCATCTTTGAACTTCATTGAAATACGGTAACTTAACTTAAATGTCTTTTGACAGCAATTTTCTGTGTAAAATGGAACCAAATTTTATGTAAAAATAAAATAATGAGGATAGTCTGATCATGAACTGCAGCATCAGGTTTATTAATTATATAAATAATATTATACATTTATATTGCATATTGAGTAGGATTCGTAATGCGCATAAGCAAATATCCTTGTGTAACACACACACACATGTTGGGTTCCCACGTTTTATGGGAACTTTCCATAAACAAAATGATTTTATATTGTTCAAACTGTATATTCTATACACTATCCCCTTCTATCCCCATAAACACAAACCTCAGAGGACTTTGGATATTGTCATCTTCATGGGGACATTTTGTCGACAAATTTGGGTCTACCCGAACTACACACACACACACACACACACACACACACTCCTCTGGTTCCTGTTTAGCCCTGATCAGCATTAATTGCTGAGCATTAAGTCTCAACACTCGTTCTTATCTTAGACATTTTTATGTGAAGGATGATATGGCAAAGAGGGAGAGTTTTATGGATGTGATTTGGGCTAATAATGGATCAGTCAGAACTGGAGCAGCCCGGAAATAAACAGCTCGATATATGAGGAACACCGATTCTCCAGAAAAGAGTTTATAAAACATTGCCGAGAGATTGAAAATCGAACGAACAAGAAGTGGTCTAAAACATCCATGCTATAGATTCAAGAAGGACTGGGTTGTATGATGACAGATATAATATAAGACCATAGAAATATGTCGACCGGTACTGATTTATGTGTCAACATGTGGAAGAACTTGCCACAGCGGGATGTTGTCACATACCTAGATGTTTATGGTTGTCACAACTTGCTGCGTTTAAATGTGGCTTATTCAATTCTAATCTAGAGTCAGAATCAATTTTATAAAATTGAAACAGAAAATAAGATTATTCATATATCACTGAATATCTGAATCTGTATACCAGTCATAATGCTCCCCAATGCCATTAGTGTTATGCACCTGACTTTCACATTTCGCACCTCAAATTGTATGAAAAAAAAAAGAAAAATTCTCAACTTTTCATGCCGCAAGCGCATCACAGGTCATGTGACAAGAACCAACCGATCAGCTTCGGGCTTTCCGTAACAAAACACTGAAAGCTCAGCCAAAAAGCTGAACATAGCTGTAGAGGGTGGTTGTTATATCTCATCTCTGTAAATATATCTAGAAATGCTAATGCTAAAGCTAATGCAAGAGCTAAAAATCAATTTATCCTTTGCTGAAACTTCCTCGGCGTCATGGAGAGCGCAGTTCATGGTTGCATAGCAATGACAGATGCCATGGAAGAGCAAGAGCTTTGGAAAAAAGGAGAAAGCGGTTAGGCCGCGCTTTCCACGCACTTTTCAGCGCGATATGTGAACGGCCCCTTGCGCTTCAACTGTAATACAATGTTGTGGGTGTTTGTTTTTCGACTGTATTGCGATATGCAACTGCAATCGCTCATGTCTTGGACTGGGCAAATATCTACTGCCCTTTAAGTAATTATGTCTACAGTTATTGTTCCTTACTGTTATTGTGAAGCATCTTTGAGCTTGGGAAAGGCACTTTATTAATTAAACATATTATTATTATTATTATTATTATAATATGAAATATGTACATTTTTATAAATGCAGAAAACTATATATAATAATAGTATTAGATTTGTAATATTCATTGTTAATCATGTATGAATAATTATTTAATAATGGAAGTGAAGTGAAATTCAAAAGGACAAAAATGTGTTTTAATGGTATATTATTGCAGCTTTGCATGTTTTTTTGTTAAAGCGTTTTAACAAACTGTAACCCAATGTCCCAGATTCCCAATGCCCAAAACCAAAATCATATGTCACAGTATTTGCAAAGCACCATTGCAAAGCTTAAACAAACACTGTCCCACACTAAACCACATCCATCAGACTAAATCCAGTTTCCGCATTCTTAAATCACATGAACACATCACTTATGACAGCCTCATTAACACCAGTGACAGACAAATTCACATTCCACAGCCTTATGACAACATGCAATTTAAATAGATAAGAATTCAATTGGTGCTCCGACTCCTGCCGTGATCATATGCTAATCCTGGCAATCTATCAGCCAGATTTTCAGTCTTAATTTATTTATTCCTGCAGTCTGTTTCTTTCTACTGTTCTTCCACTGTCAAACAAGGACACAAAGATCTGGAAAGCTGGAATAGGCACCAAAGATGCAAGTCTACACTCAACCCAAGGCTGAACCCTCTTCTAAGCAACGTCTTTGCCTTAAAACCCCGTTTTTGAAAACCAATTCTCAAAACAATGGTTTTTGATGTGTTCAGAGAGTCTATAGAGGAGTTTGTTCACCCATAGAGGAAGCAAAACATCCTACGCGTGCCACATGAGAGGCTTTCTGAATGGCACGCAAACGTCAGGCGGCTTCAGATAGGAAGGGACTTATTATATAAAGTGACATACATGTAGTGACAGAGGAAGTCAACTCAAACTGAGCTGTGATGTTTACCGCCACCCCGGATGAAGGTGACACATTTGGCACTACAGAGAAACGCAATCGCGGGAGACATACAGTAGGCGGAAAGGCAACGTTTTCGTATTTTTTCTTGGATCACCTTATGTGCAAAAGGACAATGGCTTTTGTCATCTAAGGAGCCTTTTCTTTTCCTTAAGAGACACTTTTTGGTGTGGTGTGGGTGGGTAATTCAGGTTGAAACAGCAAAAGCAGCTACACAAAAACACAATGAGCTTATTGATCACATTCTCAAAGACCAGCTCCGTATTCAACTATCCACTGGCAACATCAAGGGGAACGTCCTTTGACAGAATGCAGAAAAAAGATCACATAAAACAAGTTTTTAATTAATTTAGCATCATTTCAGAAACTGGATCACAATGTGATTTGACATGAGAATTACAGGCCGCTGTTCTAACAACAATTTACATTTCCTAAAGAAAAATGAGTGGGATGGAAGCCCATTTCTGCCAAAGTTATGACTTTCTTTCTCGTAATTGCGATTTTATATCTTATACTATGACCTTACATCTCACAATTTCTACTTTGTTACTCATAACTCAGACTTTATATATAATAAATAATTTTTTTAACTTTATTTCTCACAATATGAATATACACCGTGTTCCAAATTATTATGCAAGAGACATATCAGTAGGATTTTAGTACAATCAACAATTTTTCAAAGAAAATGTTTGCTTATTGTATTTTTCTTATCTTTTTAGGTAATGTATCAATTTCAGACAGGTTTGTTAAATAGTTTGCCAGGTCGGTAAATGGAAAACCTACTTAAAGAGGTTGTTCCACATTATTAAGCAAGTCACAATTCTCATGCAATATGGAAGTAGTAAAGATCTTTCTGAAGATGAAAAGCATGAAATGGTGCAATGTCTTGCAAAAGGCATGAAAACAACTAATATTTTTTGCAGAAACTGAATAGAGATTGTCGAACTGTCAAAAGATTTGAGAGTGATTTAGAGCACAAAGAACTCAGTCAGATAAAGGCTTATAGATGGGAGGTTTCTGTAAAATAAATAAATAGATAAATAAATAAACAAACGTATTAAAAGGACAGCTATAAAAAAGCCACTATTGAGCAGCAAAGAGGTATTTGAAGCTGCTGGAGTCTCTGGAGTATGAAGAACCTCTCTGTGCAGGGTGGCAGACTGTTGTGCATAAATCTCACCTTGCCGTTACCAAAGCTCGCAAAGAGAAATGTTTTTGTTTTATTTGTTTGTTTTTTTGTTTTTAAAAAGTGTATTTTTTATATATATACTATATCTATCTTCATGCAGCACATATTCTCTGGCTCTGTAGGATCTTACAACAGTTTTCACACGAGCGATTTATAGATTATCATGACAGAATATGCTAATCAATGACTTGAAGATAGTTTACTCCACATCAGCTACATAAATTGACCTTTCAGAAAGGTCCTGTTGCATTCTGCATATATTCACTTCTTCTGAAGTCTCTCCATTATTGTCGGACTCTGGTTTGAACAAGGATGAACAGTTTCTGAAATTTTCATTGCGGTCTGCATGAGGTAATTGATCCTTCGCAAAGACCTGCTCCTTCAAGAGGCTCGTGAACCAGTCATCTCTTCATACTAGTTCATTTATAGCATCAAGTAAACATGAATGGACATCAGAAGGAATGTTGTTTCAAGCGCAGAAAGACGTGAGTACACACAATATTTCAAGTTCACCAACGTTAATCTACTAACTCCCCTCAGACAAAATGGTGGATTCAGTGTTATGATTGGTTAGAAGGGCTGTCAACCAAACTGCCGGGAAAGGGTCGATTGGAGAACCTCATGAAGCTCCGCTTTCTTAAAAGTGGGCCGAGAGCAGCAGCTCTTTTGCATTTAAAGTGACACACACAAAAATGCCACGTTTTTGCTCACCCTCAAAAAGTGACAATTTTAGCATGCTATAAAAAACGATCTGTTCATTCACACTCTGGGGACATCTTGCAAAAAGGGGCATTATTGGGCTCCTTTATGATTCTGTGATTGGAACATTATTGCAGTGACTATTATGTTTCTAGCATGTTCTATGTTTGGGAACAGATCTTCTAACCCTAAATGAAGTGTGTAGCTTTTAATGTAGTGTAGCCAATTCATGAGTGAAAATGATTCTTCATGCTCCCTCCCAACCATTCTTTCACAGTTTGAGTCTGAATCTTGATATTGTCATTCTGGAACATGGCCATGATGTGTCTTCGTATATGGTTGTTTAAGAAATGAAAAGTCACACACTCCATCAGTTATGGTTAAAAGAACTGTTCTTTTCTGAATACTTAGGGTCTGAATACTTAGGACAATGTGATATTTCAGTTTTTCTTTTTTAATAAATCTGCAAAAATGTCCAGAATTCTGTGTTTTTCTGTCAATATGGGGCCGTGTGCGTACATTAATGAGGAAAAAAAAATTAACTCAATTGATTTTAGCAAATGGCTGCAATATAACAAAGAGTGAAAAATTTAAGGGGGTCTGAATACTTTCTGTACTCGCTGTACTTGTTTAATGGCTTATGAAAGGCCAGTATCACTAACGCTAATATTGGTACTGATGTCTCTAGGAAATAAAAGATAATAAAAGAAGTCACGTGCATAGAGTGTTCCATAATCAGTCTGAAGCCTTTCTATGCATAGCCACTAATCCATGCTGACATTTGAGCAAGCGTAACTGTTTAAAAACCAAAACAGTCATCAAATAGCCAATCATAACGCATTTGTTCGATCAGGACCTCTTCATTTCCCTCTTTCAAAGAAACCTGGTTGGAGTTTGTTTCCTTGTGTACTGATTCCGAACATAATCACCAATCATACCCCTAGCAGGCTGCGGGCTGTTGCAATAAATCTCATTATGTGTCTTTTATGCATTCATTTGCATAATCTCAGCCTACATTTGCTTGCTGACTGGAACATCCATAATTATAAATGCACAAGGATTAACCTACACCAATTTTCACTTCGTCACCGATTTAAGGAGAACCATTGAGCAACACACTCACTGAATAGTTGCCTCCTATCTGCTTGTGTACGTGGTCAGCATGTAGGCCACCTGGGCTGATGAGTCAGGTAAGTGTAGAGCAGGTGTGGAAATGACAAAGGTTGATTAAGGGACAGAGAGTTTGTCTGACCTGCAGGTGTTGTTGCCGGGTCCGAATTACTAATTAACTTGCGTAAACATGCACACAGACATCCGTGTCCTGACCAGGTGTGACAAATAAGTTGAAAGTCTAAAGCAAAATTCTTCAGGAAGTTATGAAATCATAGGCAATCAAAATATGTTTGTGGACAGAGCCACCCAGAGTGAAAGTCTTTTTGGAGTGAGAAAATGTCTTACTGTCAGAAAAACCCATTTGTCAAGCTCTGGCTAGCAGTATTACCTCATAATTTTGACCAAATATGAAATAAATGAAACCAGTTACTAGCTAGGAAAGAATTTAAAGAGATGTATAATACAGTTGTTTTTGTTCCATTATTCCAAATAAATATATTGAGACACACACATAAATGTAAAGAGATTAACAAAAATGAATAAAATTTACAAATAAATGAAATGAGATTTGCAAATTAAGAAATGTATATTTACAAATGTATTTCACGTCACAAACATAACTCTGCCTGGCATTCATTTTTAAATCCCTTCCTGTTAATTTGTGAATTCCTCTCTGTGCGTTTGCGGATTTTGAAGCACTTCTAGCATCAAAACGTGCAGGCAAATCCACAAGTAGGTAGACTCCACCTCTACATTGCACTGACCAATCCTAGCATGCTCTCACTACACCAATCACGTTTTGCTTTACACACGGAGCTGAAGTGCTGTTTAAAGTGGAATTTAAAGCCGGGCTCAGACTACAGGACTTTTAAAATCCTAACCGACTGTGAAATCTGGTTGCTGCACACACATTTTTCACACAAATCTCATGCACACACTACAAGATTTTAAAATTGTAGCGCAGCACACACTACAGTATATCATTGAGATGATCATGCCCAGTGGAGCACCTCACGTGATCTCATGGGTTAAGCGGATGTAAACATATGTACATATCAGATCTGAACGGGTTAACATTTCCTAGCAGCCTTCTACACTTCAAAACCATAGCGATTTTTCCCCAGCTCTTCTCTTTGTCTCTACAGTTGTGTCATGTTTTTGGAGACGTTATTATAGACACTTCCACACGCTGTTCCCCCATCTCCGCTGTCCAAGCGGCCCATACAGCAGCTGGTTTCACGGTCGCGATTTCAAAAGCGCTCTCTCACATACTTCTCTCATTAGCTGTTGCACAAGAACTGACGATTTAAAATCCTAAATATCAAACATGTTTAATAAAAATCGGGGCGGCCCGATGTGTCCGCAAACATCTGAACCAACTGATGTCATGGACACGTTTTTTTCTAGGATTCTCCGGAGGGGTAAATCAGGCTTAAATCCGCCTGAAACTCCTGTAGTGTGAGCCCAGTTTAAGGCTTCTTTATATTTCCATCAGGATTAGTGAAACAATTTAAACTCCAGGATTATGCTCAAATTATGATCATTCACAGATCCCAAGGATCATGATCAGTAGTCTCGCGTAGCTAGACCTTCAGACGGACGGCAGAAGATCTGGACTCAATCGCAGCTTAACAAGGACCACCCAAGAGGACCTTTGACTGACATGTAATGCAATCAATCACAGTTTATTTTGTTCCACATCATGTCTAGGGGTGTGATCATTGTCCATGCAATAACAGGTGTGCCTCTAATATATTATTCATTCAAGAACATTGTGCAAGTTTTATTGTAACAATGGGCAAACTTCACATACTCTTGAAAATCCAGCGTTTAGTTGATCATGGTAAGCGTTCATTGTCGACAGCGTTCTTCTTCCATGAGGGGGTTTGGCTTCACGGCATTTGTTTCACAGTACCCCATTATGTAATCAGTGAATACTGGATATGGCGCACATGTGCTGATTTAGACGAAGGACAAATGATTCACACAGTTGCTTTGGCATGTCTAGTGTAAATAACCTTGCACGGGGTAGACACATGGCACAACGGCTGGTTTTGCCTTCTAAAGCACAATCGAGGTGACAAAAATAGGACATAATATCATGTATAATAGCCCAAATGACAATTAGTGATGTAACTCACTGCAGAGTGTAGTTGGGGTTTTATGAGTGGAAAATACAAATAAAAAATTTGCATTGCTAAAAAAAAAATATGTAAAAAAAACTTTTACAAAAAACCCCAAAATTATTTATAATAGTCTATAGGTTCATTATATCCACAGAGCTGCTCATATCTGTCATTAAAAATGCTTGACTGAAGAAGTGTGAAACGCTGTTGGCTGTGTGACAGTAATTTCACCTATTACTCAAACTTGCATGTTAATCACCAGGTTGAATCCAGTTCTTCATTAGTCAGCTACTTATTGATGCTTTTCTGTTCTATTTTGAATTACGTGACTCTATAACGTGTTGTTCCCATTACAGAGATGTAAAATACTGTTTCTCTGGCATTTTTAAAGGCTCATAACACATAATACTGTGGCTGATACACAGTCTAATGGTCTAATGAAATCCAAATTTTAAACATCCTTTACTTTACCAATTTTATGGGCCTTATACTTTCAATTTGAGCCAATGCCGATGAATGAGCAAAGTTATTTCAGAGCTAGACAGCTCTGATTGTAAAGAAAAACGTGATTGGTTGGAGAGAGAACGCGATACGATTAGTCAGCACAATATGGCTGTTATCTGATTGTCTGAAGTAGACAGTGAGTGGAGTCAACTTATTTGTGCATTTGTGTGCATCTAGACACTATAAATGTTTCATAATTCACAGATGCATGCAGCGATCCTCATGTACAGAAAGTGATTCTTCATTCCATTCAAATAAATGAATGGCAGAAAAAAATGCATTTGTGACATAAAACATATTTGTGGATACTTTCTTTATTTGCAAATGTTATTTTATTTTTTTGTGAATGTAATTCATTTTTGTGAAACTCCTGCATGGAGTTTAATTTATCTGTGGATCTCATTCTATTCTCTTTACATTTATGTGTTCATCAAAATCTATTTATCTGGAAATATGCTACTTTTTTAACCCCATGATATAAAATCTATTAATAAATAAATAAATATTTTCACATCCAGTATACATTGACAAAACAGGGTGGACATTTAGAAAAATATTTATCACAGAAAATAAAATTTTAAAAATATTTGTGTCAAAAAGCGAATTGTAAATGAATGTACTCTCATTCAAATTTATTTATATATTTTGGTTATTTAAAATCATAAGGTATATGTAACCTTTATTTCAATATTAATTTGAGAAAACATGATTGGGGACATGGGATTTTTTCTCTGTCAATTGCTTAAATATATATGTATATATATATATATATATATATATATATATATATATATATATATATATATATATATATAATAATTCAAATTCGACAGATACTGTTACATTACAACAAAGCAGGGTTTTTTTTTGTAAATGAATATGCAGTTTCAGTGAGAATGTATGTGATGCTGAGTTGAGGATACTGTGCATGCATGAGTGTTGACCCATGCTAAACGCAGGGGGCTGTTTTATTTATGCCATCTGTGGCCTTCCCATGTGGATTTAGGTCAGTGAACACAGGTGCCTCAGATTTTATAGCGATGTGGCATGCTGTCTCTTTTACACAGCGGTGTACCGATGCATGTGTTTAAAAGCATATGATCAGACATACACATGTGTGTCTTACAGACAGTGACACTTTAAAGTGTTGGTACCACCAATGCTTTTGTGTTTGTTTCATCAGGATGCATGTAAGTCTGGGTTGAAAGCAAGCTAATTTGCAATGATTACAATAGTTCTTTTTAGGATTATTTATGCCAGTTAAACATTTCAGACCATTTCTTACATGCTACATCCTCGTGTATAACAGATATTTTAAATGTAAATGAAAATACATGCAATGAAGCAAAATGCACTCCAAATAGATCCAGCCATCACCCATCACTCTGTATTAAGTGTTGCTTTGTGTTGTCAAGTGGGTTTCAGAAAAAAAAACAAAAAAAAAAAACGTTTTTTGTCACGGACCTTTTGTCTGGATGAGACCCCATTTACTTTTCTTTTTTAATGCACAATGCTGGTCTTATTCTTTGGTGCATATTATTTCAAACAAAAATATATCAGTTTCATATATCAGATAAAGTCAGGAGCAAAGTAGCAACAGGAGAAATAAAGTTGCAATTGCGAGATACAAAGTCACAATTATAACAGTTTGAGCTGCAAGATAAATTATTCGGACTGTAAGATATGATATTGAAAAAATGAGAAATTCAATGAGAAGTCACAATTGTGAGATAAAGTTGCATTGAGATTGGTGATAATAATAATAATAATAATAATAATAATAATCAACCAAATATATAATATATATATACAATATATACAATAAATTGATTGATATATTGCTAATAATTTTATTATTATTATTATTATTATTATTATTATTATCAGATACAGAGAATAATTTGTAAGTACGATTCAAACTAATACCTCCAGAGTTTGTCTTATGTTATTGACCAGAATTTAAAGTAATGATAATAATAATAATAATAATAATAATAATAAACCAAATAAATAGATAAATAAATACTTATTCAAACCAGTATTTCCAGAATTTGATTGAAAGATAAAAATAATGGTTTGTTCATAAATCAGATCTACTAGCAATCAAATATTTTTTTTTATTTGATGCAGTTGAGACATTTTGATGTGGAAAATTTAATTGCGCAAGACTTTAACATTAACTTTCCCTGTTGCAAAGCAAAAGGGGACCTGCAATTCATTCACCTGCACAGCCACAAAACAACTACAAGCTGTAAAATAATGAATGAGCCCCGGGTAATTTCATCCACTTCAGCCTTGAGAGTTGCCGGAGAGGTACATTTCACGGTATGTCACCCCCTTCAGACCACAGACACTATAAAACATTGGACTTTTAGAAAGCTGAAAGCACCAGATAGTCACTGAAAGCCAGCTGCAGAATTTCACTGTTCATTTTAAGACAAGAGTAGTTCAGTCGCAGGCTAATAACAATCTTGCATCGTACAGCACATATAGCTGCTCTCAGCAAAAGTACATTTTTTACAGTGTGTTTTAAAAATGTGAGTGGTGCTTGCCTGTGTTGAAGGTGCTGAGATGACAGGCCATTGCAATACGGCTGCTAAGGTCAGGGATCCCACACTTTATGATCAATGAATTTCTATTCCTATTCCACAGCATTTCCAGTTATGATTACTGGATTTTAAATTCTGATTCAGACCAATGTGTACTTTTTCCATGATTGATACTACTACGGCTGTTATCATAATCAATAATAATCGTAATAAATAAATAAATAATACTAATAATAATAACAGTATCAAATTTGGAAAATGTATTATTATTATTATTGTTGCTGTAATTGATAATAACATAAAATCAGTGCTATAAAAATAAAAATGATAATAATAATGTATAAAAATAATAATTTTGTTAAAATATTAAATGTTGTCAATAATAATAATGTCCAAATTATGATTGTTGACAATAATGTATAGTGTTGTTGTTGTTACTAATAATTATAAAAATGATAATAATTTTTGTTGCTGTCCATGATTATTGATATACTAATTATTATTATTATTAACAACATGAATATAAACAGATGTCATGGACAACTTCAACAACTGTTTTTATACTAATGTTAATCATAAGTGCAGATTGAGGGGTGAACTGCTAGGGGTGAACCAAGGGGTGAACTGCTAATTTTTGATGTAAAAGGTGGAATAATATTTACCTTGTCATTTGCAGTGAGGGTGCGGGTTGGGAAGACACAGATGGACGGCAGGTCCAATAGCCAAGACTATTTTGACTGAATTGAATTCGATACACACTAATAGGATGTGTTCACGCTCTGCAGTCTAAAGACCGTCAAAGGTTACTAATTACAACGTGAATTGAGGCGTTGAGCATTGCAGCCAATCGAGCTGTGATTGACAGCTTTAGTCATTATAAAAGAAATGTTCTTTGCTCGCTTTCTGTATATAAAATTCTGTTTTATTTTTCATGCTGCAAAGAGGACCAACGCCGACGTATACACTGCAGAGTTTCAGGAGAAACATGCAGAGTTTAAATGCAGAGTGAGTCTGCTAAAATATCCCTGATATTATATGGCAGTAAAGGCTCATGTTTGGTTATTTGTTCTTTTAATTTATTGTGCCACTAACGTCTGTATAGGCTATAGTGTGATTTATAAACATTTGTTCAAAATAGCCTGTCTGGGAAGATTGCCAGATAACGGATCAGGTGTTCTGTTAAGTACTGGGGGTGCTGGTTTACCAAACAGAACCATTGCAAGAATGAATGGTTGCTAGTTGCTTGCTAAATTGTTCCCCACGTCTCAGATATTCTGGTTTCTCGATATGGCCTGGGTCCCTCCTTCAGTGTTTGCTCATTTAACACCCCTAACCCTAGCAAGCACCACTAAGACAAGCTGTTATTTTCACAACTTAAAAAAATAGTATACATTTTGTGCAGCTGTTTCCTACTGCGTGCAAGTGCACGATTTCAGCCTATGCATCTCAGTATGTGGCATCGTCCCGGAAGAGAATCACTGAAGCGAAGTGCCTCAGTCTCAAGCCCTCATCAGTGAAATCCCACACAAGTCTCTATCAGCGACACGTCTGCTGCTCTAATCTGTGCGCTGGTGTCCCGCGTTCATAGCGGCTGATGAAAAACACCCCCAAGGCCTCCTTGAGCTAAAGACTCACTGTCTGAACTCTTCAGTTGCTGTGTTTCCATGCGCTGTGTCAGGCTTCACTGGGGCAGGTTGGGGAACTAGGCCACTTCAAGAGGAAACAAAGGACACAAAGGAAGAGAGATCAACCCGAAATCCCAGTTCCTCTAGCTTTGCTCAGTTCCCCCTTGATGTTTTCTTGTGAGCGAGCAACATTTCTGTGTTTCACGTGAGCAGGGTAACTTACAAATGTGCTGCATAAATTTAAACAGTGTTGGAAGGTTACTTTGGAAATGTATTCAGTTACAGATTACAAGTTACCCAATTTAAAATGTAACAAGTAGTGTAGCTATTTCAATTTCTTTTTTAAAGTAATGTTACTTTTTGATACTTTTCTAATGAATATTTCCAACAGTTAATCATTTTCAAACATGTAAACCAGACAGGGTTAACCTTACATTAGTACTCAACACTGATTACCATCAGATTTCTCAAAATCCTTCATCACTTAAATTAAGATTATAATTTAATTTTAAATCACAGCCACCACAAAATAAGATGTTAGCACCTCTTTTTACTTTGAGATTGTTCTGAGGTACCATGATACTGTTTTTGAAATCAAATCTTTGCCTAGCTATGATGGGAAACACTTGCACGTAACAATGCCTTGGAAAAAAAAACAAAAAAAAACTACAGTTACTCTTAAAAAAGGATGCACATACACAGAGGTGTAATGTACCGAAGTAAAAATACTTCGTTTCAATACTTGAGTATTTTTGGGGGAAATCTGTACTTACTTTAGTATTTATAATTTGTCAACTTTTACTTTTACTCCACTACATTTTATAAATAAAATGTATATTTTTACTCCGATACATTTCCCTAAAGCATTTTCGTTACTTACTACAAAATAAAAAAGGAAGAACACAGACTGCAAGCAAGCATGCGCAAACAAGTGCTCACACAACTGTGGTTGATTTCATTTTCCAGGTTGTGTCCATTCCTGGAGCGCCTGAGAGGAATGAGGCACGAGAGCGACCTCTAGAGGCGAAATAACAACTATCACTGATCCCTCATAGAGACTGTTTTGACACGTGACGTGTCAAAAACAACGCGCTAAAAACAACAAAAACAAAACAAAAACAACAACTGTTTAATGTCACGGTTGTTATGATCTATTTGCACTAGTTTATATCCATTTGTTCGATTTTATGCATTCGTTATCCAGGGAAGTTGCATATTTAAATTGTATTCAAATCATGCAGCCGACAGAAACATAAATCAGAAATGTATTCGATTTCAGTTCTTTTCTTATCCACACTTTAACACATATTTTGATTAGATAATCATCAAGTATTCTAAGATGGCCATCTTTATTGATAGGATTTATATGAAATGGAACACTTTACAATGCCATTTGTAACTTTTACTCAAGTAATATTCTAAACAGTGACTTTTATTTCTATCAAAGTCATTTTCTGGTAAGATATCTATACTTTTACTCAAGTATGGATTTCAAGTTCCCTATCAGTCAGTCACGTTCGACGTTACGTCGGACTGACGTCATGGGATCTCGCTTGGGAGCCCAATCAACTCCGCATAGTAAAAAACAAGCCAATCAGAATTGGCTAGTGAGATTTACATGCCGGGCTCCTCCCCCGGCATCCGGGTATAAATAGAGCCGGCATTACTCACTTCATTCATACTTTTGCTTCGGAGCCGATCGGGACACTGATCTGCCTTTCATCTTCTGCAAAGAGAAACTAAGAGCGAAAACAGCAATTTTCATTGCTAAAGGGACCAGTTCCCGCAAAAAGCAATTTTAATTGCTAGAGAAATTTCCTCTCGCTCTGTTCTCTCTCGTTGACGGACGACAACACAGCAGCGGTGGAATGCAGCAGGCGCTGATGCGGGAACGAATCAGCGCGCATTCCATCCCTCGGTGTTCCAGCGGGAGGGCACGTCTAAAAGAGCAGCACGGGAGAAAAGGCGTCTTGTGTTTCTGGATGCGGTCGTTTCCTGATTTCATCTGACGGCCACGAGCTCTGTTTCACGTGTCTGGGCAGACAGCACGCTGAATCAGCGCTCGTGGATGGTTCATGCTCTCACTGCGAGAGCATGGCCATGTTGACATTGCGATCGCGACTCTCCTTCAATGGAAGGCGGAGTCCCCTCTGTTGCTACCCAATTCCCCGTGACTTTCCAAAGGAAAGCTGCGGGAATGGTTAGCACTCTGGGAGATCTGAGGGTTACAGTGGGAGCCTCTTCGTCGGGTCAGCCCCCACGAATCTCCCACTCCTCCACAATGCCATGTGTCGTCGAGTTGCTGAGTGCTGATGCGGGTCCTTCTCGTGAGGATCCCCGTATCTCATTTGGCGCTCTGGATGAGGATCGGATGTCGATCGCTGCATCGGAGAGTGCGCTGTTATCTTCTGATGAAGATGAAGCTGAACTTCCGCCCTCCGGGGTGGTTGCACAGGCTGAGTCTGATGCAGAAATGACAGCGACGCTGGCTCGGGCCGCCGCGGGCATCGGGCTCGAGTGGAACCCTCCACCGTGTCTCGAGTGCTCGCGGCTTGATGATTGGTTTCTGGGGACGGGGCGCGGTTCACAGCCGCGGCCCGCCCCAGTGCCATTTTTTCCCGAGCTGCATGAGGAGGTTCAGAAGACGTGGCTCGAAGCCATTCTTCTACCTCCTCCACTCTCACTACCCTCGATGGTGGGGCCGCCAGGGGGCACGTGGACATTCCACAGGTGGAACGGGCGATTGCGGTGCACTTGTGCCTGCAGTCGGCTGCCACCTGGCGGAATCGTCCACGTCTCTCTTCCAAGGCGAGTAAGACGATAGCGGCTCTCGCCGCTGGACAGGCGGCCTCCGCCCTGCACGCCATGGCCATCTTGCAGGTCCATCTGGCGAAAGCTCTCAAGAGCTGCACGAGGGTAGTTCTGACCCAGGGATATTGCAAGAACTGCGTGCTGCGACCGACCTCGCTCTCCGGGCGACAAAAGTCACAGCACGTGCCCTGGGCTAGACGATGTCCACCCTGGTGGTCCAGGAACGCCATCTTTGGCTGGACCTGGCTGAGGTGAGGGATGTCGACAAAGTTCGCCTCTTCGGCGACACTGTCGAGGACTTTGCTCAGCAGTTCTCGGCAGTGCAGCAGCAGACTGAGGCCACTGGTCACATCCTGCCTCGGCGGGATGTGGCTTGGGCCCCAGCCTGCTCGTCGCCGGGGGCGCCCCCCTGCGGCTGCACAGGCTTCGGGTGGATCGGAGAAATCCGGTCCCCCGCAAACCTCCCGCAGGAAGGTGGCGCAGATTGGTGGATAAGATTGCTCTATCTCAGGAGACGGTGAAGGCACCACTCCTTCCCCCCCGGAGTGGGCCGGGGGGGTAAATCCTTCGTTCCCTCGTTCCACCGCTGACCCCAGGGTGCTCACGCACCTCAGCCGGTTGGGGCTTCGGGTCAACTGGGAAAAGAGCAAACTTTGTCCAGTACAGAGTATCTCTTTTCTCGGTGTGGAGCTGGACTCGGTCAACATGACAGCACGTCTCACCAACGAGCGTGCACAGTCGGTGCTGAGCTGCCTGAATGCGTTCTCACAGAGAACAGTGGTCCCACTGAAACAATTTCAGAGGCTTCTGGGGCATATGGCATCCGCAGCCGCGGTCACGCCGCTCGGATTACTCCATATGAGACCTCTTCAGCACTGGCTACACGACCGAGTCCCGAGGTGGGCATGCCACCATGGCACGCTCCGTGTGGGCATCACACCGAGCTGTCGCCAGACATTCAGCCCGTGGTCGGACCTTGCTTTCCTACGGGCCGGGGTGCCCCTAGGACAAGTGTCCAGGCATGTTGTTATCACAACAGATGCCTCCACCACCGGCTGGGGTGCTGTGTGCAATGGGCATGCTGCGTCGGGCTCCTGGACAGGACCCCACCAGCATTGGCATATCAATTGCCTCGAGTTGCTAGCAGTACTGCTGGCCCTGCGCCGGTTTCGGCCGTTGCTGCAGGGCAAGCATGTACTGGTCCGGACGGACAACACATCGGCAGTAGCGTACATCAACCATCAGGGTGGTCTACGCTCACGCCGCATGTCGCAACTCGCCCGCCACCTTCTCCTCTGGAGTCAGCGGCGACTCAGGTCACTGCGTGCCATTTATATCCCGGGCGAGCTCAATCGTGCGGCCGACGCGCTCTCACGACAGCTCACGCTCCCGGGGGAATGGAGACTCCACCCCCAGGTGGTCCAGCTGATCTAGAGCAGATTCGGGGACGCACAGGTAGACCTGTTTGCCTCTCAGGAATCTGCTCACTGCCAGTTGTTTATTCCCTGACCGAGGGGACCCTCGGCACGGATGCACTGGCACACAGCTGGCCCCGGGGCCTACGCAAGTATGCGTTTCCCCCAGTGAGCCTTCTGGCACAGCTACTGTGCAAAGTCAGGGAGGACGAGGAGCAGGTCTTGCTAGTTGCGCCGTACTGGCCCAACCGGACCTGGTTCCCAGAACACATGCTCCTCGCGACAGTCCCTCCCTGGCGAGTTCCCCTGAGGAAGGACCTGCTTTCTCAGGGACGGGGCACCATATGGCACCCACGTCCCGACCTCTGGAACCTCCACGTGTGGTTCCTGGACGGGACGCGGAAGACTTAAGTGGCCTACCGCCCGCGGTAGTTGACACTATCACTTCGGCTAGAGCTCCCTCTACGAGGCGCGCCTATGCTTTGAAGTGGAGTCTCTTCGCTGATTGGGGTTCTTCCCGCCGGGAAGACCCCCGGAGATGCCCGATCAGTTCAGTGCTTTCCTTCCTTCAAAGTGGCTTGGAGTGGAGACTGTCCCCCTCCACCTTGAAGGTCTACGTGGCCGCCATCGCAGCACATCACGATTCCGGTGGCAAGTCCACTAGGGAAAGCACGATCTGATCATCAGGATCCTGAGAGGTGCTAGACGGCTAAACCCGCCTAGACCTCCCGTAATTCCCTCTTGGGACCTTTCTGTCGCCCTAGCTGGGCGACAGAAAGCTCCCTTCGAGCCCCTTGAGTCAGCTGAGCTGAAACACCTGTCTCTTAAGACAGTGCTCCTGATGGCGCTCGCTTCCTTTAAGAGGGTAGGGGACCTGCAAGCATTTTCGGTCAGCGAGGCGTGCCTGGAATTTGGGCCGGCTTTGTCTCACGTGATCTTGAGACCCCGGGCTGGATACGTGCCCAAGGTTCCCACCACTCCCCTTCAGGACCAGGTGGTGAACCTGCAAGCGCTGCCCCGGGAGGAGGCAGACCCAGCCCTTGCGTTGCTGTGTCCTGTTCGTGCTCTTCGCGCTTACGTGGACCGCACGCAGAGCTTGAGAAGCTCCGAGCAGCTCTTTGTTTGCTTTGGAGGACAGCAGAAAGGGAAGGCTGTCTCCAAACAGAGGTTGGCCCACTGGATAGTGGATGCCATCGCCTTGGCGTACCATTCCCAAGGCGAGCCGTGCCCCCTAGGGGTGAGAGCACACTCCACTCGGGGTGTTGCTTCCTCCTGGGCGTTGGCGCGCGGCGCCTCTCTGGCAGACATCTGCAGAGCTGCGGGCTGGGCGACACCGAACACATTCGCCAGGTTTTATAACCTCCGAGTGGACCCGGTGTCCTCTCGTGTGCTGTCTTCAAGATAGCCACGAGTGACCGCTTGCTGCGCCATTCTCCTTTCACGAGGAGATGCGAGCGCTTGTCTACTCCTCAGTTCAGTTCCCCAGTCGGTGAACCCTGTGGAGTTCCTCCTGCATCCTTGCGGCAGTCAGACGCGGCGGAGGCGTCAGACGCTAGGTCCAGTACTCGTGTACATGCCCCCAGCGGTCAGTCCTTGTACTGGGCTAGATGCCCATATGTTTGTGGTTCCCTGCGGGTAACCCCATATGTGTATGGTCCACGGTACGGTTTCCCCGATGGTAAACCCGTGTCTTCCCTGAGCGACCAGCCCCCTGCCCCTGAGGTGTAGCGTTCCTCCCCAGCCTGGGTAGGACCTTCCTCAGGGAGCTCTCCATATGCAGATACTGCCCCGCGGGTCAGTGCATATGTGCTCCACACGTTACCTCCCTTCGGGCAGGGTGTGGTCTCCGTAGCTTCCCCAAGAGGGACGCTTTCCTGGCGTTTTTTGGTCAGCTGAAAAAACATGGGAATTGAGTCACCGAAGCACTCTTCCCCTGAGGTAAGGAACAACAGCTTCGACCACCTCCTGAGTAAGATCCTGTCCTCTCCATCCCTCTGGTATGGAAGACATTGTAGGGCTTGCTCCGGGCGCTGGAGGGTTACGACATTCGAGGTTGCACTTGCAGGTGGCACGCCTTGGCCTGCCAGCATCTGCTTCCCCGTCGCTCGTAGCGTGGCTCGGTTGCTATGGCGTTTTCCATGGGATCCCATGACGTCAGTCCGACGTAACGTCGAACGTGACTGACTGATAGGGAACGTCTAGGTTACTAATGTAACCCCCGTTCCCTGAAGGAGGGAACGGAGACGTTACGTCCCTTGCCATAGCACAGAGTCACCGCTGAGCGGCCGAGATCAGTTTCGGCTCCTCAGCAAAATATGAATGAAGTGAGTAATGCCGGCTCTATTTATACCCGGATGCCGGGGAAGGAGCCCGGCATGTAAATCTCACTAGCCAATTCTGATTGGCTTGTTTTTTACTACGCGGAGTTGATTGGGCTCCCAAGCGAGATCCCATGACGTCAGTCCGACGTAACGTCTCCGTTCCCTCCTTCAGGGAACGGGGGTTACATTAGTAACCTAGACGTTCTTTATACACCACTGCATATGCATAAACCCAAATAGGGAATAAAACAGTTATTGAATAAGCATGTGTCCTATTCTGTGTCGTAAAATCCTGAAACATTGGAGTCTCATATTTTATAGCAGCCAATGCAGTTTGGGGAAAAAAATCAATTAATAAGTTAATAACTATTCAACATATCCTAGACCTTCGGGTTACAATCCAACTCTCTAACCATAGGCCATTAATGGTCTTATAATCATAAATAAAAATTTTCAAAAACATTATTGTTAGGGGTGTGACGAGATCTCGTACCACGAGATCTCGCGAGACTAAAACGTGACGAGATTTCTCGTCGAGGTGAAAATTTGTCTCGTCGTGCTATCAGTGTTAGGGTGAAATTATTGAAGATGCTCCCGCCACTTACAAATCGTTTGTATGGAAACATTTAGGTTTTCCAGTAGAAATAATAAACGGCGAAAGAATAACAGACAAGACACAAACAATATGTAAACATTGTTAGAAAACTATGCCGTACACCTCGGCCAAGGTTGTACAGACTCTTAGGGGCCGTTCACATATCGCGCGCATTTTCATTTGCGCAAAATGTAAGCGATGCAGTCGCGACGCGCAAGCAGTGCGGCGCACTCGTTTTTTCCTGGCGCGCCTGTGCCGCGGCGAGATGAAAACATCCGAACGCCCCGAGCTCCCGAATGCTTGCAAAAGAAGGAGGAAGCGACGCGGCCGCGCTTTACACGTTTTTTAGGCGCGATATGTGAACGGCCCCTAAAGAGGCAGAAAGTATCGCTATATCGTTATAACGGTTGGACTTCTCGGTGTGCGCAGAGCTTTATAACAGTAACAGCCCACACAATCAGTTGTAACTGGGAAATGGTCAACTACTGCAGTTAAAGTGACACTTAAAGTGTTATTTGAATTTTTTATTTATATGTTTATTTTATTTATACTGTTTAATTTATGTTCAACCTGTAGAAAAAAGTTCAGTGAGATTTCTCATGTGAAATTATACCGGGCAGAAAACAACTGGTTGATTTTGTGGCAAAACATTTAGCAGTGTTTGCATGTTGTTTTACTGAAAATTATTCATTGAAATAGAAGTAAAATGACATGCATTACAAGTTGATTTCAAAATGCACCAACATTTTTGCATTTTATCATTTTCAGTTGAATAAAAGACTAGTTTCATTATTGAGGATTTCTTAAAAATACAATAAAAATTTCGTCTCGTGAACCCAATCTCGTGTCTCGTCTCGTCTCGTGGGATAGGGGTCTCATCACACCCCTAATTATTATAGACATTAAATTACAATAATTATTAATAATTATAATATATAATAAATGGTTTCAAAAAGATTTGAAATGGTTTTAAAAGGCTGTCTGAAAAAACTAACTTACTAAAAATGATCTGGAATTCACCTGACTATTTATGAGAAAAGGCTCGTTCATGCCAAGGACAATAAATATAAATATAACTACAATAACTATAACTATATTAGAGTTTATATTTAGCATTACTTGCAGTTTTTCTGATTGGCTGTCAATGTTTTTATCATTCTTCGGTTTTCCAACAATTCCAACGATATTGTTTCTCTGTGCCATTATCATTATTGTTGTGGTGTTAACTCTGCTATTCATTTATACAAAGAACGATTTTTAGAACTAGAGCTTGTGGGCCTAAAGTCAGAGGACACTTTAGAAGAGTGTGTGATAACTGCCGCAGTTTAATGTAGTTTTATTGCACTACAGCACAATTTTTTGGAAAAAAATAACTGGAAAAGCTGTTGAAATTGAACTAATATCAAGCTATTGACAGCTATTAAATAATATTGAAGCTAGTAGCTTGCATTGTCACTTTGAGTAAGCTACTTCTCATCCACTGCAGTTTGTATTTACACATTTTTATCTAAAGTTTCGAGAGTACACAAGTTCCCCGGGAATCAAACCTTTCTACTGCGAGCATATAGCTTTAGCAGTTGAGCTACAGGAACTACAAGTGTTCAAAACAAATACCCTGCAAAAAATACCTATTCACTTGATTTAGTTGCAGAAAAAAAAAAAGAAGCTGATAGCAGCTTCCTTCACATGCTGTACGTTCAAGCAAACTTCCGTGTAGTCAGGTTTTAACAGCTTCTGCTTTAAACATCCTCGCGAGTGAGGAAAGCTAATGGAGGCAACGTGCGGCTAATGAATTTGGGTCACACTCCAGCGGAGACACTCTCTAAGGTCCTCTCTGATTTTCAGAGAGTCAAAGACTGAGTTCTGTTTTCAGAAACTGAAAATAAATGGGAACATGCACAGACTGAAATCATTTTAGGGCATCACATCCATCTATTCAATGATGGTAAGTAAACAATTCAAAGCAATACTGTTACAGACTCATTTCAATTGAGCTGCTCCTCAATTTCATGTAATACTTTTCAGTCCACCATCAAACCTTCAGTAAATATCAAACATTCATAAATTTCCCAACATCCACTGCCACCCCCAACCCTGCTGCCATGGAGACGGTCATATATAATAGCGAGACTGACGAGCATGAACAATCTCTCTTCTCCAGCAATGCCTAAGAGTTTTGTACTGCCAGAGAAAACCCCTTAAGAAGAGATTCTGCAACATAAACAGTTCACAAAGGTGATCGTGGCGAGCTTTTAGTCATTTTTAGTAAGGGTAAGTGTGAGACTGCCATTACCGCAAACTCAAAAGTGGAACGTGACAGACACGGAGCCCTGAGGGACGCCCCATTAAACTTAGCTGCTTAGCTTCACTGCTTGCCTGAAGACACCAGCTCGCAAACAAGACAGATTGTTTACATATAAAACGTTCTTCACGCTAGGCAGGGGTAACAATGCATTTCACAAAATGCGAGGAAAAGATTTTAACAGCCAGTTTGTGATGGCAACAAAGACACTTTTCAGGAGAATTCAGCCTTTTTTTTCTAAAAGTAATAAATTATTTTCACCCAAAAGAATTGTTGTAAAAGCTAATTTGGTAACACTTTAAAATGAGGTTCATTAGTTAACTACATTAGTTAACATTAACTAATAATGAATTGCACTTCTACAGCATTTATTATTAATGTTAATTTCATATTAATATTTCATGCTGTTTAATACATGAACTAAAGTTAAAAAGTAAACCTATTAATAAATAAAAGTATTACCATTAATTTCATAGCAAGCATGTTAGCTAGCCACAATACACTGAAAAAAAAAAAACAATTTTCTCTCAGATTTTGCAAGTACTATTGACAAATAATTACAAAGTAACACAAGTTGTCCGTCTCAAATGGTTATTTTTTTTTTTTTTAAATACTCCTTAAAACTTTATTTTATTTACAACTTTAAAAAAAAAAATCAATCATCTTGCATAATTTGCCAATTTTGCCGTGATTGGAAACTACACAAAATATTCTCTTTAAAAGTGATATTTACCATTTTACTTTTGTTTCATTCATACACCACATTGCTTGATGTTTTTGAAAGTATGTGTGTCGCAATTTTGGAAGATATTTTTCTCAAATCGTAATTTTTTTATATGCTTGTTTCATTTATGTTTAAATCATCATAATTTTAAACATTGTAATTCACATTTCTATGATGAATTGTAATAGTGTAAGAGTGAAAGTTAAGGTCTGGGACAAATTGCAGCATTCTGACAAAAGAGACACAGCTGCATGTTATGCATGCTATATTTTTATCTGTTTAAATGTGCCATTTCAGACAACCCTGCTCAAAGCGCAATAAATTCATGCTACTGACTACCTGGAGCATAGCTGACACTTACTTGCAATACAACTAATTTAAGTGGACATTTAGCCCTTAATGGGCTGTTTACAGGATGTTCATTGCATTATGTCTCTGGCATGAGTTACATGGCATTCTAAAGATTTTGTCTCTTGTTCCAAAAGTAGGCACAGATGGAATTTGCTTTTCTTGAGTCATCATTGCTCCTAGGCCAAAACATTTTGCTCGCCTCGAGAGGAAAACCACAACTTCAGCAATGGTGCAAGTGTATTTAATTAATTATTTATTTATTTTGATGCCTTGGTGTCTGGTTTACCAGAATGAGTATGATTATTGTGTAATTGCAAAGTCTGGGTAATTTGAGAAGCGGAGAGGTGTTCAGTTCAGTCTCATTATAGCACAATTACGGTTTTCTAAGTGTTATGTTTTAAATTAACATGAAATTAAAACGACCTACTTTCTTAATCCATGTTCCTGCTGCTATTGTGAACGATTCACTAGCACACATTATGTTGGACTTTTACTATATATATATATATATATATATTTATTTATTTTAAGTTGTAATTGTTAAGTGATGTGTTATTGTGATGTGTTATGTGTTATTGTGTAATTGTAAAATGATAGTGTTAATGTATTTGGTCTTGGCTGAAAAAGATCTGCTACGCTGCTGCTACTGAATTGTTGGTGAAATTTGCTGAATTGCAGCTGAGAAATTTTTTTTCGTTTCTAAATTGATACAGATGAAAATGAAAAGACTATCGGTGAAAGCTCAGCTTTAGGAGGGGGAGAGACAAAGATAAGGAGACTAAGGGGAAGTGGTGGAGATGACAAGGAAAGATTTTAAAGCTATTATTGTCCAATTGTTTTGGCCTTGAAATGCCTTAAAATGCATAAATGTAGATCCGAGAAACGTACATTTTAAGGAGTTGTTTTAGACACAATATTTCCCTCCTGAATGAATCAGCTGTTTGAATGAATGGAACCGGCAGTTTTTGTTTCTTATTTTGAGCATCATTTAATTTAAATACATAATATTTCCATATTAACAAAAAATAAATAAAGATATAGTTCACACGCACACAGAAAAATCTAAAGTTTGTGTAATAAATTCTATATTGAATAAAATAAAATATTTCTTTCTGAATCTACTTTTTGTCATTTTTATTTGATTCTTTACACAATGACTTCACATTATCTTTTGGGAATAATTCCTCATCCAGATTTGATGTGCAATTAAACAGCACATCATGTAATTAAATAAATTAAATTTTTCAATCGCTTGACAGCTCTATTATGTACGTCTAATATATACATATATATATATATATATATATATATATATATATATATGAAGTTAATTAGCAAAAACCAATAAATGGCACGTTTGGGTTATTCTCATAGACTGTAGAAAAAATATGGATGTAGTGTCTGTGATGTCACCTGTAGGTCTGAAGAATATTTTTGAAGCCTAAAGTGGGCCGTCGCCATCTTAATAACGTGTCACTGTGTGTCACTCCTGGATAGCTGAAAATAGGTTTGAGGTGCAATATATATATATATATATGTGTGTGTGTGTGTATATGGGACATGTACATTTGCGTGCACACAGATGGAGTCTATGCTGAATTCTTTTCTGCTTTTGATGTGAATGCTTTGCAACATCCAAGTGCAATTCCCATCGAACAGATGTACGTCACGACCCTCTAGCTTTTATATTTATATATTAACCTTTTAATGTCTGTCACAGACAGCCGGTTTTATTGGGTTATGTAAAACATCATACCTGTCCAAGAGAGCATCTATAAATATCCCTTCTGTTAGGCTAGCCTGTGGAGAGATAAGATAATTTACCATTTAGAGCCTGGGACCCATTGGCAGTATCCCTGGCCGCCGCTATGATTAATGGTGTGGTCAAATATAGCCAGCCTATTAGTCTCATGTAAAAAGCATCTGGGCACAAGGTGTCATGGAGAAAACAAGGGCAGAAAGAGATAGCAAGAGGGTTAATAAACAGTGATGCTACATCAGGCTGAACACAGCTGTAATCTGACCACTGGGTCACGTTTTAACGGTAAAGCGGTGTGATGTTTGGATTCACACGTGCTCCGGGTCTGACAGAAGCTCAAGGGCCATCATGCAACCCCGGTGGGTGATATATTAAGGCAAGGACATCTAGAAAACACAAACCTCGTCTTCCCCCAGCTTCTGAGGAAAAGAAAAATCATTTGATCAAATGGGAAACCTGCCCTTAATTTCAAGAAATCTTCAATAACCAAGTTATTAGACAATTTAAACATGACATTAACATAGTTTGAAAAGTTTCAAATACACCCACCCATATAAAAATAATATATAATAATAGGTAGTTTCAAACACACCCACCCATATACAGGGAGTGCAGAATTATTAGGCAAATGAGTATTTTGACCACATCATCCTCATTATGCATGTTGTCTTACTCCAAGCTGTATAGGCTGGAAGCCTACTACCAATTAAGCATATTAGGTGATGTGCATCTCTGTAATGAGAAGGGGTGTGGTCTAATGACATCAACACCCTATATCAGGTGTGCATAATTATTAGGCAACTTCCTTTCCTTTGGCAAAATGGGTCAAAAGAAGGACTTGACAGGCTCAGAAAAGTCAAAAATAGTGAGATATATTGCAGAGGGATGCAGAAGTCTTAAAATAGCCAAGCTTCTGAAGCGTGATCATCGAACAATCAAGCGTTTCATTCAAAATAGTCAACAGGGTCGCAAGAAGTGTGTGGAAAAACCAAGGCGCAAAATAACTGCCCGTTAACTGAGAAAAGTCAAGCGTGCAGCTGCCAAGATGCCACTCGCCACCAGTTTGGCCATATTTCAGAGCTGCAACATCACTGGAGTGCCCAAAAGCACAAGGTGTGCAATACTCAGAGACATGGCCAATGGTAAGAAAGGCAGAAAGTCGACCACCACTGAACAAGACACACAAGCTGAAACGTCAAGACTGGGCCAAGAAATATCTCAAGACTGATTTTTCTAAGGTTTTATGGACTGACGAAATGAGAGTGAGTCTTGATGGGCCAGATGGATGGGCCCGTGGCTGGATTGGTAAAGGGCAGAGAGCTCCAGTCCGACTCAGACGCCAGCAAGGTGGAGGTGGAGTACTGGTTTGGGCTGGTATCATCAAAGATGAGCTTGTGGGGCCTTTTCGGGTTGAGGATGGAGTCAAGCTCAACTCCCAGTCCTACTGCCAGTTTCCGGAAGATACCTTCTTCAAGCAGTGGTACAGGAAGAAGTCTACATCCTTCAAGAAAAACATGATTTTCATGCAGGACAATGCTCCATCACACGCGTCCAAGTACTCCACAGCGTGGCTGACAAGAAAGGGTATAAAAGAAGAAAATCTAATGATATGGCCTCCTTGTTCACCTGATCTGAACCCCATTGAGAACCTGTGGTCCATCATCAAATGTGCGATTTACAAGGAGGGAAAACAGTACACCTCTCTGAACAGTGTCTGGGAGGCTGTGGTTGCTGCTGCACGCAATGTTGATGGTGAACAGATCAAAACACTGACAGAATCCATGGATGGCAGGCTTTTGAGTGTCCTTGCAAAGAAAGGTGGCTATATTGGTCACTGATTTGTTTTTGTTTGGTTTTTGAATGTCAGAAATGTATACTTGTGAATGTTGAGATGTTATATTGGTTTCACTGGTAAAAATAAATAATTGAAATGGGTATAAATTTGTTTTTTGTTAAGGTGCCTAATAATTATGCACAGTGATAGTCACCTGCACACACAGATATCCCCCTAAAATAGCTAAAACTAAAAACTAAAACTTCCAAAAATATTCAGCTTTGATATTAATGAGTTTTTTGTGTTCATTGAGAACATGGTTGTTGTTCAATAATAAAATTAATCCTCAAAAATACAACTTGCCTAATAATTCTGCACTCCCTGTAATCTTGTTACACAAGGTCTTGTTAATAGAAGCTCTAGAAAATATATTCTAAGTTGTGAAAAATATGCATCAAGTTCAATGATTTAACCCTGTTACCGAAGGTATTTTTTAAATGATCTAATAAATATATTTTGATTTTATTTAGACATACAACTAAGATTAACATAATTTATATATATACATATATAAATGACTGTATGTATCAAGCTCAAACATTCAACCGTTACAAAAGGCATTGTTAAAAAATATATATATCTTTAAATTTTGAGAAGTAAAAGTAAGATAAATGAAGAATGAGATTATCAATAACCACAACATTTACCAAGATTTGTTCTCATGAGTTACAGCTAAATTGTCAGCCCTGCCATTTACTTATTACAATTTTATCAATGAATATTTTTTTGTTTGTTTAATTTTTCCTTATAATAAAAAACAAGAAAACAAATATATGATTGGAACTGGAAAACCACAATCTCTGCAATAAGTTATTTTTTGACACCTTGGTATCGGGTTTACCAGAATGAGTATTATTATTTTCTAAGTGCCATGTCTGGAAAGTTTAAAAGTGAAGTGTTCAGTCTCACTGTAAAGTCCAATTTTTCTATTTGTAATTTATAGCAAACAGTCAGTGTTGTGCTTAAAATCAACATAAAATGTCTCAAATTTGGGGGGTACAGGGGAGCATAAACTTTTACCTTATGAGATGGAAAATAAAATATTCTGAAGGTAAAGCCAATTATTTGTTGACTTTCATCTTGCACTGCATTTGTAGAAAGTGTTCGTTATGAAAAAAAACATCACACTAGTGTGAAGAGTGGATGTCTTTTGGTAGACGTGTTCGCCATTTTAATTTTGAGGTTGGGTTTCAATTTGCCCTTATAGACCTTGAGTCCTTACTTTCAAGGAAACACCCACTGTCAGTCCCGATCAGCATTACCTGATGCTGTCTATGGCAAATTACGGTGCCCTCAGATATTTCAATGAGCAAAAAAGCTACTTTATTGAATATTCATGAGATAGCTCTCCTCATCATTGAATATTCATCCATATGGTACTCGAGTCCACTACAAATGACCAAAAATCACACTCAGTATTCCAACATGGAGAATAAAATTGCATAAGTGGATATCTTTATGGATTGAATTAAGTATTTTGTGCTTCACTCAACCCCAACAGTTTATTTCACATATAAAAAGGTTTCACAAAGGCCATAAATTCAGGCTTCTTAATGTGCCTTTACTGCAAAATCTGATTTAGAATTAATTCATTATTAATTTTTTCATCTTCCAGAACTTATTACTAATGCACTGTTGCATCGCAATGTTATTCTTCATGTACAACGTGATCTCAGGAGAATACGTGTGTATTTTTATGTAAAGTGTGGTTCTACCACACCTACATTTACTTACGGTTTCGTACATGTTTCATACAATATTGACGTAAAACGAAAAAATACTTGCATGTTAAGAGCAAAAAATATATATATAAAAATTTAAATCATTTACGTATCCAAGTGTGAATGTGTATGGATTCTCACAACATAAATCGTGGCATTAATGTTTTCAATCTGTTCAATAAATGTTTTTAGTCGAATTTATTGAATGCAGTTTACTCATCCACTTAATATGAAATTACATTTCTGATCGTGACTTGTGCTGCAAACTCATTTTGGAGGATTACATAATGTTAAACAAGACTATCTACTAACTTTGAAACCTTAAAATTAATACAAATTTTGTGTGCGACACAGAAGGCGTTTTCTCCTCTTCATCGACTGACAATACAACTATAAGATTCACCAAAGCACAACATAAATTCACAAATCACAGCAATTTTATTTGTTTGCTGTACTCCAGATCTTCAGAATCCACATGTTTGAATGGAACAGATCCAAATTCAGCCCTTTATCCTGTGATCTTCATCTTCATTCTCAGCAGTGACCGTCACAGGCAAAGCCTGCGCTTGTTATGATTCAAATTTGAAAGCTGTGCCCTCGAAAACCTTTACGACGTGGTTTATAGCACTTATATCGAACACTCATTGGTTCTCTCCTGCTTCTTCACACTTTGCGACATGCCATGTTTCAGTGGACTGATATTCAAAATGAGTGCACGCCTTCAGAGAGAGAAGCTGGATTCATATTTTCATGGATTAATAAGTTAAATTCTGCTCTGTATACCCCATACATTTTTAAAAAAAAATAATAATAAAACTAGTACCGTCAGAGAGGACTGGGTCTGCAACTCATCATCAACTACTCACTATGAACTAATATTTTCGCAATAAATGAAATATTGAAATTACTCTTCTTTGTCTGTTATTCTTTTATTTATAACAGTATAGTTTTAAGGGGCTATGGGTAGGTGTAGCATTAGTGGCTCAAAATATTGTTTTAATGTTATATTTTTACTAAAATTGTCACTTTACTATAGATTTCTGTCCAGTATATATTATTCTTTTAACATTCTTTATAAAATGGGTATGTTTAGGTTCGAGATGGGGTTTAGGTATCTTACATTTATCTACAAAATGATAAAAGGGAAATTATACATATCGTTATGACATGAAAGATTAAAAAATATTTTACATTTTTTACAGTAAAAAATTGTGTATTTTCACATTTTAGTGCTATAAATACATCAATATTGCACATTTCAGCACCTTTATAAATGTACAAAAATGTACATTTTGTGTCATTGATAGTTGTCACACCCATGGACTGTTGTGTTTAGTTTAGTTCTGTCATTCTCTGTTCATTTGCCCTCCGTGTGTTTACCTGATCAGTTAATTTCCCGCACCTGTTTCTGTTCACCCCGATTACGTTTATTCCTCATTATCTCCCCTATATATTCTCCCGGTTATGTTCTGTGTCGGTCGGTTCTCGTCTATGTTACCTGTGTGTTACTGTTACCTGCCTGCCTGCCTGTATTCCATTGGAACTGTTTGGATTAAATCTATGTTTATATGATCTTCGACTTTAGCGTCCTTCATATATACACGCAGCCTGACAGAAGAACCGGCCTAAAGCAAAAATACTACAACAACTACGACGACGATCACGATGAATCCATCCGATATTGAAGATCGTCTGTGGGGCATCCAGCAGCGGGGACGTCCGCTGGAGAGGTATGTGGGGGAGTTTGTCGAGCTCTCTCATCTGGTGGGCTGGCAGGATGCTTCACTTAACGCAGTGTTTTGGTTGGGACTGGACGAGAACATGATTCGCCCGAACGAACCAATGTGCGACTACACTCTAGTAGAATTAATTAATTTAATCCTAGACCTAAACGGTTCTGAGTTCGAGGTAGAAGAATGTAGTCTCCGTCCAGTCCCATCCAACACACTCGCTCCACCAGCCCGCCTCACGCCAACTACCCCCGCATGCCTCTTCAGCGGTGTATGATTCCTGTCTGGCCGTCTTACCCGTTCCCGGAATATGACGAGGAGCTTCCAGAGGTCCTAGGTCCTGACCCAGAGTGAGACCAGCCACCATCTCGCAGCACGGAACGCCCTCACAAGTAGAGCCGCCAAGTAGAGCGACAGAGACAAGGCCCGCCACGGAATCAGACCAAGGAAGTGAGTGTGACCAAGCGCGTGAGCCGGCTTCAGCGCTCGTGAGGGAGCTTACGGTGGAGAGCGAGGGCCAGGAGGAAGGCCCCGCCTACTGCACCGCCGCTGAGGGTGAGCATGGACTGTACTCAGAGGACTCTTTATTAATTTCGATATATTCTGAATCATCTGAATCATCTGCCTGTTCTGAATCATTTGAATCATCTGCCTGTTCTGAATCATTTGAATCATCTGCATGTTCTGAATCATCAGCCTTTTCAGAAATCCCACCCAGCCTTCCTCGCCAACCTCCACTCATCCATCTACCACCATCTCCGCTGCATCCTGCCAGCCCCTCTGCTCACACTCTGCCCACCATCTGCGGCGTGAGCGTGCAGTGGGCAGCTCCATCGGGGGCAGTGGATCCCTGGTCTTCGCCTCCCACCTCATCAAGCAGGACTCCTCCTCGGTCCGTCAGTCCGCAAGCTCCTTGTTGGCTCCAACCTCCCTTGTCTCCACCGTGGCCCTTCAGTCCACCAGCTACGCGGGCTCCCTCATCCCTCTGGCTCCGCCTTGGTCGTTCGTTGACCTGCCCTCGCCACGGGACTGCACTCCTCTGGCTGCGCCTCGTCCCTTCGTCCCTCTGGCATCCTCACTCCCTCCAACTTCACCTTGGTCTTATGTCGCTCCGGCTCCACCGCGGCCTTCAGGATCCCTGCCTGCGCCTCGGTCGCTAGAGCCGCCAGCGTTGCCGCGTCCCGCCGGATCCTCAGCGTCACCCTGGCTCGTCGGCGTTCCAGCTACGCCCTGGTCTCCTCTGCCACCTGGTCTTCCACAGTCAGTCGCCTCCCTGGTGTCGCCAGCCCTTCCTCCACCATGGCTGCTTCCTCCTGCGGTTCCACCATGGGCGGTGGGTGTGACTGCGGCCTGGGTCCAACCATCCTCCTCCTGCTCCAAATCCTGTCTGTTTCCTCCCTGGCTCCTCCCACCATCTGCTCCACCCTGGTTCCTCCTGTTGTCTGCCATGATGTCCGTCTGCTGTCCTGTCTACCATTCGTCTCATCCTCCACCTGAGCCCCCTCCCTCCCTCCGCAGGTGGTCCATCTACAGCGCGTGGACGCGCCTTCCGGGTAGGGGGTGTACTGTCACACCCATGGACTGTTGTGTTTAGTTTAGTTCTGTCATTCTCTGTTCATTTGCCCTCCGTGTGTTTACCTGATCAGTTATATTCCTGCATTTCTGTTCACCCTGATTACGTTCATCCCTCATTATCTCCCCTATATATTCTCCCAGTTATGTTCTGTGTCGGTCGGTTCTCGTCTATGTTACCTGTGTGTTACCTGCCTGCCTTAAATCTATGTTTATATGATCTTCGACTTTAGCGGCCTTTATATATACACGCAGCCTGACAATAGTAATGCAGTGATACCTAATAGTATTAACAATAAGACCAGGCTGTCATGTCATATATTTTCTTAGCAGTATGTTTGAATTAAAATCCTGTTATGTTAGTAATATTCTTGATGAAATTAACAATGCTAAAAGAAGCAGATATTCAATGCGTTAAGCCACATATTTTAGACCTTATATCCAAAAAGGAAAGGCCTCCATCAGTACAGATTTTAGCATAAAAACAGACTGAAGAAAAAGCTGCCCTGCTTCAAAACAGCCAAAGCCTGTGTGACTTGAAGGGAGAATTTTCAATGGGAAAAAAGCCAGGGTTTGTTTGAAGATGACTTGGAAGAGTTTTCTTCAGAGGATTATTTGTTACTGAGATACAGGGATGAAGGTATTGTGACTTTCACTGGCCAGTTGTTTTTTACCTTCCAGTGTTGTCATTCATAGTGTTTATGTGCATCTCTTATAGTGGTTGAACATGAGATGTAATTCATTTTGGGTACATAAAACAGGTAATCTTTCATCTTATTAATCTATTGCTTGTTTGCAAGCTAATCGAATTGAGGTATGCTAAATTTAATAATTTAATATTAAGGCTATATTTAACTTACATCCTGCTTTTGTACTTGTGACTAAATTGTACATTTGGATTTATTTTGAGATTTATATTGTTGTTAATTTAAACGTTTTTCAATAAATATTATATAATTTAAATAATAAGTTGTATTTGGTATTGAGAAAGGGTCCATTAGTGCGTAATATGGATTGAGTGCAAGTTACATTAATATGGCTATATATATATATATATATATATATATATATATATATATATATATATATATATATATATAATCATTATCTAATTTAATATGCAGTGATCTACATGCATTTCCAGAACAGAAATCTTAACATTGAATAAAGCCAAATAATAAACCTTCTGTAAAAACCTTGAGAATACAAATAGGATTAAATCTGTAAAGTTTTGTGAATATAAGTGCTGCAGAAGTAGAGATTTCTAAATGAGTGCATGTAAAAAGTAAATAAATAAATAAAATGCATATTATGCTTTTTTATTGAATACTCGAACATTGTACTTTTCACGTATAGACGTAAAGCTTTCAATATAGCCGTTTGTGAATGTAAAAGATGTGCAAATTGCAGATGAATAGATTTATTGTTTTCTAAAAGAAAGATGTGATTCTGAACTGCCTGGAACGAGTTGTCAGTAATTCTTATGGTCTTCACTGGCTGCCAGCAAACAACATCTACTTTGACCCTCAAACACTGTAGTTGTAGCTGAAGAGTTTGGTTTATGTAGTCGACAATTTCAGAAGACACTGGATTCTTGCTTTATGCATCCTGTAGTGCTTTGATGCCATATGTCACAGTCACGTGTCGTCATCGCTGACTACAGTCGGACAAAATTTTGAACCGGCATGCACTGTTTCGGTCTGCACAGCACTCCATGAAGTTGAACAAGCCTAATCACTACACGTTCTCAAATCATGTTTCCTATCATGTCATGTGATTCACTTGCCCCTCGTGTGATCTTATCACGTGCTTCCTTTGCTTCATGTGTTTTGTTCTGATTGGTTGACTGTTTGATTGCTTTCTGGTGTGTCCTATGTCATGTTATTAGACCTTGAAGTTTCCATAGTCTTTTGTTCAGCTTTGTTGTTGTCTTTGTAACCTGTTGTTGGTGAGCTGTGTTCTGTTCATGTCAAGTTTAAGTCTCCTGTTTTTGTCATGTTTTAGTTAGTATAAATCACCTCAAATTTCTTACCCAAAATTTATTTTCTCAAGTTGACTTGATGGTTAACTGTGATTTTCGCATCACGGTGCACAAAACTACAACAGTCCAATATGAAGTCTGCACCAAAAAAATCTCGCCATACTCCATCACAATATACTACAACACCACAGCAGATTTCATGTGAGCAATTTCATTTGCAGTTCCACCCTGCTCAATTGTCCAAGCTAGATATCTTTTAAAGATTACTGTGGTGTGAATTTGTCATATGTAATATAAAGGCTTTGAACTGAGAATGTTTTTTGGTTTTTTTTTGCGATGTGTGCAGAAAGCAAACTATCGCTCACAGAGCAGAGAAAACCACTGTGATTAGAGATATTCGATGCTGCTGATGCCACCTGAGTCTATACACACACACATACATGCATTATATATATATATATATATATATATATATATATATATATATATATATATAACACACAAACACATACTTCCCTCTTTGTGTATTCTGATCCGCACACAGATCCATCCTGTCATCCTTAAGATGAAAGCAGGCTTGAAAACAAACCTAAGTGCCATATTTTTGCTACTACAGCGAACACAGTGCCTGCACACTGATGCAGCAGAGTGAAAACATTATTTTCATTTAGGTGTGATCTGGGAAGACTTGCTTTCACAAAAACTCCCTTCGCTTGTAGTGCCTGAGACCTCTTACCTGCATTCACACACGCGTATTCACACTTCACAGCGGAAGAGCTTCATTTGTATTCCGCACGTCTATAGCCAGGTAAGTAATGACAAGCAGCAAAGGCCAGCATGTCACAGCTCCTCTCAGCTGGGACGGCCTGCTGACGTCAGGCTTCCACACGCCTGTAGGCTCTGCCGCAGATGAGTCTGCTGCTCTCTAATGAGCCTGCTGTTTGCCTCTCAGGATTGTACATCATCTCCAGTGTCCCCTGGCCGAGTTCAGGTAATAGTCATGGGAATCCACAGCTATTTCGATCCTCTCGCGGATTCCGGAGTGATTTGCATTTGAAAAGCTGCATCCTTGTGTGTGGTTAAGCAAAATGAAGTCAAGAAAAATGGGGTGAAATGGTTTATTGACTTGGCGACAAGAATTCGATTCGGCTACAAAGGGGAACTGCATGGCAGTGTTTTTCCTATCAATCAATCGTAAGCTAAATGGACAATAATAATATAAAATAAGTAATATAATATAATATAACATAAAATGTTTAAATATTAATTAATGAATATTTATACGATTTTAAATACATTTGAAGATGTTGAAATATATACAAATATCCAAGAAGATAGACAGTGTAGACAGACTAACTCGATTATTTTATTATATTTGCCGTGAAATGTTGCCTTGGTAACCAACGGAAATAAATTAAGCATAATTTAAAGTAATAAAATGACCAAAATATATATATATATAAACATCTAAAATAAAAAGTATATATATAAAGTAGTATAGTAGTATGTAGTATATAGTATTATGTAGTATATATAGTATATTATAAAGTATATATATATATATATATATATACATACAAAAATGACAAAAAATTAAAATGATTAATAATTTATTAATACATTAAAATTAATTTATTAATAAATAAATATTAATGTATTAATATTAATAAATATTACAATAGTATATTCATAATACTAAAATAATTGATTGGTTGGACTTTTTTTTAGGAATTATGGGTAATCTAGTTCTTCACTGGGAATTGATCAACTAAATGTGATTTTTCTTTTAAATTGAAATCACAATGGCTGCAGATGCATATAGCTTGCAGTAGCTCATGATGAGTCTGTGTTTAAAGGTTTGTACATTATTGTTAAAAACAATTTCCTCCATGGAAAAAAAAAGGAAGGTGACTTCCAGAATTTGACTGTTGTGCTCTATGTTTGTCAACATCTTCTGTGTGTTTAGAAGCATAATTAAAGGGTTCTAACTAATAGGAATGTTTTGGTGTCAGAGCCCATCATCATATCCGACATTGGTACAGGCTCAAATCAGCTGGCTCTATTATTTAGGTAATTGCTTTCAGTACGGGCACTGAGGAGAAAAAAATCCAAGCCATCCGTTTCGTATGCAGATAATGAGCAAATGTCCTTATGCTAATGAAATGTCTTTTAAAAGATTGTTGTGGGACATTGATTCTGATCCTTAACTGTGCTATTAATACCTATTTGCCCTTCCGTTCCCCGAGATGGCGGCCCTCTCCCTGTGATGGAATATAATTTTTCATTTCTTTGGGAAGGGATGAAAAATGGATGATCATAGAAGTACAAAAGCCAGAGTCTAGATTGCCTGCAGCTTGCAAACAGGTATTACAAAATAGAGCTATTACGGCAACATCAGCCCGCAAATGGATTTGAAATTGAGTGGAAAACCATGCATGCGCCGGGTTAGACTCTTAGCTACCTTGAAGGGAATTAAAGAGAGTAAAACATTCACGACCCGAAAAAGGCCAAAACTAAATGAAAGAAGCGGCGACACTCGGACCAATACTCTTTCAATTTTTTTCTTGCAAAGGAAAAAAAAAAATGCTTACAAGTAAAAGATTAACATTAATGCTTCTCCAGTTCATTTTCCGTCACGTTACTGTGCAAGATTCAATCCCTCATGGAAAGTGATTATACTGTATTGGCTAAAAGAACTTTTATTTGATGCCTGGTCCCAAATTCTATACAACATTGCAGTCAAATTTGGGGAGTTATTAGAAAACACTACATTTTTAAGTAATGTGACATTAGTGCAATGCAATGTCCATATCTTATATGAACAACTGATTCACTGAATCACTTGATTCAGATGCTTCGTTTAATTGAAAAAAGTGAAACCGGATTCATTTCAGACCTGCGGTATTTTACTTCATTTTAAAAAAGAATAAATATTTATTACAAATAGTTTGTTTTCTTAAATTATTTTAATTCAAATAAAGCTTAAAGAAAATAAATGTATATATATATATATATATATATATATATATATATATATATATATACACACACAAGTGTAAATATATAAATATTAAAAAAAGATTATTAGATTATTTGAGTATATTTAACAAGAAAATACTATTTCAGTCTTTCTATACTTCAAAATGTCATCTTTAATTTGATGTGAAAAGTTTGCCCTCGCAATTAACTGAAAGTGTAAAGGGTTAACTCACCAAAAAAGGAAATTTCTGTTATTAATTACGCACCCTCACGTCGTTCCACACCCTTAAGACCTTCGTTCATCTTTGGAACACAAAATTAAGATACTTTTTCATGAAATCTGAGAGTTATCTGGAAATTTAAGTACCACAATAAAGTACTAAAGACATTGTTAAAAAAGTCAGCGTGACTGCAGTGGTTCAACCTTAATTTTATGAAGCAACAAGAAAACATTTAGCAAAAAAACAAACAAAAAAAACAATTCTATACTACAATATCTTCCCTCCTGTGTCATTCTCCTATGTTGTTTACGTCCAGTACTTCCAGGTCAGAACACCAACTCAGTCATTGCCAATAGGTGCAAACTGGTTAAAACTCTCTTTACATCCTCATAGCATTCAAAAATAGAAGTGGTCTAAATAATAATAATAATAATAATAATAATAAATACATATATCTTCTGTGGAAGTTCAATCAGCCTATGCACAGTTGAAGACAACAGTCACCAAGCCCAAATAAATAGCAGCCGTCTTTTACAGTTCCCTCTGAACCAAAACAAGCTTATGCAGCGTTACCATAACTATTACACTTGGATTTATGTCTTTCTATTGGCAACACTGAACTTTACCTGCAGCGGTCAGGTGGTACAAGTCTGAGCTCTGCAAGTTGTTTACATTCATTATTATTGTAATGTTATGTGCTTTGAGACATGAGGTAATTTAACTCCTTCTCTAGTCTCATGATGTTTTGCAGAATCTGCTCTGTCTGTGCCTGTTCATGTTTTTTTTGAGAAAGTTTGGCTTTGGAGATCGCTTAGAAGGGAGGGAGAGATCAAATGCTTTCAAAGCTAGCTTGCTATTGCTAGTCTCTTTGAAATTGCATACCCTACCCTTAATGCGATGGACATTATGTGATGTGAACATTCAAAGCATGTAAATCAAAACTGCCTAATTTTATCAAATGAAATGTGGAACCCATGGAGAGGTAATGACTGAAGCTTTGGGGGTGCTAATGGATGCGATATTCTCCATCTATAATATGATCATCATTCTAAAACAGATTCGAAGATGAAGATGAAAAAATCCTCAGCTTTTTGTTAGAAATTATTAACAATATTGTTAATTTTATTTATTTATGTATTTGTTTTAATGAAACTTAACCACATTCCAAGTGTTGATTAACACCGGAACAGCCACTGGGTAAAATTTACTCATAGCTGTTTTTCAAATGTACATAACAGATTTTCAATTTTAAAATATTGTTTAAAATTTTAAAATGATTTTAAAATATCCAAATCTCCCAGTCATTGACTTTTACCAAAATTGTGTTAATTACAACCCCCTGTTGCTAAAAAATGTTTAGATAAAAGGTCAAATTTACCCATGTACGCCTCTATGTTTGTGCTTTCAGTGTCACACCACTTATTTTTAATGTTCTATGTTACTAGACAATACCTTTCACCCACTGAAATTATGGTAATCAGTTTTAGTCACAATGGATCAAATAAGGCAATTTCATGGACGCCAAACAGATATTAAAATTACTAAATGCCATCAGTTATGAGTGCTATTTAATCTAGTCTGCCCGTTTTCCAAAAAAATATTTCTGATCTATGATGTAATGAATAAAACAATTGTTAATAATTACCAAGTTTATTGGTGTCATTATCTAATTCAAATGATACATAACTAAACAAATTAATAATTAATTAGGTGAAACTGTGCGCTTGAATTTGCCATTGCATCATGTCTACATCTTATGCAGTGCAGTGAATTATCATTGCTCGTTAATTGTCTATTTATCGTATTTCAGTTATTTAAATAACTTGGGATATCTTAATTTGTGAATAATTACATTTTATTATAATATTACACTACCTAAATATGTACTTATTTCCTTCCAATTCTCATTCTCGTTGTCATTGCAAGGTAGTTTAGCCAATATTCACCGTTAAGAAAAGTGATTAGTGTAGGCTGCTTAAAATCAGCCTTGATCATAAAACAACAGGACAAAAACTAAACTCTAGACATTACTTTGTGAAGACAATGGCACAATACAGTGAAATACAGTTTTACCCATATCAAAACTGTAGTCGTGTGCGTGGGTAATTTTTTACCCCCTGGAGGTTTTAGGTATACAACGACCCATGGCGGTTCTATAGAGTTAAGAAAAAAGAATAAATGAAGTTAGAATAAAATTTGTGTTTTGTTTAAAAGCAGAGGCTCTGTTTTTTTTTTTCTGATATATTGTCTGTTTATATAATCATACCACAAAATGAGGGCCAAAAATTCTGTCTTTGATCAAAAATGCTGCAAATGTCTGGCAACTTTAAAAAAAAAAAAAAAAAACACTAGCGAACAGGATCAACCAATTCACTTATACTTGCTCTAAAGAACCATCACGGATCAGAAACTTCCAGATTCCAGAGCTTGACAGTTGTCAAAAACCGTGTGAAGATTCTGGAAACTTTCTCCTTTCTGTCTTCCACAGACAAAATACATACATTAGGGTTTGGAACAACACAAGGGTTAAAAACAAAGGGAAGAATTCTCTCTGTGAAGTATCGACAAATATAAGTGATGCAGAGGTACTAGTTGAAACCAAAAACTGATGCGCCCTGTCAAAAAATGACTTAAACAAGCATTACCTTTTCTGCAGATTGTGCCGTCCCAAAGAAAATGGGAATGAAGGCAAGCCACACAATGCAAGTGGTGTACATGGTGAAGCCGATGGGTTTGGCTTCGTTGAAGTTTTCTGGAACGCCTCGTGTCTTGATGGCATATACCGTACAAGTTACCATCAGTAAGATACTGTATCCTAAAGAGCAAATGATTTGTAGGTCTGTAATGTCACACTTGAGAACCCCTCGGGCCTTGTCAGGGTTTATGGTCTTCTGCTCGTCGTAATCGATTATGGTGTTCGGAGGATCCACTCCGAACCATATGAGGACCCCTAAGAGCTGGAAGGAGATGAGGCTAGACGTGATGGCTAACTGAGACGTCGGGCTGATCAGTTTGGGTGGAGTAACCGACTTCTTCCCTTCCTCGAAGATCCTGTAAATTCGATTGGTCTTGGTGAGCAGAGCGGCATAGCTGATACACATTCCCAACCCGAGGAAGATTCGTCTAAAGGAGCAAACGGCCACATCCGGTGTGGCGATCATTACAAAGGTTATGATGTAACACAGGAATATCCCGGTCAGCAGAACATAGCTAAGCTCCCTCCCGGATGCTCTTACGATTGGCGTGTCGTTGTAGCGAATGAACGTTGCCATGACAAAGATAGTGGCGATGATACCGAGCATAGCCAAAAAGACGGGAATGATGGCCCAGGGAGAATGCCACTCCAGCTTAACGATCGGGATGGGCTGGCAGGCCGTCCGGTTGGGATTCGGCCGCATGTTGTAAGCGCACAGCTTGCAGGAAGTCTCGTCATACTGGTACTGGTAGCCGTCACAGGGTTCACAGTGCCAGCAGCAAGGCATGCCTTTCACCATCTTCTTGCGTTGACCCGTCTTACAGGGCAGACTGCAGACCGAGCTGGGTATTTCCATCTCACCGTTGGGCCACTGCATGTCATCGATCTAAATAGACACAAATCAGCATGTTGGTCAATGACAGCAATTTATTTTTTTTTTAATCAAATTGGTTAATCACACACAATGACTTGAATTCATCAGTCCTCAGTTTCTGAATTTTAAATTTAATTATTGTTAGGAGTGTGTGAAGCCAAAAATGGCTTCCTTGTATCATAATGAAGAAAAAAACAGTTCTTATAAAAAAAATTTAATATTACCCCCCCCCCCCCCCCAAAAAAAAAAAAAAAAAAAATACGCAAAACAAAATAATACTATGAAACAAAAATCTCCAAACAAAATCAAAACAAAAACGACAGAACAAAGAAAGACACAACAAAACAAAAAACAAAACATAATACAAAACAACTAAATTAAACCAAACTAAAACAAAACAAGACACAAAGCACAACTAAACAAAAAAAAAAACAGAAATCAAAACAAACAACAACATACCAAAACAATAAATAAATAAATACAAAACAAAACAAAAAAAATGTTCTCATGTCACGACTGTGTGCCAAGGCCACAAAGTCTCTTAAAATATCAGACAATTTAATTGGTAGTGTATTTCAAAGACATGAAAAGCTCTGGGGTTTACAATAATCTATATTACAATTTCAGAAGAAATATTTTAAGAGCAACGGAACCAACATGCCCCTCCCACCCCCAGCACCACCTTTTTGTTTGTTTGTTTATTTTTTGTTAACAAGTCAATTATGTACACCCATGAAAGGGCCTAAGTGCTTTTAAGTGTGATCATAGGGAAGAAAAGAAAATGATTTTGAGTCTGCGTATTGCTTCCCGTCCACTCCCTTATACCTCCTTTAATATGCACTTTGAATTTTATGCCTTTCATTCAAACATTGCTGATTGCAGTGTGATTACCAATGATTTCTTTTAGCCCCATCATGGCAACAATCACCATGGAGACGGCTGCATTTTAATGAAAACATGCAATAAGAGGGCGGTGAGAGAAATGCAGGAAATGCCACTTTTTGGAAACCATGAATAAATCACATAACATAATAAAAGAGCGCTAACAACACTGAGTAAACTTCACAATGATTACAGGTTCGGATTCAGAAGGGGGAAATTCACTTTCAACAAGAGGTCTGCATGAAAATATAGAATCGCAAAATACACAGGATTAGACAAACAAGGAACCAAAAATTTAATTTAAGCCATGTTTCAAGAGATTAACTAAAAACAACGCTAACACCCAAACTCGGGTATTGATGGCTTCACCAGAGGACAGCCAGAGGCAATTAGTGACAGAGTAACATTGCATTACACCTGGCTATCATTGGGTCGTGTTTGCTTTCAGGAGCACAGTGCATTTCGCTATTTCCGTGGCAACTGTGTGAATGTCGGACTGACACCTGGAGATGCCATAATGAAAAGCCACATCAATCCAGATGACGCACTCCGGAGCCCAGCTGATTGGACACGGAGAGCATTCTGCCACCCAAACAAAAGCAGAAAGACAGCGCAGTTAATTTAGCGACTGAATCCCATCTGGGGGTCGGGGTGGAAAGGCACAAGAAAGAATGAGAGGACTTTTTTTCTTTTCCATGGTCTCTGAATCTTATTTTAAATTCCTTGCACCATCTTATCTCCTTTCTTGCAGTTGTTTTTCTATCCAACTCTCTCGCAACAATGCTGCAATCCTTTATCAGGTATCAGGGTTGAATAATTCAGAATTTGAAAGAAATGGTTCCTTTTTAATTCTTGACAAGTATTTGAATTAAAATGACAGGAAGAGGAATTGGGAAAAAAATCAGAGGATAAACAAAATTACAATTCATATATATCTCAGATCTCTTATATCTCAACTGAAAGTATGGATTAAAGTTAAAACACTAGCCAATGGAATGACATCACATGGTTATTAGTATAAAACAATACGATTTTATTTTGTTTTATAATACAAGTACTGCCACTGATTGGTCCCTGATCAACCAATCACAATGAAAGTATGACCCATAACTTGAAGCTTGTTCGACTTCATGCGGCGCCGCAAAAATCAACTGACACGAGACAAAAGCAATGCATTCTGGTTATAAATGTCTCCGCTGCAGGTGCCATCAAAGTACCGCTAAAGCAAAACGGGACCAGCCGCCAAGGTCAGGCGCTGCAGTTGCTCAAAATCGGCTACAAAAGCCTTGATGATGACACACTTTGTTCTCAATGGTCAGATTCTGTGATGACAAGGGTGACGTGTGTTGCAAGTTTCTGTATTTAACCAATCTTGCTATTGAATATCTGATATTCAAAAAAAAGGGAATTTCAATAGCACCCACTTGTTTAGCTACAATCAATGCAAAAATTGCATGGTCTGCGATGAATGACTTCGGTCCTGTAAGGCAGTGGTTCCCAAAGTGGGGGTCGCGAGATGATTTCTATTTTTTTTTTTTAAAGTGGAAAAAATATATAGGCCCTATATATTTTTGTTGCAATTAATTTAATTCAATACTTATTAAATGGTGTTTGCAGAAAAGTCTGATTAAAAAATATATATAATGTTTATTTTTTAATTAAATTTGTAATTTTGTCCCAGACATTATACGAGATTACGTCAGCGTCAATCACAATCAACGTAATTCACGCGCTGGTGTTTGCTAAAGCTAAAGGTGTTTGGAGGCTACAAACAAATAATACCTGCTTTAAAATGAAACAGTGGTTAATATCCACAACAGAAAAACCGATTTACAGGTGAGGCCGCGGAGATCATTGAGGTGATTGTAAATGAAGGACATCGTTTTGATGTGTAAAACTGACATTGATATTGCATTATATGTGTGATGCTGAGAGAAATGAGGAAGAATTATTCAGCATGACACAGAAATGCTTTACCGAGTACTTGGTGTTTCGGAAACGTTGACCGTCGGATTAGCATGAGCGCGCGTGTGCGTGTGTGTGCGCCGCTCAGACCTGCGCGACTGGTTCCTGATGGCAGAACAATGTTCAACCCAACATAGTTGCACAGTTACTTTCCGAGAGAGAACAGGTGGATATCGAGCGGCTCATGCAGAATTGTAACACTGATTTTTCACGTAGAACAATGAAATATAACTTTGTGTGCTTTGAGACTGGGCATATAATCGATTTGCTGTAAATTTTCACGTGACGGGTTGGGGGGGTGGGGTGGGTGGGGGGGGTTGTCGAGGTGGGCGGGGGGTCGCGGAGCAGCAGCCCATTTATCATGGGGGTCGCGGGCTAAAAAGTTTGGGAACCCCTGCTGTAAGGTTTGATTTTCCTGCTAAGATAAAGCTAAGATCAAACATCCTGCAATAAAGCAATAAAACTAGGACAACACCCTGCCCAAACTGCCCTCACTGATCTATGTGACCAGCCCCCCCTCCCTCCACTCCCTACCTCCCCTCTGATTCAAGTCACTGAAGTTTTCCAAGAATGCATATGTACTTTGTATGATGTATCTTGTGAATCTATTATTTTCCAATTTCATGTTTAGTATCATTTTAAATGTCTTAGTGCGACTGGTAAAATGCTCTCAGTTTTACAGCAGTCACTAGTATTATGAGAAAGTTTGAAAACTTAGGAGAATTCTGTTCTCGTCAAGAAAACCACCTCCTCTCCCCCAAAACCAGGTGCGGGGGCAATAAATATTTACAATCCTTTTATTCTGGTCTGGGTATTTAGGGGAAAAGACACAGCAGCAAGACGGGACATTCTGTAGCCAGAACCCCCACATAGAACTGATGAGTGTTTTCCACTCACATCTCTATGTGTCTGCGTAACTTTAAATACTCTTAGAGAAATCTTTTGAGTAATTGATGTTATGTATTTATTATATTTGGATTTGTGTAATTATGTAATTGGCATTGAAACATTTTTACCTGATAAATAAATTGTTACATCTTGATTTATTTTGAATTTGTCTGAAATCATTGTCACCGGTAGATTTATGCGGTTTTCGAGACTTCCGCAATTCTAGTTGTTAGGATAGATCATACTGAAATCTTGTTATAGTATCGTGACTAAATCGAATGGCACTTTTGTGTGAATAAGCATGAGGCGATTCCATAATTTGTGTTTTTTAGTAAACGCTATATTCCTCTGTTTTGATTCTAAACTAACCGGATTGTGATCGTAAGAACATAGTACGCGTCTAGAGTTCTTTGTGCGGTCCGGCACCCGAATGAAAGGATAATTGAAATTAATAGAAATTAAAGAATCAAAGATCTAAATTAATCCATATTTAATTGCGCGATCAGCTATTAATGTTACATTAGAAACATTATCAATTAGAGATCGTTTACAATTGGAGCCAGATTAAGCGAGCAGCTAAAGTAAAACTTAAACTAAATTATGTGAACTTCACGTGGGCGCTGAAAAGACATACACGCATTATACCTTCGCCCAGACCGTCAGATTCCGCTACTGGGCTGACGGGTGGTCCTTACAGTCCAATACACTACACTGCAGGAACTCCTACCTTTTATATGCAGTTTTATGTTCATGGTAGCGTCATCAACTTGCAGCTATTACAATCTTAATGTCATCAAGTGGAAATATTCAGATTTAATTTGAAGATCTTTCAGAGCTGTTGATTTTATAGTTTGATGTCCATCGCAATGGATATTAGGTTGTAATAATACAAATAATTATTAATATTTTTTAGCTGATTTTATGTCTTTAATGTTGTGACCATAAAGTTTCATTCAGTTTTTCATTAGTTTTAGTGAAAAACAGAAACAGCGAATGTGAAATTTCTTCATCTTACCATTCTGAGGCCTGTCATTTTTTTTTTCAAAATTCTTATTGCATTGCTCATTGTTACAGTATGTGTTCTCTTCAAAATCTTCAGTGCTAGTTCGGATACTGTGTTTGAACTCTAGATCATGAGTACTGCATGGTTAAAATATAATTTTTTGTTGCTTCAGTCCTGATGTACATTGAGGTGGACATGAAAAAATCTAATAAAAAATAAATTAGTTTGCACAAATCTTGTTTTTTACCCTCCAAAAAACTTTCACTTTTAAGGTTACATGACTGCGTTAAAAAAACTAGCATGATATCAGATGCTAAAGCATGATACATGCAAAGATGAAAAACACACACATCCACACCCTCATGAGATCCGCTTGCCAGGAGCAACAGTCGGAGCAGAATCAATTATTTACCCAGAACACCAAATATCTCTCTGATAGAACAGAGGCAGCAGTGCTGCTCTAAATTATTGAAGCCCGTTCGCTCAGATGATGTCACAATCGAGAAAAGAACCTGAGAATTACTCCCTGAGCTCAGTCATCTACATTACAATACCACACATTTATCTGAGCCCGGGTTCAAAACTTAGGTGAAAACTAATGATTTAGAACTGTTGTTAAACCAAATCGGAATGAATGCAAATCAAACTAAAAACATATACCAACCGGAGCTAGTGATGAAGCTTGCTAATCAATGCAAGCGGTATGGAATCAAGAGCTTAAGTCACATGATTTCAGAAGCACTGTTTAGTAAATGTTAAAAAGAGGGGCTTTGCCAACGGAGGAGGGGGTGCAACTGAAAAAAGATTAAATGCATATGAACTGAAAAAAGATGCAACACTCACTCCTACAGCACTCAAACTTTATTAATTAAAAAACATGATGTTTCTGCCATTCAAGGCCTTCATCGATATATGATGAAGGCCTTGAACGGCCGAAATATCATGTTTTTTAATTAATAAAGTTTGAGTGCTGTAGGAGTGAGTGTTTGAACCCCTTGAACAAGTGTCAATTTATTGTAGTTTCCCTGTAAATTTAAAATTATGGCAATAATTTCAGTCCACATTGCATTTACGTTTATTTCACCTGAGTGTGCACTGACAAAAATAAATAAATAAATAAATAAAACTTCTCCCATGGCTTCATTGGATAGTGAAGTGACAACCAGTTCAAAATCTCGCTGGAAATAATAGGCCATCTGGGTATTTTTTGCCTCTTGTTTTATGAATACTGTGAATTTGTACATTCCTCATTACTTACTTCTACTTTCACATTCACACTTTTTTTCATCAACTATGTAGTAGGGAAGTATATGATTTCAGATGAAGACAATATGTTAAGTCTTGAAAAATTTAAACAACTCTCACTAGAAAACATAAACACATGAGTCAAACATATTCAGAAAAAATGTTACAACTTGATATCATGAAGCGTGAAATTAACTACAAGTAAACTGAAATGTAAATTTGAAATTAGTTTAAGTACAGCAATAATAAGTTCATAGCTGAAAAAAACGTCAGGCTAACTGGGGGAAGTTGTTGGGTTTTTTTATAACGAAATACATAACATTATCATTAAAGTTGTTTTCCAGTCAAACAACCTGAATCAAAGCAGAACTAGGAATACATTACAACCCTCAACCTGAGTTCGAAGCACTTTTCAAACCTGAGCTTCCAGCTTCCTCTGACAAGCGGTAATTTATTTTTCCGCTAGCTTGAGTTCTTTAATCTGGGCCTCCTTTCTTGTTCAAGAAAAGGTCCAAAACAAAGTTACAAGTGAACCAGCCAAGTCCCCACACTTGATTTGCCAAGCTACAGTTCTATTTAAAGAGCAATCTCTACCTCTGGGCAAATCAGATCTAGTATCATCTGCTATCATTTCTTTCAGTCGAGCGAACATTGGGGGGTTGGTGGCTAGTAGGCAGTCATGAAGGAAGGCCATTTAGGGTCACTGGGAAATTGTCGACTGAAAGATTAAGAATCTCAAACTAACTACAGCAGCACTGACACTGGTATCACAGAAGTCAATTACTTGTCCCTCAGCGACAGATTGCCTCCGCTTTTTCGAAGCATGCACACACGAGGTTCCCAGATTTTACAGATTTCAGCTGTCTCGCTACACATTTTAAATGTAAACTGCTTAGAAAGTACACAAGATGATGAAAAACCTTGCTAGGCTTCAATCCAACAGGGACCTGAAAAAATGTAGTTGACCTCTGTAGCTGAGTTATTTTAGGTTGCAGACACATTTATGCAGGTCAGAAGTTTCCAGTTTCTGGACTTGAAAGAATAATGACTGCTTCCAAACAGGTTTCCTCAGAATTGTGGTTCAACTGACAAATATGAGTATTTTGAATATGAGAATCTATCTTAACATCAAGAAGTTATATACAACAACTTTAAGTTGTTTAAAACTGAATAAAATGTCTTTGAAACTGAAAAACAAAATGATCGCAGGCAAAATGTTTGACTTCATTTTTAATACACTGCATGTTTTGCAAACTGCTTTCCTCTTTTTCCTTCACTGATCTGTACTAAAAATGCATTTCCAGAGTTTTCATTTAGCTTCTGAAGTTTTTGTTCGCCATTCTGGCACAAATCTCTCGTGGGGGCGGGACTAGCAGTGCTGTGTTCTCATTGGCTACTGAGCTTTTGATTGCTCGCTTCATGACCTGGAAGTGAAGACGTCAGTGTTGTGTTGACATGTATCCATGTGGTCGTCTGCAAGCGGCTTCCTATTTCATTTAGTGATGTGAAGATAGGTGTTTATATATTAGTATATTATTTCATCTGCTACTACACTACAGTTGTGTTCAAAATTATTCAACCCCCAAATGCTGTAAATGGTTTTAGAGAATTTAGAGTACATTTGTAATTGAATTCAGAATGAAATCCTACAAGGACTTCTTAAAGAAGCATATGCAACTAAAATGACATCAATTGGTTTTGTAATACAGTAGTAAATGTTTCTTTTGTGAATTCTTCATTGACACAATTATTCAACCCCTTAAAGACTACCACTCTGAAGGACAGAGGTCCATTGAAGTGTTTTCAATCAGGTATTGAAAGCACCTGTGGATGTCAGGGAGCAGCAATAAAGCCTAATAAGCACCAATTAGGCAGCTTTAAAATGACTGTGATACTCAGCTCCTTCTAGACATTTACTGGTGTGGTTACAAACATGGTGAAGTCAAGAGAATGGTCCAGGAAGACAAGAGAAGAGGTGATTACTCTTCACAGGAAGGGCAATGGCTATAAGAAGATTGCAAAGATGTTAAACATACCAAGAGACACCATAGGAAGCATCATTCGCAAATTCAAGGCAAAGGGCACTGTTGAAACGCTACCTGGTCGTGGCAGAAAGAAGATGCTGACTTCGACTGCTGTGCGCTACCTGAAGCGTAGAGTGGAGAAAAGTCCCCGTGTGACTGCTGAGGAACTGAGAAAAGATTTGTCAGATGTAGGTACTGAAGTTTCTGCTCAGACAATACGGCGCACCCTGCGTAATGAAGGCCTCCATGCCAGAACTCCCAGGCGCACCCCCTTGCTGTCTCCAAAGAATAAGAAGAGTCGACTGCAGTATGCCAAAAGTCATGTGGACAAACCACAGAAGTTTTGGGATAGTGTTCTGTGGACTGATGAAACAAAATTAGAACTGTTTGGGCCCATGGATCAACGCTATGTTTGGAGGAGGAAGAACAAGGCCTATGAAGAAAAGAACACCTTGCCTACTGTGAAGCATGGCGGGGGGTCAATCATGCTTTGGGGCTGTTTTGCTTCTGCAGGTACTGGGAAGCTTCAGCGTGTGCAAGGTACCATGAATTCTCTTCAGTACCAGGAGATATTGGAGGACAATGTGATGCAGTCCGTCACAAACCTGAGGCTTGGGAGACGTTGGACCTTTCAACAGGACAATGATCCCAAGCATACCTCCAAGTCCACTAGAGCATGGTTGCAGATTAAAGGCTGGAACATTTTGAAATGGCCATCGCAGTCACCAGACTTAAATCCGATTGAGAACCTCTGGTAGGACTTAAAGAAAGCAGTTGCAGTGCGCAAGCCTAAGAATGTGACTGAACTGGAGGCTTTTGCCCATGATGAATGGGCGAAGATACCCGTAGCTCGCTGCAAGACACTTGTGTCAAGCTATGCTTCACGTTTAAAAGCTGTTATAACTGTAAAAGGATGTTGTACTAAGTATTAAGATTGAATGTCACTTGGGGGTTGAATAAAACTGATAATGATGTGAGCAGAGAAAAGACATTTGTGGTTATTTCATTATAAATGTTATGTTATATTTGTCTGACCTACACGTGCCTCTTTGATTTAATTGTAAGCAGGATGACTGAATGATCAAAATCAATGTCAAACCGGCCAAAACAATCAATTTCAGTGGGGGTTGAATAATTTTGAACACAACTGTATATTGAGATGACTTCTCAGGAATAGCACAGACGAATGATATAATCATCATTACTATCAATCATCGCCGTTATCAGGAGACTGAATACTCGCGTTAAGTCATTATTTAAAAAAAAAAAAATCAGTTCTTGCTTTTGCTTTTTCAGGTGGAGAGGTATTTAGAGCCCACAATATTATGCAGCAGTGTTTATAAATAAATATTTGTCCAAATGCACAACCTAATACATGCAAGTATGTGTGTGTATATATATGTGTGAGAGTTCAAAGTAGTTTGTATTTTTGTGAACACAGAACACAAATACACAAGAGGTTGCACTTCATTCTTATTAGTCTATGCTGATCTTGGATTAGCATACCAACAGCATATGAATGATAAGGGGATAGTTCACCCTAAAATAAAAATTCCCACATAATTTTATTGCCCTCATGCGTCCCAGATACATATTACTTACTTTCTACAGATAAACACAAATTAAAGACACAATATGTAAAATGTTTATATTACAATATCCAAAAACCACTTGCACAGTGTTATATATTTTGTTCAGCATTTTGTTCAGCTATGTACTTACATTATCCTAAATATTTCCAAAAATTCACAATTTTAAATAGTGCTCCATCCCTCCCTTGTCACTTGCGCCTGTCAATGACGTAATATCTGCGTTATCCCTGGTTTCCGCTTGTACTGCACAGTAACCATGGCAACCGACACGGACAGCTGCGTAACGTCTAGCTGCGCGCTGTTGTTGTTTTGTTCAAACATTATGGACCATGGAAAGCAAACTTTAGGACAAAAGGAGAACTAAAACGAGGATCAATATCGTTGTGGCGGTTCTGAGAAGATGAGAGCAAACTTTGACGGTGCTCTTTCACGTTATTAGACAAGGTAAGCAAATGTAGGCAGTAAGACTAATCAATGTAATATAGCTCAACACGACAATGTGTAAGAATATCATCAGTATGATATACTAATGTTGATCTAGCTTACCGTTTAGTCTCATACAGCAACAACCAAATACACAGAATAACATTACAATTTTCAACACACTCAAATGCAGTTTAGTATGATAGTGCAATGTTAGACCAAGAGAAACAGCGCTGAGTTACCTCACAATTTTAACTGATCAAATAAACTGACATATTTGAATAGTATTTCAGCACTTGTGAGTAGTTCGTTAGAATGAAATGCCCTCTGTGTCTTAACCCCGGGACTCGTGTGTGCCACTGATACCTGTCTCTCATTAACAATCGCCCGCGATTCTCGCGCGCTTCATACCTTCATCAACATAAATATTATTAGATCAATGCACGACGACAAGTTCCAGTTGAATGTTCCACTCATTCACTGCGTCATCAAACTACGCCTTTGTTATTGTTGTGAAGAGTTTAGTGACCCCTAGCGGCGAAAAATAAAAAAATAAAAAAATACAAATTGTGCATGAATCAATGTCTTCAGAAGAGAAACAATATATAAGTAAAATACTAATAATTTAAACTGTTTTAACGATTAACAATTGCTTCAGACCAACTGTTATATGTGTATGGGTTACAATCTGCATGTAATATATGGACTTGCAGAGATGGACTATTTTCTTAAAAATCTTTGTTTATCCGAAGAAAAGTCATTTACATCTGGGATAGCGTGAAGGTGAGTACATGATGAGAGAATTTAAATGTTTTTGAGTGGACTATCCCTGTGAACACTGATATTGCACTCCATTACCACATAATGTACCACCCAGTCACTGGTTTGTCACTTTGTACTGTAACAGGAACTGTTCATCATTATTATTTTTTTTAAATATAAATGACTTTTACAAATGTGTTCTGTATATGTACTTGTGCATTTTTAAGCAAATGTATATCATGAGAATGCTGTGCATTACATTCCTGTCACAACATAATTGCATCCAAGACTTTCACTTTGATATTTGTATATATGCTGTAGTGACAATGAAGAATGTAAATTTATTTTAATTGATTTATATTTTCATTTACATTTATTCAACTGGTATTTATAAAATCACTTGAAACTTGATGTTTCCAATTTTATGTTAGATGATAATGTTAACTAAAAAAAAATGATCAGAATTATAAAAAATGCCAACAAGAGGATTCTTTGGTCTTTACCGTCTGACAGCAAACCATGGTTGTAATTTTCACAGTTTGAATTCCTCAGATTTAAGTGATTTTTAATTGTGATGGTGTAAGTGCAAATTGCTAACAATGAGTAGTGTGATGGCCAGGGTTGTTTGGTTGAAGTGAGACTTTCTCGACAGCTGAATATATCACATACATAGTAGTATTCTCTTTAAATTTTAAAGCACAACCTAATCAAACTCAACAATAGAGATGGAATCATCAGGAATAAACAAATATTTTGCAAAAACATTAGACATTATGCAATATTTTCAGTATTAATTTGTGCTTTAATGTACAATTAAACCCCAAGACTTTCATTTTCTCTCGCACTCCTAAAAGCTTATGTCAACAAAGTAGTAGTAGCAGCAGATACAGACAGAATTCAAAAACAAAACACCTATCTTTATATCACTAAATGAAATAGGAAGCCACTTGCAGATGACCATATCCATACATGTCAACGCAACACTGACGTCTTCACTTCCAGGTCACGAAGCTGTCAATCAAAAACTCAGTAGCCAATGAGAACACACCACTGCTGGTCCCACCCCCATGAGAGATTTGTGCCAGAATGGCGAATGAAAACTCGGGGATTGTAAACAAAATCTTCAGAAGCGCTAAATGAAAACTCTGGAAACCCATTTGTAAGTACAGGTGAGCAAAAAAAAAAAAAAAAAGGAGAAAACGGCTAGCAAGACATGCAGTGTATTAAAAATTAAATCAAACATTTTGCCTGGCATTATTATTATTATTATTATTTTAGTCTCAAAGACACTTTATTCAGTTTCAATTTATATTTTTATAATTTTATCAAAACATAATGTTAATTTTTATTGTCACAAAATAAATTCCATAGGGAGTGAATGCAAAAGTGGTGCAGATACCGTTTGTGGCATGTCAATAGCAAAACGATAAACAATATGAAGGCGACATGAATGTATTTGGCAGCAGGACTAAATGCTGACTAAATAATATTAATGCTTAAGTTCATTCGACTGACAGCCCTGGTTTGGCTAAAATACTGATCTCATAATTTATACACACATCTCTTTACTCATTTCACTTGCACTATATTTAAAAAAAAAAATGCAAACCATAATTAAATGCATCTTACTTAGATTAACCTTGTTCACAGTCATAAACACTGATCAACAGACACGTGACTGCAATGTTACAGGCCTAAAGCTTAGGCTAATGAAGCATATTTTGTATTTGAATGATTTATCCTAAATATTATAATAGGGCATGACACTCAGCAATCTTAAGATGCATTTGAATCAAACAACTATCTTTATTTGAGTCTTTTTATTAAAGAAATATTTCACCCAGAAATTAAATAATTCTGTCATCATTTACTTGCCCTAAAGTCATTCCAGTTCTTGAGAGATGTACTGTACAGTAAGAATGCTCGATTCATGAATAAACTGTTTTTGAGTCTCAGTTTATAAAACTCTGAATTATTCATTCAAGAATTCTGTTCTCGACTCAGTCGTGTCGCAGCAGTTAACCGCCAACTGCAGAGAAATATTATCACTTAGATTTCACTTTTTTTTTCCCCTCACAAAAGGCTATTATGTGAAGACTTAGAATATATAGCATGATGAGTCATTGGAACTACTTATATGATACTTTATAGTACATTATGTCCTTTTTCATGAATGTGTGAGTGTGTGTGTGTGTGTGATAGATATATATATACAGTAATATATATTTAATATGTAAACAGTAGTTTCAAAAAAAGCACACACTTACAACAAAATAATCAGTTATTAATATTTTGTTGGTTCTCACTTGTTTTTCCATGTTTTTGCATTACATTATCACAAGTCATTCAGGTTCAGAATGACATGAAGGTTAGTAAATAAACTACTGAACTACAGTATTTTTACATTGACAAACACATTGAAAAGGCAAAAAATAATAATAATAATAACCACCAAAAATTAACAGCTGCACATGGTAAAAGTTCTAATAGTAAATTTCACAAATTATGACAAAGAAACAGCCAATAATGAATTGAATTAAACATGAAACATAAGTATTTGGCGCATTTACATGGAAGCACAATTACATCCTAAAGGCAGATCACCAGGCTGTGCGTAACCTTTAGAACTGCGTTCTTTGTCCCATGGCTGCTGTTCTGTTCTCAAATTCTCGTTTTTTTCATGCTCCACCGGATCACTCGGTTCATGCCCCGGCGTGCTGGGAGTGCCGAGGCCGAATGGAAAGCTGCTCCGGAGTGTATTTAGCAATGCAGAGAGGAGGTGAAGATGGGCCCTCATTATTCCCAGAGCCTCCTTCTCTTATCGGGCCCAGCCAGGCCTTTGCTTACCTTCCCTGCATTTAAATTGTGTTAAGCACAATTGTCAATAAATCATGGTGGCGAGCAGGCCAGCATCATACTTAAATAACGTTAGCCTGAGCGTAAAAGGAAGACCTAGAGAGTTTACCTGGTGGAGAATATCCAACAAAACAGACAGGTAAATAATAATAATAAATAAATATATCAATGACTGATGTCACTATGAAAGCGGAAAAAATCATGCAACCTTGACCGAGGACAAATATTCTGCATAACTCTCCATACAATAGACTTGCCGATGGCTACACAGTAAAACAGAATGTTTTTGCATTACATTAAAACATTTTTTTTTTTTTCCATTTGCTGAAGAAAATGTGTTCTTGCCTGTGCATAGCAATTTTTCAATATAAGCCAATGGAATTGGAACCATCAAGTAAAAAAGCATTGACTTGGACACAGTCAATATTTTATTTCTCACAATTGAATTTTTTTCTCAGAATTTTGAGATAAAATTTCAGAATTGTGAAGGAAAAAAAGGTCAGGATTTTATGATATAAACAAGGACTTTCAAAATGTATGCACAAGGAATTTCAAGAAAAATGGTGCAAATGTTCAGCTTTAAACTCAGAGCAGCAATAAAATCATATTAGTAAAAATAGTAATAGTATTGTGAGATAAAAAGTCCCCCCCCCCCATTCCGTGGAGGAAACCAGCATCCATTGTTATTGTCGACTAAAAGTTTTAAAAATAATTCAGTAATTTTAAAAAGCTGAAATAAAACAATGGTCATAATTTAGATTAGGGTCCAACTCTCTCTATTAACTAACTATTAATTATGACTTTTGCCTCAATATACTCCCAATAACTACATATTAATTGTAAGATAGTTCAGTTTAGATATCGGGAGTAAGGATTAAGGGATGTAGAATATGATCATGCAGAATAAGTCATTAATATGTGCTTTATATTAACTAATAAACAGCCAATATCCAGCATGCTAAGCAACTAGTTAATAGTGAGAAATAAAGTGGTACCAAAACAATTATATATCACAAAGATAAAAGGCAGTTCGAAATATGAATGCATACTACAATAGTTTATAAATAATGCAAACATTTCTCCCTAAAGTGAAAGTTTAGGCCAGAAGAACAAGAAGGAAAAACAATAACGAAATTTGCCCATGCAATGCTCACCACCACATTGCGAATGTGATGAAGGTGATTGCCACATTGTTGCAATGCATTTTTAAGGTGTTCAGAGTAGTTTTAATTGTGTTGCTGTGCGGTTGCTATGGTATTCTGGTCTCTAGATAAGGGTTGCATCCTTTTATGTAAGTATTTTTTGCAGAATTAACCTCACAATTTGAACTATCGATCATGTCAGCAACACAAACTGAATGATTAATAAAGTTAAAAAGTTGTCAGTTAGAGATAGGAACTAGGAACTAGAATGATTATTAAACCATTGCAGAAGTACATATTATTATTATTTGGACTGTATACCACTAAATCCACTCTTCTTTAAAATATTGCTGCAATCTCCCTGTCAAAAACCACACACACACACAAGCCAAAACATCCAAACTACTCTAGCTCCAACAAACCGTGTCTCCCCATACAGATATTGTGTGTAGTAAATCACACAATGGAGGTTTCAGAGAGTTTTCCGCAAGGTGCCAAGCAGTCTCTCTAGTTGCTTAGAAACCAAGAATTAAAGTGCTCTCTCTTGCTTTCTTTCTCATGGCCCCCACTCATACACTGCATGCATAAATGCGTCCACTGCGGCACATCTGTGGTCAAGGTTTTCAACTTTGACTGTGTACCATTCTGACAACCATAGTTATTGCTACATATAGGGTTCATCTATTAACTACACAAGGTGGATTAAGAGTAGTTTGCGGTGTGCTAACGTTCTGCTTCTTTTCAGCACGTCTGCCGTGAAGGGGCAAGCTTAATATCTGCTCCCCACCCAAAACAACCCCAGCCTTCACAACACACGGTTTGTAATTTGGACTTTGGTGGCCACCATACTCTGTCCTATTGCTCGTAATTAAGCGCAGCATGGCAATCCTAATGAGATTAACTGCCCTGTTGCTATGGATACTGGACTAGATCTAACTAGATCTTTAGCCTTCAGTGTCGTTGATTTCTTCAGTTCTTCATCAGCTCACCTCCTCCTCCTCAACAAACTCGGTGTGGAGAGAGCGATAAACGGGATGCAGATTCGTTCAAGTGTGGGAAGCCATGTCACAATCCTAATTACGTTACCCTGGTTGCGCTAATGAGAGGCGTGGCGATGCTCCATTTCTTTTCCACCCAAACGGAGTCATTATGAGTGCACAAAACTATCTGCAGCAGTAATTGTCTTTGGCTTGTGTCACACGGTGCTTTCTCAACACTGCCTTCTTGTCAGTTGGCATCGTGCATTTGATCTGACACCCTGCGAACGCTTCAGAGCTTCCTCGTTCAAGTGTTTGCTATGATAATTAACTAGCGTGGAGGAAGACCCCTCTTTTAGCTGGTCCCTCGACACACGGGTGCCACTGAATAAATATGCGGAGCATATTAGCGCAACATGCCGTGATTGAAGGGGCGTGACTAGGGATATGTATTATGTAATAGTTTACGCGCGAATCTCGTATGTTCTTTTTCTTAACGGGAACAAGCTAAACGGATCCTGTTGCGGAACAGAAATTAGCATCTTTCATTCATTCTTGGCTCATGCTGTTTTGAGTTTTTAATGCTCGAAGCCATGTCTAAAGTGATAGACGTTCATTGGCCTCTTGCTAGGGGGCTGCAGTTGGTGTTAAATTAGCTTTAGCGTTCAGTATCTGACAGACTGATTTTATTCAACAAAAAGTTTCACAAGAACATCCATGGTGCTAAGAACAACAAAGAAAATAAATCTTTTAAAAATGGAGTTTAAAAGGCATTTGGCAAGTTCCTAGACATATGATTTTTAATAAACTTTTTTTTTTATTTATAATTTAATGATTCTAAAAATGTCATGCCGTGTAACCAAATAATCATTAAATATTGTATAGCATATATGTAAATACAATTACATACTTTAGGTAAAAAGAAAAAAAAATAATGTTTAAGATATTTTAATTTAATGTCATGTGGTATAACCAAGTAATGAGTAATTATTAAAAAAAAAAAAGAAAAAAGATAAACACTGTTTTACAAACATACTGACAAGATTATGTTTGTCATGCTTTGCTTTTCCGGCTTGCCTGAGTTTTGCTTTGAGTTACTATGGGGTCTGATTTTATTTGTCATTCTGTTCAGCTGTGTGTGATTAATTCCCTTCGCTTATCGCTTGTATTTAAGTTTCTGTGTTTCTGTTCTTAGTTGCCCGGTCTTGTTAATGTATGATGCTGTTTATGTTGGTTGCCTTCTTTATTGCATTGCTTGGATTATTCATTAAAGACTTTTGACATTCAGCATCTTTGTCGTGTGTGCTGTACGACAAAGTATTCTTAAAAATTGTGAATTATTTTTTAGCTTAGTTTTAAAATGTCATATGATGTAACCATCAAATAATAAGAAATGACCATTAAATATTAATACCATGATATCAGGACAGTTGTATCACCCTGACATTTTTGACATCTCTGGTCCACCAGAGTGTCAATTTAAGGCCAAATTATATTTCATTTTTTACGAGTAATTACGGATTTGTGTACTTTGTACGCGCAGGTCGCATATGCGCATTTAATTTTTTTTGCAGTAATTAGTTTATCCACAAGGTGGCCTACATAGACGACAAATTGTGTGAAGAGGATAGAAAGTACCCTCATTTGTATAACTCTTGCATGAAAGAGTACAAAGATGTTTACATGGGTTGTAATTCAGAGGTATTGCAATTTGCCGCAATGCACAAATGTGTTGAATACCTGTGTACGCGTATGAGTCAAGCAAAGTATCCTTTGCAAGGCTGTGCGTTCGACTGTGTGCGTTTGTAAAAATTACATTCTAACAACACATTCATTTATTTACATCCAAAAAAGTCACGGTAAATGTATTTTCAAGAATAATAGTAACCGTAATGGTACGAATTGTAGCTGAAATATTGCTAGTGATATAGTGATGCATGATATCGAATTGGGTGGACAGACGATCTAAAATCAATACTTGGATATGACTCCTTAGATATTACTTAATGTAAGCCTTTTTTCTTTTTTTCTTTTTTAACCTGCAAGAGTTTAGGATGGAAGGAACGGACAGATATACCAGAGCAACTGCATTTTTGACTGGCCATCGGCCATCTTGGTTTGGAGAAAAGAAAAATTCCTCATACAATGGCTTGCCTCTTGGTGGCAGTGTTTATAATGATGCACTTGAGTCCAAGTGTGAAACTATGCCATCAAAACCCATGCATACGCAATAAAATGCCTTTATGAATAGCTGTCCACTTGTAAGTGGCTTTGGATAAAAGCGTCTGCCAAATGAGTAAATGTAAATGTGGTGACCTTTATGAGTGAAAGCGTTAAATTCATTATGATCATGGAGCGTAGTTAATGTGATTAAATCACAGCAATCTGCAATCAAATGTTTGTATATTAGCAAAGCGCTATAACTGACCTTGACATTTGGTTTGCAAAAAACGTCAGGATAATACAATGCCTTTTGTGTTCACCTCAGAGTCCGATTCACCGTGCCAGGTTTTAATTTGCAATAATGACCAACTGACTTAGACAACATTAAGTATTAGACGACAATGAGGGAAAAAAAAAGGTGATTGCAGAAGATATTCAGTGTGACTCACACCCCAATAAAGTACAACCATAATCCCTCAAGTGACAGAAGACGCACTGGCTCTGTCCCTGAGACAGACATAATTAGCTCGTCGGCTATAGGCTCTATTCTCCCAGACTAATCAAAGTTTGAAACTCCGGGGAAGTGCATAATTATACCCTGTTGGTATTAGGGAAAGTATCCAATGATAAGCTAATTAAAAATGAAGAATGGGTGAGCGGTTTTGTTTTCAAACAATGCTCCTTTATATGTCACGCTTGATGTTCAATTTGTGTAAATACCTTCCATTAATTTAGTGTGAACTGAATGAAGTCAACTGAGGCTTTGTTTCCCATGTTTTCATCGTGGATTGCCGGCCCTTATTGAGTTTTTTGTAAGGAAGGTTGGCACAGCAGTGAATACATTAATCACTATTCTGGCACACAATCAATTCAATGCAGAGTTGTGGGGTTCAGCCGTTTCATATATTATGGATAGCTTGTAAGTTAGCATAAGCAAAATTTGAATATCCTCATCATATGTATCTGTACATTTTACAAATAAAATATTAAACTTGAAATCTGAAACTTGCTTTTAACATTTTTTTTTTTTTTTTTAATATTCAATATCATTCAAAAGTTTGAGGTTGGTGAGATTGTTTTTTCACATGTTTTTGAAAAAAGTCTCTTCTATTCACCAAGCCTCTATGTATTTTACCAGAAAATATTGTAATATTGTAGCTATTTAAAATAACCGTTTTCTATTTGAATGTATTCCTATGATGGAAAGCTGCATTTTCAGCATCATTACTCTTCAGTGTCACATGATCCTTCAGAAATCATTCTAATATGATGATTTGGTGCTCAAGAAACAATTCTGATTATTATTATTATTATTATTATTATTATTATTATTATTATTATTATTATTATCGATGAAAACAGCTTTATGGAAATCACGATTCATTGTTTCTCAGGATTCTTTGATGAAATTTTTCAAAAGAGCAATATTGATATGAAATGTAATTTTTTTGTGACATTTAAATGTCTTTAATGTCACATTTGAGCAATTTAATGTGTTCTAGCTAAATAAAAGTATTAATTTATTTTCAAAAATAAATAATAAAAATGAACATAAAACGACTTTTAAATGATTAAAAAGTAGAAAAAAAAAGCAAAACACTGCCAATTTTCTTTGTCGTTAATTTTAAGCTTCATAAAATTCATTCAACAACAGCAAAAACATCAATAAATATTAAAATGCATTTGATAATCTCTATGATGTTTTGTGATATTAAATGGTTTGGATTATATCTTGTTTGATAAAGTATGGAGATTGGTTTGATGATATCAAAGCTTATATGCTTAATCAAATATTTCTCACTGAGAAATGGCTAACTTTAGCTTTTCACAAATTCCTGTTTTTTGTAGCTTACACGGAGATTACAACAGTTCATTCTCAAAACTTTGCACTTTGAAATCCTTTTTTAAAAAAGCTAGTTTTTTCAGGCCCCCAAAACACAGTTGTCATGTAAAATGAATGGTCAAAATGCATCAAATGTTTCATTTTTAGTTGAAAATGGTGTTGTATAAATGGATCCTAAAGCTTCTGAAAGTCTGAAACTGTAACCCTTAATAGAAACATATTCCATTTTAAAAGTTACAGTTCAGAATTTGCCTGGTTGGTCCTTACTGCACGTGGATGTGAAAAGTATAAAATCTAAAGAAGAAATAAAGAAAAAAAAAAAAAAAGGAAGTGCATCGAGGACCCAAAAGTCAACAAGGAAGCTTCCCTGTGACTTCTTACAAAGCCTTTCATCCGACTCATCAAAGCAAAGGTAATCACTGAGATGAACAATCAAGCCCTGCCCAGAGTAAAATCAAATTGGTCCAAAATCTCACTCCTATATTGTACAGGGAGTGCAGAATTATTAGGCAAATGAGTATTTTGACCACATCATCCTCGTTATGCATGTTGTCTTACTCCAAGCTGTATAGGCTGGAAAGCCTACTACCAATTAAGCATATTAGGTGATGTGCATCTCTGTAATGAGAAGGGGTGTGGTCTAATGACATCAACACCCTATATCAGGTGTGCATAATTATTAGGCAACTTCCTTTCCTTTGGCAAAATGGGTCAAAAGAAGGACTTGACAGGCTCAGAAAAGTCAAAAATAGTGAGATATATTGCAGAGGGATACAGAAGTCTTAAAAGAGCCAAGCTTCTGAAGCGTGATCATCGAACAATCAAGCGTTTCATTCAAAATAGTCAACAGGGTCGCAAGAAGCGTGTGGAAAAACCAAGGCGCAAAATAACTGCCCGTGAACTGAGAAAAGTCAAGCGTGCAGCTGCCAAGATGCCACTCGCCACCAGTTTGGCCATATTTCAGAGCTGCAACATCACTGGAGTGCCCAAAAGCACAAGGTGTGCAATACTCAGAGACATGGCCAATGGTAAGAAAGGCAGAAAGTCGACCACCACTGAACAAGACACACAAGCTGAAACGTCAAGACTGGGCCAAGAAATATCTCAAGACTGATTTTTCTAAGGTTTTATGGACTGATGAAATGAGAGTGAGTCTTGATGGGCCAGATGGATGGGCCCGTGGCTGGATTGGTAAAGGGCAGAGAGCTCCAGTCCGACTCAGACGCCAGCAAGGTGGAGGTGGAGTACTGGTTTGGGCTGGTATCATCAAAGATGAGCTTGTGGGGCCTTTTCGGGTTGAGGATGGAGTCAAGCTCAACTCCCAGTCCTACTGCCAGTTTCCGGAAGACACCTTCTTCAAGCAGTGGTACAGGAAGAAGTCTACATCCTTCAAGAAAAACATGATTTTCATGCAGGACAATGCTCCATCACACGCGTCCAAGTACTCCACAGCGTGGCTGGCAAGAAAGGGTATAAAAGAAGAAAATCTAATGATATGGCCTCCTTGTTCACCTGATCTGAACCCCATTGAGAACCTGTGGTCCATCATCAAATGTGCGATTTACAAGGAGGGAAAACAGTACACCTCTCTGAACAGTGTCTGGGAGGCTGTGGTTGCTGCTGCACGCAATGTTGATGGTGAACAGATCAAAACACTGACAGAATCCATGGATGGCAGGCTTTTGAGTGTCCTTGCAAAGAAAGGTGGCTATATTGGTCACTGATTTGTTTTTGTTTGGTTTTTGAATGTCAGAAATGTATATTTGTGAATGTTGAGATGTTATATTGGTTTCACTGGTAAAAATAAATAATTGAAATGGGTATAAATTTTTTTTTTTGTTAAGGTGCCTAATAATTTTGCACAGTAATAGTCACCTGCACACACAGATATCCCCCTAAAATAGCTAAAACTAAAAACTAAAACTTCCAAAAATATTCAGCTTTGATATTAATGAGTTTTTTGTGTTCATTGAGAACATGGTTGTTGTTCAATAATAAAATTAATCCTCAAAAATACAACTTGCCTAATAATTCTGCACTCCCTGTATATAAAACACCAAATATCCTCCAATCAGCTTCGTGTTCAGTGTGGGTAGAAACGTCAAACGGCACCTGTGTGGTTTAAGAAAGGTCTCCAAGACAAGAACGTATGCTCATTTGCAGCTTATTTCCATTTCTGCACTCACTGACTCATCTGTCACATTACACCAAGACCAAAAAAAGAATAAGGTGTGTGCCAATCTGCAGGTAAGTTCAGTGACGTAAAAACTGATGCACCAAAGCTGCCAGCTTCCTGTTTTAAAATTCAGTGCTTTTTACGAAAATGCAAATCCTAGGCAAATCAAGATTGTGTAATGTTATTAAATATTAATACCTCTGCAGCAAGCAAAAAACACATTAGAGCTCTTTTCCACAGCACATCCTGATAAATTCAATAATAACCAACTCCACCGTAATTCAGTGCCTTTTCTGGGAATGGATTCAACTGGCTTTTATCGCAAGCCCACTAAGGAAGAAGGATAAACCCAACAACCCGCTGTAGTCTCCTGCTAGCATTCCGATAAGAGTCAGTAGGTGTGCATTCAGTATCAGCGTTCCCAGTACAGCTCACTGCAACATGACCTTTCATAGCTGTCTGTGCCCGGAGAGTGAGGAAAAAACATCACTTGACGCTTTCTGAAACGGCGCCAAAAGCAGATACGCTTTCGCCTAGAGACAACGGTGAAGAAAGACACAGAATCCCTGCAGCTCTGGCCTTGCAGGACCGTTTGCGGGACTTTCTCTTCAATATTCTCAGTGAGGAGAACCGAGGATGAGGGATGAGTTGTAAATGACATTTGCTTTGCGAGCCGTAGGCGATCCTTGGAGATGGATCCTCGTCTGTGACTCAGTGGCGCTAACAAACCTCAGTACTCAAGGGGGCGATAGAGTTAACAAATCTTGTTAAACCAAATGCAGACATGTAAAACACACACATGCGCAACAAGATTTTCATCAAACTGTTGCTCTCAATAGAGGAAACTGACCGCAGCTGTAGAAGCTACTATACCATGCCGCAATGCTAAGAACACGATGTAAAATTTCCACCCATTTATGACTTTTGAAAACATTGATGAGTAATTTGAAATGTTGCCATCTTGATTATTCTCCACTATTTAGAAACATTTCCACAATATAACATGCTAACAGCTAAAACATGCTAATCTGAGAAATTCATTCATCTTCCAAGCACAAAAGTAAAAGAAAATGTCGAGAATGAGTGACACAGTACTTGGTAAGACAAAGAAGTCATATAAGTTGCGTTGAAAATACCTTAGAATTGTGTTCTGACGTTTCATAACTCAACGAAAGGTTTAACATACATGAGTAGAGAATGTTTAAAATAATAATAAAATAAAATAATTGTACCATATAGTTTTACGGCGCACTATAAAATACATTCAAACAAAGCAATTCAAACCAGATGAAATCCCTCAGATCATATTAGTCGAATATGTTAATCATGTGACTTAATGTGACCTAAATTTAAAAGCTTCTTGTGTTGCAAATTGTGTTCTGACTTGCATAGAGTACGTTTCGGGCCTATTTGCTCAATCCTAAGCCATGTCTCAATATGTGAACTTGTGAAACGTCATCAGTGGCTTCTAGTTTCGTAGTACCCGAGACCTGTCTTGGTCTTGAGACCGATCTTAAGACCATTTTTTGAAGGTCTAGGTCTTGTCTTGTCTTGTCTCAGACTAAGAGGACTCGGGATTTTATTTCAAGACCGGTCAATTGTCTGATTTCTTTAACATCATTAATTTGATTGGATGCTTCAAATGCAATCAATAACTTATTTTTAATTTCATTGTTACTATTGTGCCGGGTCAGAAATCAACAAGGGCTTGTGTCAAAAATGTCATAAAAATTAAAACAAATTCCCACAAAATTCAAGATATGACTGTAAAAAAAGTACTTGCATAAGATCTTGATATTTAAAGCAACATATTATATAATTAAGTAATATCACAAGAAAAAGGGGTGTTTTTGCAAATATGAGCACAATTGCAGACATGATTTTTTTTTTACAAAATCCTCAATGAACAAAATTTAATTTTTAGACCAATCTCAATATTATTTATGCATTTGTAATTGAACTAATTCAGATGCAACTTTTGTTTCACCTCTGCTGTGTAAGGATTAATTTAGCTGTTAGTGAGTTCAATTAATCGGTAACAGATCTATATAATGTCTTATTATTCTAATTGTAATAACTGATTAAAAATAAGACATTTCTCAAGCAGCAAATGTGGATCTTTCAGATTAATTTGAGCAGCGCTACTCTTTGGTCTCGACTTGCCTTGATCTTCAGCTTGTCTTGGTCTCAACTCCTTAAAGTCTTGTCTTGCTCTCGGATTAGGTGGTCTTGACTACAATGCTAAGTACTGTTCCTATTCAAAGTTCACATCAAGCCAAATACAATTCAAATCCCCGGATGTGTTCTTGCTCCGTCCCTTTTTATTGAGGATGCATCAGGAGTTGACTTGTGACAGTCAGGTATCCCAGAATCCACCTTGCACCTATACCAGTGATCATCAATAGAGGAGGAAATAACCAGGGTAATTTTCAAAATGCTACTGTTAATGTGATGAAATGTAGTTTTAAGAGTTTTTCATGCCAGAATGTGTTTGCTTAAAGCTCAAATCGGCAGCTTGTTTATAAAGAGAGGGCCTATTTGAAATTTTGCTCCAACTGCATATATTCTATCATTTGTGTTCGGTCAGCAGGTTGTTGAGGAAAGCAGTGACGTTTCTTTTGTAAGACGACAGCGGGGAAAGACAACAAAACCCTGCAGGACTGTTTATGGGATTCTCTCAACATTTCCTGGATTTCCCTTGTGTGAAGGGCCCAGGACGGGGGTTGAGGCGCAAATGACATTTACTGCAGGAGCCGTAGGCGATCTTCTCAGTCAGACTTCTCAGCTGTGACTCAACGGAGGCTTGAAGATGTGAATCACAAGTGGACAGCATTTGCACCCTCACTTTCTCTCTTCTTCTCTCCTCTAATAATACAGCTTTTCACAGGCAGCGCATAAAAAGGATTCCCACAATGCAAGACAAATCCATTTACAACGTTATTGAGGCCAAGCGAGAGCACATCCTGACAAATATTAAGTACATACGATGAGACGCATACATCCAGCAACAAATAAAATTATTCGTTGCTTCATGGAAATAAAGAAAAAGAGAGAGATCAAACTTTCGAATGAATTACAAGCAGATGTCAGGGAATTAAATTTAGTTGTTGTGAACGAGTTTTAGCACGCAACCGTGACGTGTATGGCAAGTTCAGAAGATGTCACATGACATCAAATCCTTTCATAGCATATTTTTAGAATAGTTATTAATTAAACTACTGAGGCAATGTCAATATACGAAAAGCAGATGGTGACTAAGGTGAAATGACGATCTTTTAACTACAGCGAGAGTGGACCTATAAAAATCATGACTCTAAAATGAAATGAAATGAAATGAAATACCATTTTGGCACACTATAAAACACATAAACAAAGCTAGTGAGACCAGAAGAAACTAAAAATAAATGTGAATTTATTTAACCCAGTCTTAGTAATAATTTGCAAGAAATCGGTGGTACAAAATCATAAAATCCAACTGAACCTACTTGCCCAATTCAAGTCAAATGATATATGACTCCAGAAAACTCCAAAAAACATGAGATCTAGTTAAAAATGAATCACTAACTTTCACAAACATGCTCAGCAAAATTCTCTTTAAACAGTTGCTCTACCATGACAACATTAGATCAGGAAGAGAAAACTGATCATAAAAGTGCTGAGAGTGAGAGTTCATAATCGAACTGTGGATAAACAGAACTTTATTGATTGCTGCCATATGTAACCGCTCGAGTTCACACCTGCCCACTCCGAGCAGGATGCGAACCCCGGCCCATCCGGATGGAAGTTGGGCACTCTAACAAGGAGGCTAAAGACTGCGTTAGAGCAGCTCTTGAGTTCAGGCGAGTGAGGTTTACAACCACAGCTCACCGGCCTACGTCTGTTACACATATGTGCACAATAATCCCAGGATGCATAGGCACGTACAGATTGGTGATATTATTAATACACATTTAATAACCTGTACTCCCCAGGACAAGGGTTTCTCAAACATTAACGTATAATCCATGGTTCAATCAGAGGTTAAGGTCTTATGACTCACTTGCTATTAAGATGAATCTTTTAAATGTCCCTAGCAATTATCTGGACAAAATTATATTATCTTTAACTGTTACGCTTGGCTGTGCCCTACCGATGGCTGGAGAAAAAGCTTCCTGAACCACCAGAAAAAAAAAAATGACAAGAAAGAAACCAGATACCTTTAAGTGGAGTAAGTCAAGATATACCGTATATCAACATCTTGAGACATATGAGCAATATCACACTCTTAGCCGTGCGATATGGCTATATATCAGTACGAGGTAATCACAGCGTGCTGATATACAGCCATATTGTATGGCTACGAGTGTGATATTGCATTTATACAACAGTTTGACGGCACGAGTGTGTAGATAAATAAGAAACAACAATAGATTCTCTTTAAAAACCCTCTTTTGTGAGGAACTTCATCCTTCATCCACAGATTCAAATCTGGGAAGCGATCTTTGTCTTTGTTCTTTTTTTACTCCCATGACAACGCTAGCCAATGGATTTGCCAGTTGCGTCTTGTAGGACGTTGTTTAATGCATAGACAACTTTCATTCTATTTCAATATAAAAGTCTTTGCGATCGTGACTCACTAATAAAGTGACACACTAATAAAGACAGTCTTTGCCACCATCTCGTGGTGTATTTATGTAACTTTCACTGCAGTCGAAATCACTAACAGACTCTCTCAATACCAAAACATATGGCATGTTATATAAAATATTATTTATTGAACAATAATATTTCAATGAACAACAATAGCCATTATAACAAATTAAGAAGTAAAATAGGAAATAAACCAGCAAAAAGTTCAGTCAAACTTACAAAAGCAATGCTACAGGATTTAATTTCAATATAATTTTAAAGTTATGAAACTTAATATAGCCCTAAAGCCAAATCTATTAGCTCTGGAACAAGTAATATATTAATAAGACCAAAGATTGCCCATTTGATATACCCCAAAACTCATGTTTAAACACTATCTACATAAGAGCCAGCGGCAAATTCCTGAAGGACTCACATCTCCAAAAGCGTTTATACAAATTTTCAAATAGGCACTATGTTTACATATCAGTAGCATATCTGAGGTCTACATTAAAAAAGCTTACAACTTCATTCCATTACAAAATAACAATAATATGTATTAAAATATGGTGGATTTGCTCATCCGCCATGACACTCACATTGAGAATGCTGACAGCGGAGTGATTCAAACGGTGAAATGGTTCCTGTGCGATATTGCTAGAATGGCTGGATGGTCGGAAAGACCTATTAGCCAATTAGATTCGAGAACCAAAAAGAACTGTTGTATAAATGTGTGTGTGTGTGTGTGTGTGTGTGTGTGTATATATATATATATATATATATATATATATATATATATATATATATATATATATATATATATATACAGTACTGTGCAAAAGTTTTAGGCAGGTGTGAAAAAATGCTGTAAAGTAAGAATGCTTTCAAAAATAAACTTGGTAATAGATTATATTTATCAATTAACAAAATGCAAAGTGAGTGAACAGAAGAAAAATCTAAATCAAATCCATATTTGGTGTGACCACCCTTTACCTTCAAAACAGCATCAATTCTTCAAGGTACACTTGCACAAAGTCAGGGATTTTGTAGGCATATAGTTAGGTGTATGATTAAACAATTATACCAAACAGGTGCTAATGATCATCAATTCAATATGTAGGTTGAAACACAATCATTAACTGAAACAGAAACAGCTGTGTAGGAGGAATAAAACTGGGTGAGGAACAGCCAAACTCAGCTAACAAGGTGAGGTTGCTGAAGACAGTTTACTGTCAAAAGTCATACACCATGGCAAGACTGAGCACAGCAACAAGACACAAGGTAGTTATACTGCATCAGCAAGGTCTCTCCCAGGCAGAAATTTCAAGGCAGACAGGGGTTTCCAGATGTGCTGTCCAAGCTCTTTTGAAGAAGCACAAAGAAACAGGCAACGTTGAGGACCGTAGACGCAGTGGTCGGCCAAGGAAACTTACTGCAGCAGATGAAAGACACATCATGCTTACTTCCCTTCGCAATCGGAAGATGTCGAGCAGTGCCATTAGCTCACAATTGGCAGAAAACAGTGGGACCCTGGTACACCCATCTACTGTCCGGAGAAGTCTGGTCAGAAGTGGCCTTCATGGAAGACTTGCGGCCAAAAAGCCATACCTCCGACGTGGAAACAAGGCCAAGCGACTCAACTATGCACGAAAACACAGGAACTGGGGTGCAGAAAAATGGCAGCAGGTGCTCTGGACTGATGAGTCAAAATTTGAAATATTTGGCTGTAGCAGAAGGCAGTTTGTTCGCCGAAGGGCTGGAGAGCGGTACACGAATGAGTGTCTGCAGGCAACAGTGAAGCATGGTGGAGGTTCCTTGCAAGTTTGGGGCTGCATTTCTGCAAATGGAGTTGGGGATTTGGTCAGAATTAATGGTATCCTCAATGCTGAGAAGTACAGGCAGATACTTATCCATCATGCAATACCATCAGGGAGGCATCTGATTGGCCCCAAATTTATTCTGCAGCATGACAACGACCCCAAACATACAGCGAAAGTCATTAAGAACTATCTTCAGTGTAAAGAAGAACAAGGAGTCCTGGAAGTGATGGTATGGCCTGATCTCAACATCATCGAGTCTGTCTGGGATTACATGAAGAGAGAGAAGCAACTGAGGCTGCCTAAATCCACAGAGGAACTGTGGTTAGTTCTCCAAGATGTTTGGGCCAACCTACCTGCCGAGTTCCTTCAAAAACTGTGTGCAAGTGTACCTAGAAGAATTGATGCTGTTTTGAAGGCAAAGGGTGGTCACACCAAATATTGATTTGATGTAGATTTTTCTTCTGTTCACTCACTTTGCATTTTGTTAATTGATAAATATAAACTATTAACATGTCTATTTTTGAAAGCATTCTTACTTTACAGCATTTTTTCACACCTGCCTAAAACTTTTGCACAGTACTGTATATATATATACACACTTACTAATTAATCCTAGGAAGTTAAATATTAATATTACACATTACTTAAAAAATCCTTCACAGATATTTCTGAAAGTGAAAGAAAAAAATAATACATACATACATTTTATAAATAAATAAATTGCAGCCTAAAACAAAACTAGATAACCACAAGATATGAAAAAATTGCATTAATTTTTTTCACGGATTTTTGAAATCGAGTGAATAAATAAATAACAGCCTAGATATAGGCAACATAATATAATAAATAAATAATAAAAAAAAAAAATTTTTTTAAACATTTCTTCCTAAAATTATATAAATAAATAAATAAATAAATAAAATGGATTTGAAATCCTTTGAAATCATCTCATAAATATATATTTTTAAAATAAATACATTGTTTAAAAATATTTAACTGCCCCCCCCCCCCCCCCCCCCCCTTTTGAATATTGGGTATAACTAGACATTAATTAAACTATTTATATTGCTTTATCTATGGATGTTTTCACAATTGGGAACCATAATAAAGCAAAACTGCCTAAAATGCAAGTTTCTTCCCACATACTCACCAAAATCAGATTGTAAACTTTTGATGGATGAATCTTAAACACATTATCTCATAACATTCATTGCGGATCAATATATACTCACGTTAAGTTGGAGAGTTTCTGTCCACTGTCCAATTACTTTATATCCAGGAGTGCTGTTGATACTCATCTGGTACTGGAAAAGATCGTATCGTCCCGGTGCATCACCATTCCGATTGAATGTGACGGATGTTCCGGCGCTCCCTACGAAAGAAAGAATCATATTTAAAAACGTACCGTCAACATTGTCAGATGAAAATACTGTGCATCAACTATACATCAATAAAAAAAAAAGAAGCTCTGACATGCTTTGCAGACATCAAAAAATGTTGTGCTCCGTAGAGAGAGAAAAAAAAAAAAAAAAGTTTGTATGGTTGTGACAGAAATACAAACAACGAGTGCCCCTCAGGCCAAGAGTGGAGACTGACAAGTCCTGACACTCAATCCCAACCGATTGTTTGAAGAGCTTTACCTGCAGGGCTTGGCATTCACAATCACAAATCTACCAAAACACAATCAACAGTGTGGCATTCTCAACCTCAGATGAAATATCCACTCCTCTCCTCGGTGGGTTTCAGCCTCTCGCTGGGGCTGTTGACACATTCTCATCACACTTATTACACTGGGTGTCATGGGGTTGTGGAAGCTAGCTTTCAGTAAGACTTTTTGATTCGAGAAAAATTTCCTTGAAAGGTAAGATTACTGCTTTATTGTAGCCTGCTGAATACACTGGCAAAAATCTCCACTTTTTACTTTTTTTGAGCTCTCAGCCATGGAAAAACCTAATCAAAAACTTAAAAAAAAAAAAGATTTATAGATGCATTCAAATTGACTCAAATGATTATTTTCTGCACTGATCCACAACAATTATTAATTGGAAAGTTCAATAATGAATCATTCTGTTCGTTAAGCATACACTACTAGATAAAATATACAGATAAAGTGACAGATTTCATTGATATTAGAAAATAGAAAATGATATATTCATCAAGGATTGTTTTGTGATCACATCCTGAACAGAGTATGTGATTGAAATGACAGCAATTCATTTTGGTATATTGTTTTAGATTTTATTTTCAAATTTTATTTGTATTTATTTAGTCTTTCGGGGATGGTTATACAGCATAACATTTTACTTTAAACTAACCTCTAATATTTTAATTCATTGACCTTCTCACACGGTTATGATGGGGGTCGTTATCCATTATTTTGTTTGTTCGTGTTGTTGTTAAAAGGGAATCAGGGGAAGAAGGAAGCAATCTCGGATTCAACTAATAGACTTTGGGGAAAACGAAGACACTGAAACTACAGGAGACAAAGAACAACGGCATGATAGCAACACTTAAGGAGCAGACGAAGGCCTGAAAATCCTGCTGAATGCCACAAATAACTGCTTTCCAGCTTTCAGAGTTTTCTGAGATGCCGCAGTTCTTTTGCTGTGATAACACATTAAAAAAGTTTCTTCAGTGATGGATGCTTTTATGTACCCGGTGTCACATTTTATCATTTATGTTTAATTTTACACCTCAAACATATCTTGGTAAAAACAACCCCAGCCGCAAACTGTCCCAGTTACGTCACTTCACAGCAGTGAATTCACCCAGTAAACTTCTAAGCTACTCAGTATTATACAGTAATTGCACTGTAGATATTATGGACGAGACCTTAATGTCTAGTATATTAATTATTAGTATGCGAGGAGCCTCTGAATATTTTTTTATGTTCTCGCTGGAAGAACCCCTTGAAAAAGTGCCAGAAACGCCAGTCGCCCAACTTCAAGCAGTGTGCTCTCTCTCTGACTCTTTATTTTTCTTTCAAATTTTCATCTTTCATCCTTTCATCACAAGAGCTAATAGTTAAAAAAAATAGGACTGCATCATTTCATCAATAAGAACGGTTACTAGATAAACAGGTTATCTGTATGACAAACACTTCCATCAATACTGAAGTATATCAAAGACTTTAGATATATAAACGTGGTGCACTCTTATTACTCTGAATGGGAGAATCCGCACAAAATGGCGGATAAGTCTCGGCGTCTATATAAATGATTCAGAAAATGCAATTTGTTGTCATGATTTGAGGGCTTAGAAACAATTTATGCGACAGTTGTAAGATTTCATTGGTCATTTCAAATATGAAATTTCATTGTAAGCTTGGTGAACAGCATGGGAGAATTTGATTTTCTAAAGAGCTCTCTCTAGGACAGTTTCTAAAACCAAAACCTTCTTATGTATGTATAATTTCATAGATATACCAAAGTTTATGATTCCACTGACAGAAAAAAATGTATATTTACAAAAGGATTTTTCTGAAGAACAGAGCTCAGTTTAACGCATCAGGACAAACAAGGGACTCATAAACAACCATCACAAAACAAACAACAGTCATGCATCATCCAGAAAACGATACATAGCATTAAGAATCAAGGTAAACTTTTGAATGGGATCATATTTATAAACTCAGCTACGTCTTGTGGACTTTATGTAAACATCTGCTATGTGAAATAGTTTATTCAGGATAGTACTAAAAAAATAACATGCACATGCAACTATGTGTATATACAGTGTATTATATATATATATATATACACACACACACACACACTCACCTAAAGGATTATTAGGAACACCTGTTCAATTTCTCATTAAAGCAATTATCTAATCAACCAATCACATGGCAGTTGCTTCAATGCGTTTAGGGGTGTGGTCCTGGTCAAGACAATCTCCTGAACTCCAAACTGAATGTCAGAATGGGAAAGAAAGGTGATTTAAGCAATTTTGAGCGTGGCATGGTTGTTGTTGCCTGACGGGTCGGTCTGAGTATTTCACAATCTGCTCAGTTACTGGAATTTTCACGCACAACCATTTCTAGGGTTTACAAAGAATGGCGTGAAAAGGGAAAAACATCCAGTATGCGGCCGTCCTGTGGGCAAAAATGCCTTGTTGATGCTAGAGGTCAGAGGAGAACGGGCCGACTGATTCAAGCTGATAGAAGAGCAACTTTGACTGAAATAACCACTCGTTACAACAGGGGTCTGCAGCAAAGCATTTGTGAAGCCACAACACGCACAACCTTGAGGCGGATGGGCTACAACAGCTGAAGACCCCACCGGGTACCACACATCTCCACTACAAATAGGAAAAAGAGGCTACAATTTGCACAAGCTCACCAAAATTGGACAGTTGAAGACTGGAAAAATGTTGCCTGGTCTGATAAGTCTCGATTTCTGTTGAGACATTCAGATGGTAGAGTCAGGATTAGGCGTAAAAAGAATGAGAACATGGATCCATCATGCCTTGTTACCACTGTGCAGGCTGGTGGTGGTGGTGGTGTTGTAATGGTGTGGGGGATGTTTTCTTGGCACACTTTAGACCCCTTAGTGCAAATTGGGCATTGTTTAAATGCCACGGCCTACCTGAGCATTGTTTCTGACCATGTCCATCCCTTCATGACCACCATGTACCCATCCTGTGATGGCTACTTCCAGCAGGATAATGCACCATGTCACAAAGCTTGAATCATTTCACATTGGTTTCTTGAACATGACAATGAGTTCACTGTACTAAAATGGCCCTGCAGTCACCAGATCTCAACCCAATGGAGCATCTTTGGGATGTGGTGGAATGGGAGCTTTGCGCCCTGGATGTGCATCCCACAAATCTCCATCAACTGCAAGATGCTATCCTATCAATATGGGCCAACATTTCTAAAGAATGCGTTTAGCACTTTGTTGAATCAATGCCAAATAGAATTAAGGCAGTTCTGAAGGCGAAAGGGGGTCAAACACAGTATTAGTATGGTGTTCCTAATAATCCTTCATGTGAGTGTATATATATATATATATATACATTCACTAGAAAACATTCCAAAACTATATATATATATAGTTTTGGAATGTTTTCCAGTTCTTTTCAGGCCATTAAAAATGAAACGGGTGCTCATTATAAGACGTTACCGTGCTGGTAAACATTTGATCAAATGATTGTTATCAAGAAAAGCTAATATATTGTTTGCCATTTTTGTGCACACTTGGAAAACAAATATTTTCTGCACTTTGAGAGATAATAAATATAATTGATTTAATATGATTCCTATAACATTTAATTCATGCAATTCTTAAAATGATTTTATTTTAGTAATAATAAATGAGTTTAGCACATTTAAATGTTGAACTGCTGTACAAAAAAATAAAATACTAATAGAAATCATGTTGTATGATAGCATAAAATTCTTTTTCTTTAGCATTTTTGCCATCTTGGTTTTCTAGTAATTAAAAGTAAGTATTTTGAGAATTCTGGTTTGAGTTTCATTCACCAGGCCTTAAGTTAGATCACATATTTACCCCCAAATAGTATTTTCTCATCATCATACAGACATCAAAGGTGCGGTTACACTTTGATCTAACAGTGCCCTGGTGCAGGACTACAAAAGTTTCACTTCATTAAGATGTATTAATGAGAGATTTCCTTTCTTCTTGGAAGTTTCCTCTTTCAAAGGTCCAACACAAAGGCAGGTTTGGGATATGTGAGATATAAAGTATTCAGAAAGTTGAAGTCCCACATAAGCAGCAGCAATAAAGGTTGCTTCAAAGAGAAAAATATACCTTGTGTCCACTGGCGCAGACACGATATTGGCTCAATATTGGCCAAACCAGTTTGAAAAGTCTGGAAAATGCTAATTCCCAAAGTTTGCATAAAAAAAGAGGAACAATATTTAAAAAATCTAGAATGTTTTTTATTGTTTTAATATTTTTAAAAAAGCAAGCAAACAAACAAACAAACAAAATAAAAATGGCAAAACCAAAACTAAATTACTAAAACTTTATCTAAAATTAAATTTAAAATGTAAATTTAAAAATAAAAACTAATTCAAAATATTAATACAAACTATAGTACTATCTCGATGATACTAAGATAACACTGATTTGAACTGATAAATTATGAAATTTTGCATAACCATAAAGTAAAAATGAAAAAAATTTGTTAATATATTATTTACTTTTTATTACTTTCTTTCTTCTTCTTTTTCTTTTTGGACATTTTAAAACCTGTACTAACCTTGCCTTGTTATTAAAAAAAAAAAGTCACATTACCTGATATTTTTAACATGAGGGCCTGCATGTGTCCTCTACGATATCGCTTCCTGTTTTATGTCTTTGCTTTGGTTGCACTACATGACTTTGTTTTGGAGTACAAAAGTTTTTCAAATATTAATAATCAAAGTATATTGATACAGTATTGCTATTTTTTAAAGAAATTATCACAAAACATTATGCCAAACCAATTTTATGTTTTTTTAAATAGCGTGAAAATACCAAAAGAATTTGAATGAAAAATGCAGAATTATAAGCAACTAACCCTAAGCCAAACACTAAAGTAAGTACATGTAGTTAATAAAATGCGTTTACAAATACATATTCCGTAACAACGTCACCTTACAATAATGTCCAACTGAATTAACAGATTTAATAAGATGTAATTGACTCAGTATAGTATATATCTGATGTTGTGTGCTTTGGTCAACTCACCGTTGAAGCTGACCGACCGGATGTACTTCAGAAGCTTCTTGCCACCAGCGTGCTCCATCTCCTGACAAATGCCTGACTGGTCAGGACAAAGATCCTTCTGCATGTTGTGCAGTGCGTGGGCCATGGCGTAGACCGCGTCGATCACAAACTGCACCTTCCCTTCTTGCTCGTATTTGGAGTCTGTTCCTATTCGCTCTTGCCCTGGAAGGAAGAAAGAAAGAAAGAAAGAGAGAGAGAGAGAGAGAGAGAGAGAGAGAGAGAAAGAAAAAAAGAAAGAAAGAAAGAAAGAAAGAAAGAAAGAAAGAAAGAAAGAAAGAAGAGTGAAGACTTTCAAACATCTGTAGCGATATGTGTGCCTAAATGTTCTCGTAAGAGAAAGGAATGGGGAAAACTAAGTCAACTCTGAAAGCTTTGGGAGAAAAATGCAAGGTAAGAAAGCACAAATACAAAAAAAAGAAGTAATCGCACATTTTAGGAACAATCTTTCATTTGACAAGTCTTTGCAGGTTTTGGACACTATCTTTGACACAATGAAGAGTAATATCTGGAATTCTGGGTGCTTATCTTACTTTGGTCTCTAATGTTGTCTCATTTTTGCTATCTTCATCTTAGGTGGTTTAGCGATTTATTTCCAGAGATTGCTCACAGGCAGTGTTGGGAGCAACTACATAAAAGTAGAGTCAATAACGTGACAGAAGTTTTCATAATCATGTAGCTTTTTCTAGCAACAAACCTTGTGAAAAATAAGTTCACTTAATCGTACTGAATGTATATTACAGTTTTTTTTTCAATTGCTTACATACTTTTGTCCAATCTCCAGTCACATTTTAAAAACTCTAAACACAATTAGCACGATATCCGTCTGTTGTGACCACACCATTAACACAATTCAAGTCATTTTCACACAAACGCAGTCAATTAACACGTTTCTAAAAGCTTAAATTTTCATAAAAGCTTACCCAATACCAAAATCATGGATCTTTCTGATCTTATTTACAAATGCTTAAACACAGCAGGTCAGAAATGAAACCTAATCCAATTTTTACAAAACCTCTACTTTTACAACAACAGCAGCTCAAACATATTGAAAAATATATACACTGAAACAATTGATAAGCATTTTAAAGTAGCAGACCACTGAAAGGTTGAGAAATAGCAGATTCCAATCTCAGTCGGAGGCAGAGTCAGATGTTGATGTTCTTTTCATTACAAACACATACATTAAAATTGGACTCTTTGAACTGGTTTTATTCAGTATGGATGCAGAACAACACAGAGGAGCAGAGAGAAAAAAAATGTCTGGGTGAGGGAGAGAAATAGATGAAGGAGGAGAAGAGTAGTGGGATCAGGACAAAGGGAGAGAAGGAAGTACATGTGCATCTCTATGGTTTTCACCCTTACGCACGTGGAACCTATTACAGCTTATTTCTGCCATGAATAGAAAATGAAAAAGGTAACTGTGACTTTTTTATCTCACAATTCTGATTTTTTTCTCTTTAAATTCCTAGTTTATATCTCACAATTCACAATTGCAAGAAAAAAAATTTAATTGTGAGATAAAAAGTCACTATTACCTTTTATGCTTTTTTATCCTGTGGTGGAAAAAAAGCTTCCAAAGTAATCAAAGGCCATGTATGTTGGATTTGGTGTTGTTGGCAGCAATTTCAAGTTTTAATTTCAGTAAAAGCAACATGTGACGCTTTCACTACAACGATTTATGCAGAACATGTGGTCTGAGCAATTCTGATACTTTCTTCTTCTTTTTTCTACTGTACATTGCATAAAGTAATGACTTTTCAGTTTTAGATAGTATGTTGCCATGATGCCAAGAAGGCACACATTCAACACTCCAAAAATGTAGAATGCTTACAAGTAATAATTCTACTACTTACTGCAGTAAAAGGAAACTGATTTATAAAAACAATGGATTTGATATTTTCTGCAGGTAGAACCGAAACATGACAAGTAATACAGTTTTCATAATGCCATCAACTGTTAGTATTTTGACAGTCATAGGGCAATGATTGACTATACACCGATGAGCCATTACATTATGACCACCCCAGCATAGAGCAATGAGTGCGCCTGGCAACCGATTGGGACCGAATGACACATGGCTGATGACCCAGCCGGGTCCCCATGCTAACCATACACCGAAACGGGCCCAAGATCATCGAGATTGGACCGTGTATGATAAGAAAGTGGCCTGGTCTGAGGAATCAAAATTCCTAGTGCATCACATCGAAGGCCGAACGTGGATATGCTGATTATCAACAGAGGCTATGGCACCTGAATGCACTGTTGGGCGGACACAGTGGCTTTCTTGGGACACTAATAGCACAATCCCTGACAGCTGTCAGGTATCTGAACATCATTGCAGACCAAATGCACCCATTCAGAGCAACATGTGTTCCCAACCGGTGATAACCATGCCACACTGCCAGAATAGTCAAGGCGTGGTTCAAGGAGCATGGTGGTAAATTTCTGTTAATGCCTTTCAAACATTTGTGGTTCAACTTGGAAAAGCCAGGACAGGAACTGAATGACCTTATGGTACCAGATACCCCAGGAGACCTATCGCCATCTTGTCGAATCAATGCCTCGTAGCTTGGCCGCTGTTTTTTGGGCTAAAGTAGGTCCTACATGTTATTAGATAGGTAGTCACAATGTAATGGCTCATAAATATGGTCATGTTAGATATAAACTAGTGCTAGTGTTTTGACTTAACAACTCGATATTGAATCAGGTTCGATGTGCTTTGATAGAGTTAGAATATGTAGAAAAAGGTTTTTAGCATTTTGAAATCAGAAAAAAAAATGTTGGCTCATTGTGTGATGTAGGTGTGTTGCTGTGTTTAGAAAAAGTACTTCAAGGATTGGTAAGCGATTGTAAAAAAAAAAAAAAAAAAAAAAAAAAAACTAGAAAAAAAACTGCACTTGCAGATAATACATTTATTTATGAAATAAAATGCAGCTTAAGTGTACTTAAAGAGAGTGCACCTTCATCATAATGTTTCTCAATACACTTATGTCAAATTTAAAGGTTACTTTAAAATACATTTCAAATCATTGTTTTAATAATCTTTTGTCATGCTTTAAAGAAGTACACTTTTTAATGTGTTGATTAACATACTAAAGCAATAATAATTTCAAACAGTGTTTTAAATGCAGTAAATTGCAACTTCATCATCAAATGTGTAATTATAAATATATTTAGATACATTAAATACGTGACATTCAAGTTTCAATGGAAATGACATTGAAGTACATTTTAGTTTGCAGTAAATGCTTGTCAGTACATTCAGCATTACACCTTAACCATACATAATTATCAAATTACATATAACGATGTAAGTGGATCAAAAATGCATTATAGAACATTTTATATTACATTTAAAACATACATAAAACAATTTAGTTTGCACTGAAGTATAAACTTTGAAATTATTTTATGTTCATTATAGTACTCTTTTTAAAAGTATGCTAAAGTGTACTTTTTCCGCAAGAGAAAGTACCTTGTGAAAAAAGTACAAGTGACAAGAGGATGTTTTATAGCATTAACCACATTTAGCATGGTTTCCCATATATCAATACTGCGTTAATCAAATTATACATACAAAACATATATACTTAAAAAGGTAAAATACATCTTTATTCTGTTTCAATCAGAGTAAATGATAAGTACTTACTCTTTTAAACAGCTACAATGTAGATATTTAAGATACTTTTGTGAGTAGCTTGTAGTCTAGTTAACTACGTTTTTACAGTTCTCTTGTAACATGGAAGCTACAGTTTTACAATTTACTACTGAAACAGAAAGTTGGGTGAGGCATTTCTAAAGACTCATTCTCTTTAGTAAAATGTCAAAAAATGTGTTAACTGGTAGTCAATTGTAAGCATTTGTAGGGACAATCACATAGACAGCATTTGATTAGACAAACATTTCTTTAGTGCAGGATGAGAGTTTTTTTTTTTTCTCAGAAGAGACTTTAATTGTTAAAAGCATGTATCTGCTAAACGTAAATTTGTCAACTTTAGGAATACATTAGCACATAGATTAGCTTCATTGCTAATAGAGTCTTTGCTGTGACAAATGGAGGATTTTCAGTGTCAATAGTGTCAGTGTTTTAGTCATGATAATTTACAATGCATTAATGGAAAATGTATTCAACACACTAAACGTTTTACAACCTTCTCAGGATTTGACGTAGTAAGTATAAATTTACCTAAAAAAAATAGTTTCAACAACAATGGCCAGACTTTAGGCTGACATTAAACTGCGAGGAAAACCATGACAGTTCTATTAAGACCTGCTATTCCCCAATCTACCGGTGGAAGTTCTCATGGGACATCAATGGAGTTCATGCAATATTCTTAGCGATTTCTCTCCAATTAGCTCTGCTGTCGTCCAGATCTGACACCCACCCTTATATGCCAGTCTGGGTTCCTCAGGGACGCTCTTATATTCTCACAATAATGGCTCTCATTAAACATACTACAACTGGCTTAGTCGGCTTTTCTGTCCCGCCAAGCGTGGCTAACTCAAACGTGTGTATTTTGGAGACAGCTTCATCATAAATGGCCCTAGTCTGACGGGGAAGGAATGGGTGACTCTAATAGTGCCTGACAGAACAGGAAAACTAGCTTGGGAAAATAGCGGCTCATCCAAAAGTTCCATTAGATCTTTTCAGTGATCTTGAAAAATGCCATCTGGGATTTTGATATTTACTTGCAGGATGATTGATTGATTGAAGTATTGAAGACATCCTTAGAGAAAAGAAATCCCCAACTTGTAGGATATTACTTTTCTCTTTCTGCTGCCTTTGACATTACATCTCAGAAAAGTCACTAGTGAAGGGGTATTGAGATGTCAACGGTAAACTTTCTCTACTTCCTTGGTATAAAAATAAACTAAATGACCACTCATTCAGGTTGCATCTCACCTAGACCTGGGGTTTCATTAAAAATGAGATTGTATGCATGTATCCTAAACCATGTGTCAAGATGGATTTGCTTGTTAAAGAGGTTTTACACTTTCTCAACATCCCAATGGCATCAAATGAAAGGTTATGGCAGTCATCTTATCAGGGTCAGCCTTGAGGGATTCACTTAAATAGACATCAATGACCCCTGCAGGCAGTAACAAAAACCCCATTCTGGCAGAGGTTCGACACGCTGAAGGTCATAACAACCATTAGAAAATAATAAGCTGGTATTATGGTGACAGAAATCTTGTTCAACAATACTTCACAATTACATCTAAATGCCATTGACAGAAAAGAGTACTGAGCTGAGAAGCTTTTTAGAAAATTGCCTCAGGCTCTATTTTATCCTCTTTTTTTGTCACAAATCTCTACTGTGAGCACAAAAGTAGTTGTTTAGCACTTTTAACTAGGTAAAAATTAAGTAGCAAAAGATTGCAAAGAAGAAAACAGCTGCCAAGTTTTAAGCCAAATTGTATTTAAACATACTTGACCCCACAAAAACTGTACTCAAGGCCAGCACTTTGGCATTGTTCACACGTGTGTACACTGTAAAAAAAAAAAAAAGTGATTTAAAAAAATGGCAATTGGGGTTGACACAAGTTTACAGTAAAAAACAGCATTTTAGGTTAGAAACATAAATGTTTAATTGAAAGAAAAAAAAATACATAAAATTGGTAACACTTTACAATAGGGTTCATTGGTTAATGTATTAACTAACATGAACTAAACATGAGCAATATATTTTAATATATATATTATAACTAATGAACCTTATTGTTAAGTGTTACCATAAAATTTGAAGTATCACATTATTCTAAAAATTTCAATTTACGGTTCTTCGCTGAAAATTATAAGATGACTTCTTCTTTTTTTTTTTTTTTTTTTTGTTAATTTCTCTTCCAAAAAAACTTAGTATTAAAACTAGTATTTTACTGGAAAATTACATGAAATTTCCCATTAGATTTATTAAAATTTTTCATTACATATAGTAAGAGCTTATTTTAACCAATTCATTTGTTTTGATTGTATATAATATTTAAAAAAAATAGTATATTTACAGTCTTTTATCGTAATAATAATAATAATAATAATAATAATAATAATAATAAAAACTTTCACTTCAGCCAAAGATGAACTTGGATCTTCAACAAAAGCTCTAGTTTAACAGCACCACAATAACTATTGAATGTCCTGAACATTTTTAATTAATTTGATTCTCGTCGAAGTGATAAGAACAAACTCTATTGTGGAAAATAAAACTTGCCAGATGTTTAAGATAATTGGAGTGCTGGTATCCAACTTCTTCAAACCTATATCAGCCATATGCTGTTTGAACTGGAGATTCATTATCGTTGATGAAAACAGGCCAGGTGTAAAACAGACTTGATGCACAAGAACCTAAAAGATTTAAACTGTCATGAACATGTTACATGTCATGTTTCATGTCATGTTATTTCATAATTCCATTGCATTTAACATTAATAATTAGCTTATATTCAAATTCTACATCTAAAGCCCACAACATACTTCACCTTTGAAGCATTTAATTCTGCACTATATATATATATATATATATATATATATACACACACACAGATAACGGCCCCATACAAGTGTTCAAAAATTATTTACCGTCCCTTCCAACTTTGAAACAACGTCCCAGGCAAGTGTTGCCACCTTGTGAATGAACTAATTCGCCGCATATGTGAGCTTAGCATAGTCAGCGTATGCGGTTTGAATCTTGCTGCGATTTATGAAGGAAATTTACAAAATATTTACCAAAATTACATCACATGCTCTGCACACATATCTTAGCATATGTGTAAAAATTGAAGTACACTTTGGGCTTCATGCTTTAGAAAGTAAGCATCAAATGTGCACAGTTCGGATTTTTCAGCATCTCACGCCATGAGTGTCACGTTTGCACTAAGTACAACTTGTGAAGATAAAAGTAGTTTTAATCTATTTTAAAACATCTCAGGACCATTCCCTTGCATTCTAGTGGTTTCTGAATTCGAGTTATTCGGCGAGTCTACTTTTACTTCTCCTTGTAAGAGATAATTGAGAGAGGTGGACTCACTGTGGTGCCAGCCTCAGGCAACTCTACCCAAAATCCTTTATTCTACAACAAACTGATGCAGCCATTCATGAACGCAAACAGAGTTCCTCACCATCCACCACTCCTCGCAAAAGATTGCGTTTGATCTCCAAAACTCCTATTAGGCATTCCAGAGCTAATTAGTTAGCTTGATTGTGCTTAAGTAGGGAATAAAAGTTTTAAAAGGTAACACGTCCCTCCCTATCACTATAAAAGAGACTTCACTGCTGGTGCCGCTAGACTAAATTGATTCAGAACGCCGTTCCGAAACCTTCAAAAACTCAGTGGTAACAGGTATATAAATACTCATACAGCTAAAGTTTCAGTATGCTGATCAGTTTAGTCCAATCGAGAGCTGCTTTGATCATGTCGTGTCAGAACAATAAAGCCTCATAGAGTGGATAGATAGATGGTTATATGGGTGGGAGTAGGTAGGGGCATTTTTTGCCTCCGATTCGCAGGGAAATGGCTGTCACTCTCATTATTATCAAGCTATAATTCTGTAAAACCCGCTGCTGAAAATGGAAGCGATCCTGGAGCATGTGCTACATAGATAAACACAGCATGTAATTATGGTGAATAGATGTCTGTGGGCTGATTGGCGCCTGCTGAAAGAGGTCAAAAAATGGAAAGGAACGAATCAGGTTGTCCCCGTTTCCTCAGAACAGAACATCCTACACAGGAACTATTTGTTTGTTACTGATACAACACACTAAGACTCACACAAAGAGCAAAACTTATGAAAATCGGTCTGATTGGATGAGAAATGTTTTTTAAGACAATGGTGAACTCTAAATTATTATTCCCATATGGTAAAAAAAAAAAAAAAATAACAATAATAATAATGGCCCTGAGCTGACATGAATTAACACTGAACAGCTCCATTTTTTATTTATCTATTAAATAACTGCTAAATATATTAATGAGTACTGTAACAAATGTATTGTTAATTGTTAGTTAATGCTAGCTAATGATAGGAAATGTATTTTGAGACACATTTGAAATAATAATGAAAAAATAAATAAAAAATGTCATATGGGTTAAAATGAATGATACACATTATTCCCCCAGAATGTTATCTTCATAAACTTTCATTAAAAAATGTAGCTCCTGTCAGGAAACAGACTCGTAGAGAATGGTGCGTGAATGATAACACGGATTTATTAATCATAAGAAATGCACAAGGTGAGTATTTGCAGTAAACAACAACTACCAAGATGTCCAAGGCAGGTATGTAACGCCACACACACAAACACCAGTATGTAGCTGTAAGCAATGAATTGAGGATAATTCTCTTTGTTTTACAGGTGTTCCGAGACACAAACTTGGGAAACATGAGACTATAGAAGGAATCTGGATGGAGCGTAATAAGGAGAATAACAAAGATGTAAATTGATGGCAGGTGTGGGTGATGGTGGACAGTGTGCAGGTGGGAAGCAGGAAGGATTCTGGGAAGTGTAGAGATAAGGTGACAGGTGATGAAATGTTCAGTTTTTACAATCCTTGAAACAAAAATAAAAAAAAAAACAAATCCTGGCCTATACAGCACTTTGTTTCAAATCAAAATACACCACATTATGAAAGTAAAAGAGATTTTCTTTTTTTTCCCCTTGAATGTGAGTTAGTGTCCCTCAATAAGAAATACTAAATTACAACTTTTCAGTGAAAGAAAATCTTTATTGGCATATATTTCACATTACGAAAGTAAAATGTGTTGTGAATTATGTTTCGTGTTGAATTTGATGCAATTCACACACAGAATCCAGACTGGTACAATGTTTCACTTAGAGAATTTAGTACAAGGCTGCAAAAACACAAGTGCGCCATTCTAAACATTTATATTGAAAGCTCTGATAATAACAGCAATTCCACATACAGAGTTCAGCAATTTTCCATTTATGTTTTCTTTTGTGAGAGGACTGAAAAGCTGTCATTTTCATGAAGTGCTGTTGTCTAAATTCAAACACTCCTTTGCCCAGAGGACTCTGAACTCTGGCTCTTTGCTCCAAAAAGGGCTTTAAATGCATTCCTATGTCATTCCGAAAGAATGAGGAAAGAATAAGGAACTAACATGAACTAACCATGAGCAATAAATTTGTTACAGTATTTATTAATATTTGTTAATGTTAGTTAATGAAAATACTGTTGTTCATTGTTTGTTCATGTTAGTTCACAGTGCATTAACTAATGTTAACAAGATTTTAATAAAACATTAGTAAATATCGAAATAATGTTAACTAATGAACCTTATTGTTAAGCATTTCCAACAATCTAACAGTTACTTTTCTTACATGGGACCGCCTCGATGACGTATGAAGCGGAGGCCTCATACAAGTGCTTAAAAATTATTTACCGTCCCTTCCAACTTTGAAACAACGTCCCAGGCAAGTGTTGCCACCTTGTGAACGAACTAATTCGCCGCATATGTGAGCTTAGCATACTCAGCGTATGCGGTTTGAATCTTGCTGGGATTTATGAAGGAAATTTACAAAATATGAGTGTCACGTTTGCACTAAGTACAACTTGTGAAGATAAAAGTAGTTTTAATCTATTTTAAAACATCTCAGGACCATTCCCTTGCATTCTAGTGGTTTCTGAATTCGAGTTATTCGGCGAGTCTACTTTTACTTCTCCTTGTAAGAGATAATTGAGAGAGGTGGACTCACTGTGGTGCCAGCCTCAGGCAACTCTACCCAAAATCCTTTATTCTACAACAAACTGATGCAGCCATTCATGAACGCAAACAGCACCTCACCATCCACCACTCCTCGCAAAAGATTGCGTTTGATCTCCAAAACTCCTATTAGGCATTCCAGAGCTAATTAGTTAGCTTGATTGTGCTTAAGTAGGGAATAAAAGTTTTAAAAGGTAACACGTCCCTCCCTATCACTATAAAAGAGACTTCACTGCTGGTGCCGCTAGACTAAATTGATTCAGAACGCCGTTCCGAAACCTTCAAAAACTCAGTGGTTACAGGTGTGTATATAAATACTCATACAGCTAAAGTTTCAGTATGCTGATCAGTTTAGTCCAATCGAGAGCTGCTTTGATCATGTCGTGTCAGAACAATAAAGCCTCATAGAGTGGATAGATGGGCCTTCAAATGAGACCTCTGGAGGATCCAGCCTTCGAAATGAGACAGCTGGTTAATCAATGAATAATTTTTAAGTAATGCTTCGTCTACACCACTAGGTTCCAGTACTTATTAGTCTATCTTTACAAGAAAACACATTGCAAATGAAACAAAAATGTTGTGTAATTGAAATAAACTAAATAAAGATTTTTTTTTCCTAAAAACAACTAATTATCTTACAAAATGTTGCTTTTCAAGCAAAAAAGATCTTGTTTTAAAGAAGTCTAGTTATTTTTACAAGAAAACAAGACAAAAATATTGATTAATAAAATGTGCGTGGTGCCTGGTTGCATTTTGGCACCAGACACCAAAACTGACTGATAAGACTGTATTAAACACTGCTACCTTTCTCATTAGGTCTGATTAATGTTGGAGGTGGAGAACGTGCCATGCACGTAATGACCTGTGTGCAGGAGCACATCAGAGAAACCCAAAAATGGATTACAAATTCACAATGACTTTCCAATCTAGCCCTCTTTAATTGTGTCTTCTCCTGTACAATCGTGATCCTGGACTACAGCCAACTCCTCGCCTCTCCCATGTCATCCATCAGACCTGACTCTCCTTTGCCCTCCAGCGCACACTGTTGTTCCAGAGACGGCACCATGTGCTTTCTCTCTCATCACATACTCAGGCCCTTGATGTCTGTAAATTGGCACTCACACCGACGGCATCTCGGGCGATATAGAGTGTCGTTGCCAGCTGTCACTGACAGAAACTGCCGCCACCTCCAGTACTTGAATATCTCACCTCGTTGTTCAGAGACTCCAGGAGCAGACAGGACACTCGATATACGAGATTTCTCAATGGATTTGTCTCACTGAGACCACAAACTGGTGGATCTAAAACTTTTGAATGACATGTAGCTCATACCTCTATCTCTGTGAGTTACCTGAACCACACGTGGAAAACAAAAACACATCACATCGCACTAAATAACGTATCGGACAACTATTTTTCAAGTCTGCCTGAGTTCACACTGAATGCAACCATATTTAGGTCATGAATATAGGACTGACAACTCTATTCTATAAACGAGAAAGTGTGACCATTTTGATGAGCCACCCTATAGTAATTTGGTATTTGAATTGGCCATAAAAGAGCTTCTACTCAGATAGCCAGGCTTTTGATATAAATCGCCTATATTTTTCATTTCATAACTTACTCTGGCCAGAAACCGGCCACTTATCCAAGTAAGGTCTGTTGGAACAACATGAAAAGTGATCAATCAGAATTTGTCGAGTTTTTACATGCCATTTAGTGAGCACAAATTTACCAAAACGTTGGTACCACATTAAAAATCATGGAATAAAAATGCACAACAGTGCAAGGTTAATGATTTTTAGTCAGTTCTTGCCATCTTTGTGTGCATTGTGTATCAGATGGTTTGCAAACAGACTGTGGGCGATCTGTGGGTGTCCCGACGGTTCGTCTGCGGCTGGTGCTATGCTACTATGAACTTGATATAAGGCGTAGGCGGCAGTCACATAGTTTCTACCTGATCCAAGTTGGTTAAATGTGGTGTAGATAGCAGATCACATCGGCTACCATCTAGAGGACCTCATTTTGACCTGGTCGACCATTTTGTTTAAGCTGACTAGAGCTGCTAGACCACCTTGGACCTACAAGAAACAGCTCCAATGTGTTTTGTGCAGTGAATTACTGGCTGCAGAGAGCATGGAACCATTGAAATTAAATTTTGTGCAATCTTTTGGTACTGTATGTGTCCTTGCTGTAAAATCTGGGTCCTACAGCAAAAAAAAAAAGAAAAAAAAAGTTGCTGTTCGCTGTGACAGTCATGCAATTCAATCAATTAACTGAGATGTCACAGATTTAATGGGTTCAAATATCAATACATTTAGCTGGACAAGCATCATATTTCTCATGGATATTTGAAGGGACAGATTATACAATGCAGAACAATTCTGGGTAACAATTTCTTTGTCATGCTTTTTATTTTGCTAGCATGTAGTCAATAGTATTGATTCTTGCATTAATTACTCCAGAGTGTTTACCCCTTGCACAGATATTGACTTAACCACAGGCTACAAGACAAAATACAGGCATATACAATTTCAAAACGATTTTTACGACTTAGAAATAATACTTCAGTAATTATGCATATATCATTCCTTAAAATGTAATGTTCTGCTCAATTTTGGAAGACTTCCTCCAAAACTACACCAAATATATTAAAAAATAATAGAAGAAAACAACCTTGTGGGCATGCTTCTGTTATTCTGTTATGAATATTTTCAAATTTTGGTTGACAATCTTCATGCACGTGTACTCTATTGTGTAGCTGACTGGGAATTGGGAACCAGTCAGCCTGAACAAGCAACGATGAGCTGAGGGAAGCTTATGTAATTGAGAGCTCTGTTACAGAGGCGAATGTGCTTTGTATTCAGAAACGCAGCACTAATAAGCTGGAGTCAATGAGCCTGACAGGGTTCTTCAGGTTTAGCCAAAAAAAAGCTAAGAAAATGGAGGTAAGTTTCATATTTTTCATTCACTGCAGCAAGTGTCTTAATATAGACTGGCAGGTTAGTAATTCCCTGCTGGAAAATCCAACTAAAGCTGGTAGCTTTGTTTTTTGAGCACAGTATATGGTTATTAGCTGGTCCAAGCTGGTCATTAGTTTGTCAACCAGTCACTGTGTTCCAAAACAACACCCTGACCACCTTAAGTGGACAAACCAGTTGGCAGATGGTTTGTTGCTGTTAATAATGCTTAAGTCCAACTTAATTCAGTGCCAAAATTCTGTACAGCTACCAGCTTAAGTAGGACTTACCAGTTACCAGTAAGGATTTCGGTCAAGATGACAAAGATGTGTACTTGCATAAAGAAAACCTGCATTTCACAGCATGAAGTGTTTTTGGACAAAAAAAAGGGGGAAAAAAAGCAATAAATGTTTACCTGTGCACTTTCTACTAGTGTCTTCTTTCTTTGAGGAACTCATGAGCTTGCAGTTGAAGTTCTCCTCCCAAAACTCAGCAAACCAGACGTTCCTTCTATTGTTCTCCAGTGTGCGTGAAATAAAGTAGGCGTCGAAACCTGAAAAGGACATGCAGCACTATTAGCGATGGAATCAAGTAGTCAGTAATTTTACCTGAAAAGACATGTACCTTAGTACTTCTAGCAAAGAAACCAGACAGTGTAGTGTAGTGTAGACATTAACTGCTTAGTGAAAAATAAAATCTAAAAAGGCAAAACTCAGGACAAATGAGAACAGGATTTCAGCAGCATTAACACCATGCAGGCATTCAGAAAATGAAAACACTCAATACAACCACTTCAAAAGCCAGCACTCATACACCTTCTGTCCCCAATTCGTTAACCAGAGACCTGAACAACTTTGATTCCAGGTTTGACAACCTGAACTGCACTACTGGGTGTGAAAGTTTGGTCAGGAGCCTACCCACCCCTGAGCAGCCACACTTTGTCCCCCTCATGATGGGACACGTCTACCCGCAGCTCAGTGAGCCAGATGGGATCACTGGAAGACTGCTCAGGAACTGTGCCCTGGAGCTCTCTCCTGTTCTTCACTCGCTCTTCAAAGAGACACTACAGACAGCAACTGTCCTCACCCTCTGGGAAAAAAAGCCACCATCATCACTGTACCCAAGAAATCATTACAGTAGGACTTACCTCCATAATAGCAAATTGTCTTGAGAAACTGGTGCTGAACACCATCCTCCCGGTCATCTACCCTACTGGATAACTACCAGTTTGCCTACAAGGCCAGAAGAGGAACAGAGGATGATGTTGCATCCCTGATTCACACTCTCCTCCAACATCTGGACTCCCCTGGCTATTATGCCAGGATTCTCTTCATAGACTTCAGCTTCGCCTTCAATACGATTCAACGCCACACAATGGTATCCGGAGCCAGCCAAAGTTGTGTCCTCAGTCCCTTTCTCTGTACACTTTATACCAACAACTGCCTTAGCCCCCCCATTACAAAATACTTCAAATACTCGGATGACACAGCCATACTCACCCTCCTCACTGGTACAGAATCAGTTACAGCATATCTGTTGCGAACTTCACACAATGGTGTAAAGACAGTCACCTCCTCCTCAACGTCACCAAAACAGAGGAACTCATCCTGGACACACGCCGTAAACTCCATCAATCCATCAATGGCCAGTGAGTACAAATTGTTGACAGCTTCATGTAACTTGGCATAACCTTGGATAATAAACTGATTTTTGATCACCACATCACAGACATCCATAGACACTGCCAACAAAGACTTTTTGCCACACAAAAATAGTCAAACTTGCTTCTCCTGTACTGCAGTATCATTGAACCCATCCTCCTGTACTGTTTCATCTGCTACTTCACCATGCTCTCTCTCACAATAGAAACAAGTTCCTTAAAATCACTAACACTTTCACAAAAATAATTGGTCTTCCCACTTCCAACCTGTCAGCCCTCATTGATACCGCCACCACTCACAGAGCAAATACCAAAATACAAAATCCTAGCCATCCTCTCAACTCATGCTTCACCCCTCTCACCTCAGGCCACAGATAGACAGCTACCACTACAAAAAAAGCATGCCTTGGGAAAAGTTTTGTACCCTCAGCTATAAGAGCATTAAATTCACAGAATGCATAATTTCAAATTCATACCGTTTTGTTGCTGCTGCCACTTCTGTGTAATATATGTATATATATATTTGTACAATATGTGTTTGTGTATTTTGTGCAGTATTATGCATGCTGAATGTTCCTCCTGGTACAGTCTGTGAAAAAGAATTTTCTCCATCGATGATAATAAAGAATGAATCTGAGATATATTACTAATAATGTACAAACAGGTGGCTAATTTATATTAATTCCTTCTCATTCATTCAAATCTCCATTGTACAATTTCGTACGCTCTGCTTACGCCCCACTGGATTTAGGGGTGGACTTTCATGCTTACATTTTTTTCTATAAATTGTATGTTTCCATAATAAACACATAAATATTGTATATTTCAAAATATTTTTCTCTGCTGAGAGAAAAATAAAAAGAATTACTGACCTGTAGTGTGATGCTAGTATGCTTGTGTAACTAGTTGTAACTTGTGTAACCATCAAGACTCCAGCTTATCTAAGCAATTAAATCTCAGCATGTAAACTTTTTTTTTTCCCTGAAATCTCACCATTGTAGTAAGATCGGTGAACAAGTCGCAACACATCTGCTTCACTAACAATATCATTAGTAGCCTTACTTAATATTCTTTGCGTCAGGTAGCTTAGCATTTAATCAGACCGCTCAACATCAGCAGACAAACAATAGCATTTATCAATCTGGATCCCAAAGAGTCTTTTGAGTCTGTCCTTGTTGTCTGGCGGCAAGGCTAACAACATGCCTCATCTAAATAGGTTTTTGGCCTAATGAGGCTCTCATCCACAGTGTAGCTACAAGGACAAAGGTCAGCAGAACATTTAATTTTGCCAGAGGCATTGGCTAACCTTAAATAGTTATAGCTCATTTAAACTTTGTTTGCTTCTGCTCTGTATACTGAAAGAAAGTGAGTCTGGGTCTGCCCTGCCCACTAGAAAATAAGTGTTAAGAAAGAGATAAGGTGTTATCATTAAGCTGCTACAGCAGAGCTGCCCTAAGCCAGTCAACAAATGTGGCTGAAGTCTTTAATGCACTCCTGGGCATTGCATACTCATGAGTTGGAGTAAGTATTCAGTCTATCTGTCATTCCCAAGCTGCATCCCCCGAGTTGGCATCTTGAGGGCTGTAATCTGGTGGTGAAGTCAATCACTTCTTCTATGATCGGTGCTCAAAGTGCACGCAAATCATGCAACTGACTTACGCTACCACACTTTTTCGCACTTGTTGAGAGAAAGAAGAGAGAGTAAAGAAAATAACGGGGAGAAAGACTGAAAATTAGCATTTTCAAGCTAGATTCGATCTCACATTTCCCACATGATCACCACAAGTACACACTACCACTAAGATATGGCTGCCACAACACAATGAGCAAAACAAATGTGTATATTTCTGACAACTGATTTAAGAATGGTTCATATGATGAATGTGATTTCAACAAGGGCAACATTTTCCTGATTCAACATCTTTTTTATCAAAAAATAAAATCTGAGGGACAAGTTTACAGTTCATGTCAAGTTTAGGCTTATAACCAGGATTAGGTGCTTCTACATCAGTGTTATTCCATTTATTTTAGGGATACGTTATGCGTTGGTTTAGGTTTAGGGGTTGGGAAAGGGTTAAGACAAATTTTTTGCGCAGGAATGTTCCAGGTTCAGCAAAATATGTTTGTGACAAGCAGGCCGGGGCGAGAGCCATGGGGGAACGACGCGAGGCCTGTGGCGCAAGTGATAATGAGCTTCAGCTGTGCGCTGCACCAGTCTCGTTTCTCTCAAAGAGGAGCTCCGGAAGCATTAAAGGGGGAGCGATAACTGTGAAGGACGAGAGAGGACCAGGTCTGGATTTTATGTTATGTTTTATTATGTTTATGTGGGCGACATTCATCCGTGAGCGACTGCCGCCATTTTACTTTTGTGTTGTTTATTTATACATTAAAGTTGTTGAATGTTCACCGAATCCCGTATCATTCTTTCTGTACTTACAAACTGTGTTACATTGGTGCTGAAACCTGGGAGGAAGGAGGGACATGCTTTCAGAGAGCCTTCACTGCTGAGGAGGTGGTGCTGGAGCGATGGAAGAACAGGTGGGACGGAGAGCTCGCTGTCGTGCTCCTGGGTAGTTGCTGTCCGAGAGGGAGCAGAGGTGTCGCCGCCATTCGCCGTGGGCTGGAGCCTGCTGCCATCTGCCATGATGGGGAGGAGCAGGGAACGGGGAACTTGCTGCCAGCTGCCCTCAGCCAGAGGAGCCATCGCCGGCTGCCAGGGGGCAGAGGAGGATCGAGCCATCCACCAAGCATCCAGTACCATCGTATAGCACCACAAGGAAGAACCTCTCGGCTGGCTGAGGACGGAGAGGCAGTGTGTCAGGGAACTGGAGCAAGAATATTTTTGTGCACTGCACCGGTCTCGTATCTCTCAGGGAGGAGCTCCAGAAGCATAAAAGGGGGAGCGATGACAGTGAAGGATGAGAAAGGATCAGGTCTGGATTTTATGTCATGTTTTATTATGTCTATTATGTTAATGTTCATTTTATTTTCGTTTTGTTATTTGTTTATTTTATATATTAAAGTTGTTAAATGTTTGCCGGTTGCCACCTCCATCTTCCTGTACTTATAGACTTTGTTACACTGTTGATCCAGGAACTTGAGAAACATGAGTGGAATAGATTTGTGTAACAGTTCGTAAAACTGTACTAAACAATATAAAAACTGCTTTTTACATAGCTAACTATTTAAAAATGATTCATAACAACAGAAATTTGTTCCGCTTACAAAGGACATATAATGCAGAGAGTCAGGTGGAACATAATCTGGAGATGTAGGGAGCCAGATTCGAACTTGTGTTGCCCACATGAGCACATGTCGAAGTAGTAATTGCAAATCCATGGCTCTCACAACAAACAAATCCCATTCATGAAACTCAAGCAGAAAGAAAGTCTGTGTAAAACACTTGTAAAATCATTTGTATGTTTACTGTCCCATTTTTAACACAAAATTAGATGGTTCACAAAAAAATCCAAGCAGAACGAATTTCTCTGTAAGTAATTCATGAAACTATTCTTACATAAAATGTTGCATTTGAAAAAAAAAGACTTTCAGAACAAATTACAATAAAATTTGTTCTGCTTATGTTTTATGAATATCACCCAGTATCACTATGGCATATTGACTCGAGTTCTTCTGTTCTGTGACCTTAAGCTAAATTATTCTTCGGGCAGATTGATACATGTTTTCAGTTCATTTGTCAGATGGCCTCGACCAAATGGGTTCTACACATCACTCCACAGGCGTACTTGACTCAGAAACTGATCCTCAGCAGGTTTGCGTGCTCGCTCATAAATTCTACTAATTGCAGCTTATTTGTACACAAGCCTTGAACACAAGAAACTCCCCAAGGCCTGTCTGCGTCATTTTCTCTGTGTCTAGAGGACAAAGCTCAGAGCTTCACCTTTTGTTTAACGCGTTCAACAGCTGCTCTGTTGCTGAGCAATTAGCAGGCAGCCCATGAACCTCCTACATGGTGGGATTTATGAACTGTCCTTGCTATCCAATAATGTAAATTTTTTTATAAATATTAACAGCCTATCTAAAATAGGCTTTTGACAACACTTTATATTACTCAAAAGTCATAGGGGGATTAGATTAGACATGAAGCCTTCAATAAAGCACTAGACATGAAAAAATTATGGGAAGACAGTTTGCAAAGATCCATTACATATGGCGTCACATTCATAATTTATCTTCCTAATGTATTTAAATGGAAAGTTGGACCCATCGAATGTATATATATATATATATATATATATATATATAAAAACCCCAATAAGGTGATGAGAATGTGAAGTGTTTCTGGAAATATTGATTTTTCATGAGAAGAAAGAGGCCATGGATCAGTCATGACACATAAACTAGCACAGCTATTTAGGAAAACCATATATACACTCCTCCCTAAGGCACAAATTTAAACCAAAAAGATTGAAGACCAGCATGCATTTCTTTAAAGTGCATGTAGGCAGTCACATGTGTCTTTCCAGCTTTTCAACAGGCATAAGCATGGAAGATTAATTCAGGCAGGCCTACGCCATTTCCTTCTGACTCCACAACCCACGTCCAATCCATTGTCATGGGAACCATGAAAGCAAATGAGAAGAGGTTTCCCACAACCACCTCACCCATCCTGAACCAATTTTTAAAACATTATGTTCAAGTTTCCAGACATCCCAACTCCTCAAGAGGAACTGTTCCGGTTTGGGATGCTTCTAAGCTATGCCAGAAATCCAAACTGCTAGGGGCATCAAGCCATGCGAGAAACCTCAGGTGACAATCACTACCACTGACGACACTTCAAATAAAGCGCCTGAGCCTCAAGTGCCATGCTAGATCTTCGGCTCCTCGCAGAGATTTTATGGGCGGTCCGAGGTTAAACGTTGCTCAGAGCCTGTAGGGAGAAGAGGAAAACTAAACTGATCTCCAAATCAACAAGGATCACACTCCAAGCTGTCACTCGGCCTCGAGTGTCTCTGTGCGGCTGATATAACGTTGTTGCGGCGCGCAACCAGCTAATACACTCGCAATTTGTCTACGTCTCTGAAGTGAGCTCCAGATAGATGGGGGCTGACAACTTCAGATCGATTCTGCTAAAACAAGTCATCGGAGGAGGTAGTGAGAAAACAGATAATAATTTAGATGAGCATCATGCTTGCATAATTCAAATGGTGGTTTTTGTCAGTTGAACTGATAAATAAGGAAATAAGCTTTTTTTTTCAGAAAACTGAACTAAACTCATTGACTAAAAGATTAATAGATTATTAAAGTACCTATGGAAAAAAAGTTAAACTTTTGATTCTTTCCATATCTTTTTTGTAAGACTAAAACGTTTGCTCCGAGTAGATTCAACTGTAGACGGAATGCTGAAATGCTTCTCTTATTTTATTATGTTCAGAAACAGCTCATTAAACCATACACTCCAATGCTGCAATTTACATTTTTATTTCTTTTTTTTATTGTTTAATTTTTTTATTATTATTACAGTGCTTGCAAAGCACTACTATACTGATATTCCTTACACATTCTTATTAGGGTTTGTTCTAAGTGTTAAACTTAATAATAAAAAATAAATTCATCCTAAATCGCTTAACTTGGAGATTCCATGTAAAGTCCCCTTGGAATCCCTTAAAACATCAACACCGCATATTTAAACTTTTTTTTTTTCTCCATGTGAAAAGAATGTCTTTATGCCGTAAAATGTCTTGAATGTAACTCTACACTTGCTTCATGTAACGTGCAGGGTCCCACAGAAGACGAAGACGTAGTAATTCCAAACAGACTGATTTATTTCCACAAAGGTGGAGGAAGGTAAACTAAATAGGGACTAACGAGGACAGGTGCAGACATGACGCAACTAAACATGACAAGACTAGACTGAACTAAACAAGACATGACAAAACTGAAATAAATACAATGTATATATGACATTACACCCCCCCCCCCTCGGAAAGGCGCGTCCTCATGCCGTGACAGAGTCAATGATGAGGAATGAAGGTGGAGGCTTCAGAGGAGTGCGTGGAGCTGGATACGGGCAGCAGACTGGAGTCGTTGGCCACAGACGCCATGGTGATGTTGATGGTGGGTGGAACCAGGGTGGAGTCCTGACGGGCGGATGGGCGGAACCTTGGGGCTGATTGCCAGAGACGGAACCATGGCGGTTGGCGGAGCAACCGGCAGAACTTCCCTGCCAACGGACCTGGGCGACACTGCAGGCCCGGAAGCTTGGCGACGAGCTGCAAGTTCACAGGACCGTGGCGGTGATGAGGATCTGGCTGACTGGGGTGATGCTGGAGCGACTGAAGATGACAGGGAGGTCGAAGGGAGGGAGGAGCTCGATGACGCCGTAGGGGTGACGGGTGGAGGTGCCGCCGCAACCCCGGACGTCCATGGCGGCAGCTGGGCTTCAACCCCCGGAGGCCGACCCGGAGAGACGAGGGAACCCAGCAAAGCCTCCAGGCAGACGGGCCGAGGAGATGATGAAGGAGGCGTATGCCCAGGCGATGGTGGCGGGCTGACAGGTCGAGGTGGAGACAGGGGCCTGGAGGCCCGAAGTGGAGCCGGTGGAAGCAAAGCCCGAGGCACTAGAAAGGACCTGCACAGAGTGTGCGGTGGGGGCAGAGCCAAGGAGCTTGCTGACAGTAGCGGTGACCACTGATCCAGGGGGCTGGCTGTAACCAGCGATGGCGACGGGAAGACAAGCAGGGCTACGGACAGATGGCTTCTGGATGGGACCAGAAGTGAAGAAGAGAAATCAAGGGTCGGAACTTGGGTGGGGAAAGGATCCGCGGACCACAGGCCGATGAGATTGAGCCAGCTCCTGACTCTGCGATGGACAGACCTGTGTACATCGACTCTGGGGCCCCAAAGTCATCTGGTCCCCGGGCTTCCAGGCCGAGGCAGAGTGGCCGCCATCCCGGAGCATTCCCACCAGGTAGCCTAGGTATGGCCTGGTCTCTGGTCGGAGAAAGAATCGTGCCACAGGTGAGTCCATCCTTTCTTTTTCTTGCGTTGAGAGGTCGGTTGATCGTAGTAATTCCAAACTCAAAGTAACACATAGCATTCGTAACAGTGTGCAGTAGCACAAACATCAACCGACACAGGAAGAAGAGAACAGGGAGTATAAATACACAGAGGGAACTAATCAGGCACAGGTGGAGGAAGGTAAACTAAATAGGGACTGACGAGGACAGGTGCAGACATGACGTAACTAAACATGACAACACATGACAAAACTTAACTAAATACAACTTATGTGTGACACTTCATATTGGCCACAAACACACTGCAGCTACATTTTGTTGTCAGTTCACCTTTTAGAGCTTAATCAGGTTCAGTGAAATACACGAGTGACAACTGCATTCTACAACCGATTCTATTAACTCCCAAAAAATACAGTTAGTGACTGCATTAACAAAAAATTGTATGCAGTGTGTATGGAACCGAACTGAACAGCTAGTTGTTAGAGATATTTTTTCTTCTTCAGAACTTCTCTGCTGAATGAGCTATGAATCACAGGGAAAGCACAAGCCTTGACTCATTCAAGTTGCCAGATCTTGCTGGAAAAATAAGCAAACAAGATTAAGCCCACAATAAACCAAAACAAATCAAAATACGCTGAAAATAAGAGCAAAATATCGCGATTCATGTCTGCTCATTTTAATAACTCCATAAAACCGTTCGCTTTATGAGACGAGCTTAAACAACAAGCCCAAAAATGCTTATGAGTGACCATGGCAACATGCTCTATGTGAAACTACTGTACAACTACAAGGATAAACAAAACAGGATGCCTCCATCGACTGCGTTAGAGTGTTAGTTAAATTGCCAAAAACAACTAGCATTTTGTCACTGTAATATTACTTTAGTCACAAAAACAGATACCCAAAACGAGAGACGCCAGAACGTCGCTGTGGTTTCCAAGCTGTCAATCATCGCATTTTTGAGAGTGAGTTGTATTCCGTACAACTCACTCTTAATTTAGGGAATTCACTCCCGCATTTAAATGCAGTTGTCACTCCTGAAACTTACAGTCTGTATTTGGCCTTAGTGGATACATGAAAATGCATATTTGTCCCCGCCTTCACACAGTCACACCAGCTCGAACTACCTGGTCCAATCGGAAGTAAACGCTACACAATGGCAAGTGGAAATATTGGTTTAATTCAGCTATGTATGTTTGAACCAAACTGATTAATATGGAGTGGAATAGTGAATTATACAAGGTCGTGTACAAGTCATTGTTTCAGAATGGTAATGTGTTTTACGCATTGTTCTCTACGACATCAGACACTAGTCAGTTAATGTGCTTGATTATGTTATCAAACCACTAATAATGTGTTGCTAATGTTATGCAAATCCCATTCCCGTTCGCCATCTCAGAGTCAGACAACTGCCTTCTAAAAATCAGTATCAGAATCGCTTTGTATATCACAGAAAGTCAGTGAAGAAAGGCATATAGTTCATCATAACATCATAATAAACATCATACATAATTCACCCGCTATATTGCTATATGTACCTGATTTTTCCTGTCCCTTCTTAAAGGTGTTTTTGTGCACAGGGTGGAAAAGCCCTTCTCCGCACGTTGACAGGATTGGTTGCATGTTTGTGACGGTAGGAAACGGGGACGGTTTCAAACCACGTTTTTGAATCTGTCTTTGGTACACTGCAGTTTTAAGGAGAAAATACTCATCAATGGTGTTGACTGATGAATTTCAGAACAGTTTGTCTTAAAGGGGTCATGAACTGAGAATTCAAATTTTCATTGAGCTTTTGATATATAAAAGGTCATCAATAGCTTTTATTGTAACCAAGCCCAGATAATGACTAGTTGTGGAATGTGGCTCTTTATTACATAATAGTGTGACAAAAGACCATCTCTGCAGAAGAAAATCACCACCTACTTCATGATTACAACTTTGGCTCCGCCCACAGGAGTATTAGTGAGATGACGAGAGGAGAAGAGCACAGGATCACTCACTGGGCTAAAAATAACATTATCTTCCAAAGGATCCTAATGCTAGGAACATGGTTATTTATTTTCAACATTGTGAATGTCTCAGTTGAGCATTATTTATTTTTATTAGGAACATTTCAATGTGGATTCTTTGGCAATCAGTCACAATTTCGACGCAAGCTTTGCAAACAGACTTTTTAGATTACGGACTCGACAGTAATGCGACAACATGTAAATAACTGTGTTAATTCTAATGCCGGATCTGTGACCAGTGATATCTGATATGTAATGATTCATATACACTCAGAGCAGAGGTTCTTTTTCTATGTGTCAGCAAATCAAACCAGCGACTAAAGGGTCAACTTCACATTGTTTCTCATAGTAAAATGAAAATGATGTGTTATTTAAAATGTTATTAAATTATAGAAAGTGAATAAAGAACACTACCTTTACAATCCCTGGAACTGTTAATCAAATAGCGCGAGTTTATCAGTTGGACTCTTACCAAAACTCTTGTTATAATAAAAAAATCTCTTGTTTACTCTGTGTTTGCACTGTTAGCTATGATGATAAAAGCATTCATTAGTATGCATAAATTGAGTTCAAATGATGAGATCACTGCATTCATACACTCAACATGTCTGTAATCATCTACAATGTTCATCACTGTAACCTTTCATGCCACAATCTAAATATAATGCCATAAATCTAAATGTAATGCTACAATCAACACTTCTCATGATTAGTTAATCTTGAGAGTTGTAATGATAAAAACATGCTAAAAGTTTTTGAGAGAATTCTACCGTTACACATGTAATACTTCGCTATTTCGTATGCCAAGATGACAGCCAATCATGGGAGTGGGAGTTTACACTGAAATCTCACAGCAGATACTCCCCTTCAAACAGAGCGTTCAAATCAGAGGGCTAAAATAAGGTAGGAAAAATGCCTTTTACTTCTAAATTATGACAATGTTTGATGGAAAACTCATGCTAACATTATAAGTGCACCTCAGGAAACATAAAACAATAAAACATTGCAGTTCATGACCCCTTTAAAGTATATTTTAAAAACCACAGAGACATATTAACAACATTAAAAACTTGATTTTCACCACAGGGGTCTTTAAACTCTGTAGATCATTGTAGCCTTTTGTATAGCCTAAATTTATCTACACACACACTGAGGTTTTTTTTTTTTTTTTTTGCAAGAATGCATCAAATTGATCAAAAGTGACAATTTTCTATTGTAAATGAATGGTCTTTTGACATTTCAAAAGTATCAAAGAATATTCGTTTCCACAACAGTATAATGCAGCAAAACTGTTTTCAACATTGATAATCAGCATATTAGAATTTCTGAAAATTCTGATTTTGAGTTTGAAAATCTCCCATAGTTTCACATTGATGGAATGCTTTGAATGCAAAAAGATAAACTATGTTCGCATATTTACAAGCTGAATTGCAATTGTCTTATTTCTTATATTATGCATAACTAAACATTAAATATGAAACTTGTGCTGAATTCATGTCAAAAGTGCAATCATTTTGGGCCATGGAGGTGTTTTGGTTGTACGTTTATTTATCTTCATGGCTATTACTTGTTTATCACTACTCATTCAATTTAAAACAGAAATGTTTTTTTTTTTTTTTTTACATGATTTATTAAAATAATCAACGTTTCGGCTGAAAATATATCACCCTGAGATTTAACACTAAATAGCCCTGCAATAGATTCACCTTATATAATGTAATATGATATAACTAAGTCATAAAACAGCACATTCCCATATCTCTCATTGTGGCATAAACATTGTTGACCTCTTGTAGTGAACACCCCATAAAATCATCATTTTAATTCTGTGGCTTTTTAGACCATGCCATTTATCTTTTTTCCAAGTGTACTCCTAAAAGTTGTCGATATTAATGATTAGGAAATACACTGAAAAGAAAAGGTGTATGATTGCAGATTGCAAGTAAATTTCACAAGTAATTATAAAGAAATGCAACACATTAAATTAAACATGGAATTTTTTGGAAGGAAACATGGAAAGACTGAAATAGTGTTTTCTTATAAAACATACTGCAATAATATTTATTTTTATTCACATTATTGTTTACAGTGTATGTGCATTTAAAATTACAGCCTTATTGATGACTCATCGCGAACTCATGGGATGGTCCAAATTTTTGTCCAATCAAATTACCTCTCTATAGAATGAAAATGTTCCTCCCCTAATACCAAATTCTGCTGACTAGCAATAGTAAGTAGCAAATCATAGCTCATCATAGCAGTGATATAAAGGCCATGGGCTATTTATAAAAATAGAAGGGGTCATAATATATGTCTCACCAAAACATCCCGTTTTAATAAGTAATATTTCAACACATAAATGAAAAATGCATCTATCAAGCAATTTCATGATGTTGTTAAAGAAGTAAAAAACCCATACCAATAATAATAATAATAATAATAATAATAATAATAATAATAATATATGAGTTTTGCTGCTAAGTGTTCCTATCAAAGCAATCATAAATGACAACGGTCCCAATCCTTTCAATCTAGCTTTTGTAATGGTATTTTGTGATGGCGAAAGGGTTGCCACTGTGTGTTTAGGGTCATAATCAGAAATCCTGGAGTGACAATTCCAGGCTCCCTGCTGTTAGAGAGCCATCTACTACATAACACAATAAGCACCCAAACAAACAAACCCAGTCGGAGGTCACAGCAGAGGCCTGGGCACCAGCTGTGAGTCTAATGGCCAAATTAAAACTAAACCAAGAGACTGAAATGCCACATGATAAGGCCGAGAGAAACCGCTTTGTGCACAGTTTGATCCAATTACGGGCTGGGCCAAGAATGCCAGGTTCCTGCTAGCTCATATGCTAACGTCCGAGTAACAGCAGGTGGAGAAAGTTTGATGTATGAAATGTTTGGCAGTAACATGTCTTAAATTTATCTAAAATGATAGAATAACATAGTACAGCTTGGCCATGGTTGAACTAAAACTATGGATTGAATTAGTACAACTTGGCAACGAAGGCAAACTTGTGGCCGGATTTTGATGTAACAGATTTCCAAGGTCTACAACAAAACCCCCGCCACAAAAGATGCAATATTTCCAAATTTGTTTGACATTATCACCACATGATCTGGTAGTGTGTGTGATGCAATAACAAAAGCTTTGTTGTGTAGTGTGAGCACCACAGAGATTCAGGTAGTCCTGTAGTGTAAGTGTGCCATAAAATGATAGAACAAATTAGTAAAACATGGCCACAATTTGATGGATCATGGAAAACTATTAGCACAACTTTACACGGTAAAAGAAAATAAAACACCTGGCTACAGTTTGCTAATATGTTTGCTCATTGAGTAAAATTTGGGTTTCCGAAGCAAAACCTTTTTACCGCAGGTTTAAAGGCTGTGCACCGTTAATGGAAAACTTTAAAGCCATTATATATTCTAGTAGTTAAACTGCAGAACTGACATTTCTATGATTAACCTTGCATCATACTCTAGCATCTCTAGGCTATTCCCTAAGTGCTCGTCACATTGGAGCACTTGGACTATTGCGGAAGAGATATCTTTGCTGACAGGCTGCCAGCTAGATTTCACCACGAGTTACCTGACTGGTGAACGAGTGGCTATTGCACTGCACTGCTATGGGGGTGTTTTAGCCTGAGATGGTTCCATAGCAATAATTCAAGTAAAGACGGGATATTAACTTAACCCTCAGGTTCTGTTTAGGCTTTGAAAGGCCTCAAGCGTTGTATGACTTTTCCTAATTCGATGAGGATGGATTATAATCAAGGTTCAAGGTTCCTGATACATGCTTTTATCAGGGGACGACAGGTGCAAAACATTAGTAGTGTTTCCTAAGGCAAGAATCATTACTACCATTAAGCATACTTAGGGTTAGTGATTTGAGCAACCATATAGCAATTAAATAAAAACCCCTTAACAACTGCACAGTTATTAATCAATACAGTTATTAAATCACATTTAATCATGAAAAATTACAATAATTTTTTTTTTTTTTTCAAATGGACTGCAACACCTTTCTAAACCATGCATGTCAACTTTGTGGAAAAATGTTAGTAATATCGTTTGAGTACCAATATTTTTATATTCCTACTGTATTTATTAATATTTTAAATTAATTAAGAGAGAAATAAAGGAAGAATGAATGAATGAATGAATGAATGAATATTAGGTTCATGAATATTGAATAGTGATGTAACTTTTGCCCAGTAGCTCTAACTGATTTGCTGAACAGCAGTTAATTGGATGTTAGCTATAGGAGGATTACCGCTTATCGCTTGTACATTCATTCAGTTTACTGCTGATGCAACTAGTTAGCAGAAGTCTCTGCTTCCCATGAATAACTGCAATTTTTTTTGTAGTTGTTGCAACATGGCCACAATAAAAGAAGCTCTCAGAATATATGTTTTTAGATGCGTGCCGACACCTCTAGTTAAATCATAGCTTGTTTTGTCTAGGCGGCATGTTTAGTCTTCTGTGTGGCATAAATAAAAACATGACACTTCAGAACATCAGGTTCTGTATACCAACACTCATCGGATCAAAGACAACTATCTGAATTGCTTCCAGCTTCACGTCTATCCACAAAGACAACGCTGTTTCACTTCAAAAAAAAGGAAAGGTGAACGAAAACCATGGAGTTGTGAATTTCTCGCGAGCACCTGTTCTTGCAGGGGTGCCTGTGGAAAGACAAACTCCCTATATGACTGAAGCTTGTGGCAACACTACATTCAATTGTTTTCACAAGGTCTTTTTCAAAGAGCACAATAAAGCTGTAAGTGTGGTGCTTTCCCTGACGAGTGCCTTTCAAATTGTTCCATCAGTGCTGTGAAATGCAGGGGCAATTGCTCGACCTGGCAAAGCACCGCTCGACACACTTATCAGCAAATGGCAAACCGCACAAGCAGAGAGATGCTATCATAACACTGTGGATACCTGGAAAACGCATTGCACTATGTGACACAATTTAGATTTGCAGAGTTGCATCACACGGATTAACTGGCGGGCGGAGTGAAGATTTAAATATGGAATTATCAAGGATAGCATTTTCCAGAACGTAAAACCACTTGTTTAAAGACAAGATGAGGTGGAGATGGCTGAGACTGAGAGTTAGCATTTTTTTTTTATGACAGCATTGTTTGAAATATATGAAATATATATATATAAACTTAAACATTTTATATCAGCTAACATTTCTCATTTTCATTTAGTAAGATGAAGTACTTAAATAAAAAAATAAACTAAAACTTCCAAACTATACACACATTAAAAAAAACATAAAACACTAGTAAAAATTCAATTAAAATGAAAACAAAATATAAAAATAAAATCTAATAAAATAATCTAAATTATAGTTGTAATTTATCACAAATATAATAGTTTTTTTTTTTTTTTTTTTTTTTTTTTTAATAAGTTTTACATTTTAATACTTCGACTGTTGTCCTGGCAGCTAAATTAAATAAAAAGTGGATATGCGGGACCAGGCTTGATGTCAGTGCCACTGAGAAACACAGACTTTAAAATATTAGGGTGGGTAAAAGATTTTTTTTCAGTTTTGGGTGAACTATTCCATTAATGCAACAACAACAGGAAGATTTTTTGTCATGGAAAGTTTAGCACCTCAAGGCTTTTTCTCCATAGAGGATTCATCTCTCCATACATGCCCCTTGCATCCACAGTGCTCTTTATATCATTAGTTTATGTCCGCGGCAAAATATAACACCATAGGGCTTTTCATTTATTAATCTGGCACTGAGATCAACCCCCTGGCAGGGCTGGATGGAAAAGCTTGCCAGCTGGGTCAGTCTGTGTCCAGGCCTCTGGCTGGGTTCACAATCTCCAGTGAACAAAACGAATCCGCTCGGAAGTTCTGTTCTGTCTCCACGCGCACCAGGCACCATCGCTATCAAACGTGACACAGTTTCGAAGACACCAGGGAGATGATTTTCTATTATTAGGGCGACATTCCTTCCATCTATTCAACCTGACATTACTCTGAACAGGAATACATTGCAAGCACCAAAGAACTTTGCTTGTACAATCAAATAAAAATAGGGCAAAGGGTATATATATCCAGCAGTGTGTATACATATGTACATTTTAAGCGATCCTTGAATTCAATCCAGTAATTTCAATAGGAACGTGTGCAATTGGGAATTTCACATGAAGGCGATTTCGCAATGGGTTGCAAAAGTTGGTTACCTGAAATTTGCTCACGTGACCAAACCAAAATTCACCACACCAAAAAGTGTCATTTCCACTACGTTAATAACATCCTGTGTTGGAAATGACACTTTCAACATTTTTTTTTAAATAAAATGTCTCACTTCTTTGTCATGCTAAGGTTAATTTAGTTTTATGTGTATCCTAAATGTACACCAAAAAATATATATATATTTTCTTACAATTTTTGTTTGTTTTCTTTTTTGTTGTTGTTGTTTTTACACTCTCTTTGGTGTAGGATTAAGCAAACAAAAATATATATAAATTGTAAATGATCACACTATAAATATGAGATATTTCTAAATATGAGAGTTTATCATTATTATCATCATTAACAATCATTAATATCATTAATTTGTTAATATCATTATTAACAAATTAACACTTTTACTTATAGTCACAAAATATTTAAATTTTTTAACTTTTCAAAGAAAGAAATGAAAGAAAGAAATCAAAGAACCCTGATCACAGTTTCAATTAAAATATTAAGCAGCTCGACTGTTTTTTTGTTTTTTTTTAAACATTGATAATAGTAATAAATGTTTCTTGAGCAGCAAATCGGCATATTAGAATGTTTCTGAACGATCATACGACACTGAAGACTACAGTAATGATGTTGAAAATTCAGCTGTGATTTTTATAGATGCACCTTTTGTGAGCATAAAAAAACCCTTCTTTCAAAAAACATTAAAAGATCTCACCGACATCAAACTTTTGAATGGAAGTGTTTAACAATAATAGGGGGAAAAATCTTACTTGAATTCTTAAAGTCTAAATCAACACATAAACTGCCTGAAACACCTCTAAATGTACAGCGCTGACTTACAATGAAAATTTTGACATTTGAATTGTAAGAAATTTTGACACTTGAAGAATAAGACTTGGCACCCCATCACCAGAATCACTGAATCCACATGAAGCCAGTCTACTGGTCTATGTCACACAACAATGAGAGATGTTGGTGTTCCCTGGATATCATTAGCATAATCGTCCCCCCCAAAAAAATAAATCACGCTGCAATCTTACCAGCAATAGTGGCTCTTTTTGGCAGGATGGTGACAGCGCCGACGGCGGCATCCTCAAGGCCTTGAATAGGGCTGTTCTTGGCTCCCCAGCTATCCGACCCAATCCACAGGAAATGGCCCACTTGATCTGCTCTTTTACTGGCATTAAGGATCCCCCTGCGAACATTCCCACACATAGAACCATTACCATGACATTGAGGCCCTCTGTGACTCTTCAGGAGAGCAATTGCAATAGCATCCAGATTGAATTGCTATTGAGAATAAAATACAAAATAGCAATTTTGAATCAGTTGACTGACTGATGACATGTTGATGTTATAAATCAATACCCCTAGCGGCTGAGCTTATCCAGCAAACATGATATAAACCCCTGAAGTGAACCCTTGATTTTTATCTAAGTAATAGCTTTCAGGCCAGTAGAGTATTGACTTCTTGTCATCATGAACTTTTACATTGTTATTTTTGGAGCTCAAAAGGGAGCAATTAATTGTTTGAAAATTGAATTTTTTGCAATTTCTGCTTCCTCTTCCTTGGCTGGCAATGCTGTCAACAGCTTACCGAATATCTTCGTCGTAAGCAAAAATAATGACCGCCCGGGCATGACGTGTCTCCAGCAGCTGTCGGATAATCTTGTCAAAATCAGCCTGCTTGTGGTCATGGGGGATCTTCAGGGACTGAGCGATGCAGATTCCACCTAGAGAAAGAAAAGAAAGAGACACATGAGTGAAGCCAATGATGCCTTAAAAATGGAAGAACATTAGCATTTTAACGTTCGGTTATTTTTTGGTACAAAATAATAACATTCCAGGAATGTTCTCTTTTGGTTCTTTTTGTAACCAAAATTAAGTACCAAGTGCATTTTCCAATTGTTATTTTTAGGCTTTAGTTTTATAACCACAAACTAACCTTCCCAGAATGCTGAAGGGAGGTTTTTGTGACAACCTCAAGAGAACCTATACAGAACGTTTTCTAATGCAACTACATGTCAACTCTCATTAGAGTATCGTTAGGCTTGTCTACTTAAAATCTGTCAACACTGAAACTCCCCCAACAGACATTCTACTAACTATAAGTAACTTTGCAACTACATGTCAACTTATTCTACTAACACGAACCCTTACACCTAACTCCAACCTAACAGTCTACTAATACTCTAGCGAGAGTTAGTTGACATGTAGCTGCAAAGTTACTTATAGTAGTAGAATGTCCAAAGTGGACCATGAAAATAAAATTTTAGCAAATGTTAGAGGGAGGTTATTTTATTTATTTATTTTTGATAACCTAAAGAGAACCTATACAGAATGCAATTGAATGGGTATCTGTAGATTTTATTTTTCTAACTATAAACTAACCTTCCCAGAATGATGTGTATAGAAAATTAAGATATAAAATTGCATCCATATCTATTGAAGACCCCTGACCTAGATGACTTTCTTCTCTGCTAAACTCCTGACGAATGTCTCAGGGGAAAGGTCTTTAACAGCACTGCGAATGAAAAGTACTAGGGTATTTCAAAATCCATCAACAGTTCTGCAGGTTTTGAGTCAGAGAGAAATGAAATATGTCACTTTCTTATACCAACCAATTTTTTTATATATGACTATTCTACGTGATAGACAGGATCACTCTGCTTAGGAACAACAAAATTCAAAGCTTTTCAGCAGAGATGTAAGCGAAAGTGAAATACAGCTTCCTCTTTTTTTATATGCAGGTTGATGACAAGTGCAAATCTCCCTGGTGATTTATTAGATGGACAACATCAATATCTGGGTCCGTGCCCGCTGCCCTGGAGAGGAGCTTTTATGAGCTTGGCATCAGAAGATTGGAAATGCGATAAAAAGGGACAGACAAACGATGTAAACCCATCGCAGTGGTTTCAATACACTGGCTTTTCTGGAAAGAGAGGCGCCAAACTTGGCATCGTTCCACGTTTGTCCCGATGAAATCCCACAGCAGTGCTCTTCTGTTTCCGTTCATTTCACAGTGAATTTAGCCATGGGAATTTTTCCCATTATCTGGAATATTCATTGGGGAACCTCAAACTGTTCTGCTGTTCTAAGATAGATGAATCCCATGGAACAGCATGAATGTCAGAGTGGGATTTGTTTATTGCGATTCAAATGTGTTACATGAATGCAAGAACACTTTCACAAATGCTAATGTGGTCTAGACAGGTCATCCGAAATACAGTTTTACTCACAAACTTCAATTACAAATTGAACTGACTAACAGAGGAGAACACGAATACCTTCAACCTGATTTAAAGAAGCAGCTCATTTGAGACATTTGTTCATGAATCAGAATGTACTGCTCTTCTTTTAATTCATTGCATTCGGGTAAATATGATTTATTTATTATAAAATATGATTTATTTATAGATTTTTTTGCAAATCAGTGCTTGTGAATCATGAAAAAAAAAATTCTGATTCGGTAATTGATTCGTTAGAATGATTCAAACTGACTAACTTGAGAGTGGGCTATATGAATCCTTTTGACTGACTGATAAAAAGCAGCAGCTCATATGAGTCATTTGTTCATGAATCATGCTGTACTGCTCTAGCAGCATGTTTAGTCGCTTTTTCACCATCGGGCCGAGTGGTTCTCATTACATAACCGCTCCATTCCGTGCTGATCCGGGCCAGCTGGTACGGTTACGGTTTCATTTCCCACTGTGGGGCTAATAACGGTTGCTCTTTGGAATGTAGGCTAATACAAAAGTGTCAGTCGTAACTCGTAACACAATGGTTTACTGATGATTTGAGATGTAAATAACACCCGTGTTATAGAGGATGATCAGATATTTATTTTAATTGTATTATTCATTTGTGTTTACGTCGCTCAAATAGACCGCTTAGGCAGCTACAGAGAATCTGGTAGCCAGGCAACAGACAAGTGACCAATCCTGAGTGGCGACACCACTTCACGAATTCTACCAGCACGATTCAGGTTAGACAACTGTGTAGAGAAAGGTTTGTAATCATGCCATGCCAGACCAGGCTCAAGTGGAAAGGCTCACAGCTGGAACCTTTCCTTTCCATTCTAAGAACCGTTTGGTCCGACGGTGGAAAAGCGGCTTTTATTTCCAATCAGTTGTTCATTTAGCATTTTCCCACCCTTTTAACGCAGTACATTACATTCATTCAGACTACAACCTTACAATTCAGATAAAACATGATTTCTTTATTGTAAAATATGATTTCTTTATCATCTTTGCGAATCAGTTTTGTGCAAATCATTAAAAAAATAATGGCAATGGTAGATTCAGTGACTGATTCGTTAGAATTATTCAAATTAACTCGAGAGTACATCATTGTTTTTGTTTTTTTGTTTGTTTTTGTTTTTTGAGCCCACAGACATTTAGTATTTCCTGGCCTTTTAACTCTTTACAATACACCAATTCAAACTGCAAACTGACAACTCATAAAATATGATTTCTTTATTCTTGTTTCATAAATCAGTTTGTGTGAATCATGAAAAAGAATGATACTGACACATTCAGTGACTGATTCATTAGAACTTACTCAAGAATACATAAATTGCCCTTTACAGACTGATGAAAAGAACAGCTCATGTCATACGTCATTTGTTTGTGAATCAGACTTTACTGGTTTTCCCACCCGTTTGACAGAGTACAGTCGTGGCCAACAGTTTTGAGAATTACATAAATATTGGAAATTGGAAAAGTTGCTGCTTAAGTTTTTATAATAGCAATTTGCATATACTCCAGAATGTTATGAAGAGTGATCAGATGAATTGCATAGTCCTTCTTTGCCATGAAAATGAACTTAATCCCAAAAAAAACTTTCTACTGCATTTCATTGCTGTCATTAAAGGACCTACTGAGATAATTTCAGTAATCGTCTTGTTAACTCAGGTGAGAATGTTGACGAGCACAAGGCTGGAGATCATTATGTCAGGCTGATTGGGTTAGAATGGCAGACTTGACATGTTAAAAGGAGGGTGATGCTTGAAATCATTGTTCTTCCATTGTTAACCATGGTGACCTGCAAAGAAACGCATGCAGCCATCATCTCGTTGCATAAAAATGGCTTCACAGGCAAGGATATTGTGGCTACTAAGATTTCACCTAAATCAACAATTTATAGGATCATCAGCAACGTCAAGGAAAGAGGTTCAATTTTTGTAAAGAAGGCTTCAGGGCATCCAGAAAGTCCAGTAAGTGCCAGGATCGTCTCCTAAAGAGGATTGAGCTGCGGGATCGGAGTGCCACCAGTGCTCAGGAATGGCAGCAGGCAGGTGTGAGCGCATCTGCACGCACAGTGAGGCCAAGACTTTTGGAAGATGGCCTGGTGTCAAGAAGGGTAGCAAAGAAGCCACTTCTCTCCAAAAAAAACATCAGGGACTGATTGATCTTCTGTAGAAAGTATCGTGAATGGACTGCTGAGGACTGGGGCAAAGTAATATTCTCCGATGAAGCCCCTTTCTAAATGTTTGGGGCATCTGGAAAAAGGCTTGTCAGGAGAAGAAAAGGTGAGCGCTACCATCAGTCCTGTGTCATGCCAACAGTAAAGCATCCTGAGACCATTCATGTGTGGGGTTGCTTCTCATCCAAGGGAGTGGGCTGACTCACAATTCTGCATAAAAACACAGCCATGAATAAAGAATGGTACCAAAACACCCTCCAACAGCAACTTCTTCCAACAATCCAACAACAGTTTGGTGAAGAACAATGCATTTTCCAGCACGATGGAGCACCGTGCCATAAGGCAAAAGTGATAACTAAGTGGCTCGGGGACCAGAACGTTGAAATTTTGGGTCCATGGCCTGGAAACTCCCCAGATCTTAATCCCATTGAGAACTTGTGGTCAATCCTCAAGAGGCGGGTGGACAAACAAAAACCCACTAATTCTGACAAACTCCAAGAAGTGATTATGAAAGAATGGGTTGCTATCAGTCAGGATTTGGCCCAGAAGTTGATTGAGATCATGCCCAGTCGAACTGCAGAGGTCCTGAAAAAGAACGGCCAACACTGCAAATACTGACTCTTTGCATAAATGTCATGTAATTGTCGATAAAAGCCTTTGAAACGTATGAAGTGCTTGTAATTATATTTTAGTACATCACAGAAACAACTGAAACAAAGATCTAAAAGCAGTTTAGCAGCAAACTTTGTGAAAACTAATATTTATGTAATTCTCAACTTTTGGCCACGACTGTACATTGTTTTAATTCAACTGAATAAAATATGATTTATTTTTGTTTCATACATCAGATTGTTTGAATCATGAAAAAAAAAAAAAATGACTGACAGATTCAGTGACTGATTGAATGACAGTGATTCTGTAATGTCTAGCTTTTGTTTTGTTCATGTTCATAGTTTCATGTTCATGTGTCATTGTCACTGTCATTGTCATGTGTCTTGTTTATCCATGTGTTCCAGTTGTCATGTGATACCCCTATTTGTCATGTGATTCCCCTGTTTGTCATGTGATCCTGCCATGTACTCTTTGTCATGTGATTCCCCTGTTTCATGTCGTGTTTTCATTGGTTCGTGGGTTAATCATTGTTCACAGGTGTTCATCGTTTGTAATTAGTCTGTCTATGTAAACCCTCATGTTTCCATTGTTCCTTATTGATGTTTGTGGATTGTATGCCCTGTAACCACTGTTGGTGAGTCTATGTTGTTCCTGTTTAGAGTTGCATCGGGTCTTTGGATTAATGTTTGTTTCATAGATGTATAAATAAAGCTGCACTTGGGTTCTCACCTCAACTCGCCTCCAGTGGATCCTTTGTTACAGATTCAAACTAACTAAGTGCATGGCTCCTTTTGAGCTGAAGTGATCAAAAGAAGCAACTCTTGTGACTCATTCATTCATGAATCAGACGGTACTTGTCTGTGCTTGTCTATGGTTCTTTTTCAAGCCCACAAACATGTTTGTTTTTGTTTTGTTTTTTTTTGTTTTTTTTTATATATTATGATTTTCCCACCCATTTTTACTCATTCCATTCCATTAATACAGAACATAAGCTAAAAGCTGAGGTAAAATATTATATCTTCATTACAAAATGATTTCAGTATCTTTGCTTTGCTTTGTGAGAATCATGAAAAAAAAATAACACTGACAAATTCAGTGACTGATTCATTAATCTGATTCAAACAAACTAACTCGGGAGCACATGATTGTTTTTTTTTATTTTGTTTTTTTACCATTTTACAAATTCAACAATTCAATAAAAACAACAAATCCAATGCAGAAACCCAAAGTCAGATAAGAAATGCATAGGAAATTGTTATTTTATACTGAAATCCGACAATATTACACACTGACATGACCGAAACGGACTTGCTATGAGTGTTACAGAGGAAACATAAAGGTATGATGAATATGTCATTTCCTGCTGTACTGTACCACATCAGATTAACCTGCTACATCTTGAAAGGAAGTCCAAAATCAGAACCTTTCCGGCCTTTCGAGCTGAGTTAATGTGATTTAATTGATCTGTCAACTAATGTTAACTGACCAATTAGGATCTTCCAGAAGCATGTCACCAAGTGGCAAGACACGGTAAATTGACACGGACAGGCCCTGCAGACACCAATTATAATTAAATCCCTCTTAACCATGGGTTTCAATCCCAACATGTCTTGGAAAATACACACGGCATGCTGACAATGTATGCAGCATGAGTCACCAAAGCGAATACAGCCTGTTTTTTCCCTGAACAGCACGTCATGTAATCCAGTCATTGTTTATGGGTCTCTCTTTGTCTTTTCACCAACACTGGCGTTCCTCTCAGTCAAGATATTTTTAAGTGTGTTGGTATGTCATCATTGTTAAACCTCTGCATATCCCCGTCACTAATTTCAGCCCTACAATATCCCTTTGGGCAGTTTGAAAAATTGAAACTCCTGTTACTTCAAAGCAAAGTCCATTAAGCCTTGAAATAAAATACCTTTATGTCTTATCCACCTGGACACATTTTCATTTGTATGTATCTAATGTGATTTACTGTACAGTACGTTCAAGCTTTGCATTTTATCAGTATTTGCAAGCCGGTAACCCTGACAAAGCAAAAACATTTTCTGTTTTCTGTGCTGAAGTTGACAGAAAAAAGAAAAAGAAAAAAAAAACTGTAGAATTATGTGCAATTGATTAAAGCATGGTGAAACGTGTTCAACAGAACTGCAGTTGGAAAATATGTGAAATACACACATCTGTGAGTGACTATCAATTAAATATAAATTTTGTTTTTTCATTATAACTGTTATGATAATTATTGATAGGAATAGTAATAATACTAATAATATGAATTCAGTCATGCAAAAGAAAACCCTTTAACATAATGTCAATAATAACAACAACAACAACAACAACAATAATTATAATGTAGCTTGCAAGTTGCTCAAACACGCATTTCAATATGGAACGAGGTTTAAGCCTTGCTTGTGAAACTGGGGCATTATGTATGGAACATTGGTATCTTGTATGCTGTATAACCAGTAAGCACAGTGATTTTGTCAGGATTAAAAGGTCAAGCACTTCGCTTCCAGTCATGACTAATAACCTTCCTCAACAAAATCACTGTCAAATGTATTGTCAGTTAATTAAAAAATAAGTCACATCTATAATGGTTTTAAGGGTCAGCTCAGGTAAAACTCTGCATGTTGACTTTTTACAGCGCATGTTCTTAGCTCGAAGCTTGCCTCAAATTTAAGTGTCGCTCAAAGGAGATAAAAGTGAACAGATCCGTTAAAGTAAAACCAGGTTTAGTAGAAGGACTCTGACATTTCTCAAGGGCAATACTGTTATTCACATCCATAAAGCCGGAAGGCACGTCTAAGTTCTGGAAATGATCTCTTACAGACTGCAGTGGCTTGACCTGGATCTAATTCCTAATCTTGTACCGTCTGAAATGACCACCATAATCCAGGGCAAACCTCAAGACACAAGGACTTTCTCAATGGAGAACCTTTTTGATCCAAGTTCCCTTGAAGTACTGAGCTTTTTACATATAACAAACGTACAAATCATATCAACTACACAACTGCCTCATTTAAATACATTTCATCCCCTTGGAATTATAAGGTTCTGTCTGTCATTTTTTTGTCAAAATTGAGTTATCCACATATTCTTATTCTCTTATTCTTATTTAATTATATATATTGATGTTGTGCACATTTTGGTACATTTTATTTAGAAAACAAAAAGGTCGATTGGAAAGCAAAAACTTTAAAGCTCAATATTACAAAACTGCTCAGAATGCAGATAGAACCTTATAATTCCAAGGTGGCGATTTGGATGTTAAAGCTTGTAAATCATGTAAAATCTTATAAATAATATAAAATGCACACGGTGTTGTTATTGTTACGTAGCTTCAAGTAATTGAATTATTTCAGTAATTGAAGTAAAGCTAAAATAAAATATAAGTATTTTGTTTTAAAAAAAAAAAAACTAGTGTGTAAGTAGTGTAACTAAATCCAAAAACAGAAACACAAAACTGCTAAAACATACACACAAATACAGAGACATTTATTTATTATTAAGTGTATTTACATTTTTCATTTTCATACGAGTTTACTTTTATTATTGTTCAAAACAATGGTTTAATAATTTTGCATGTTACTTTTTTGTTGTTGTTGTTTCATAAATTGTTGTTGTAAAATTGTGAACTTATAAACCCCCTCCGAGAAAATTCACTGGAGTAAAAAGTGTGACAGTTCCCATTCTCCCCTATTTAAAATGAAAATGTGTAATTCTGAATAATTCATCTACTATATATTTATAGATATCGGACAGACTTGTGTGGCTTGTATGTATCGGCGGCAGCTTTAAATAAACATATTTTCTCTGGGTCCATCGCAAAAATGTGAGGCTGCTTTATTTCCCCCATACAACAAAATGGAGTGACCTACAAACGTTTGATTTATTGATTTACAAACCAAGATACTAAGTCGAAAATTGTGAATGTCGTCACTCGAAGAAGGTGAACAGAACGCCATTTTAATGAACAGTCTCTGGTAATTGGTTCTTTGGAGATTGTTGATGCCTTGTCTTTTCATCATGGTGCTTCAACAGCCATCAGAGACACTCAGAGAAATAAATGTTTGAGATTCAAGACACTTCCTGTCATTAGAGGGTAATTTATGCTACATGAATGTGGAGAGGTCTGTTTAGACGAAACACGAAATTGAGGCTTGTCGTCAACATGCAATCAGACGCTCGGAAGCAGGTGGATTCACCATGGAGATCGCAACCAAAATGATGTGCACTGCGTGCACTGCAAAAAGTGATTTTCTTACTCAGTATTTTTTTTTTTTTTTTTTTTTTACAGTACAAGTATCTAAACATTCTCAAAACAAGGTACGTTTATTTGAGAAGCAAAGTAATGTTTTTTTTTTTTTTTTTTCAGAAAAAAGACATTTACACTATACTGTCTTAAAAAGGTAAATATTTGTATGTGTTTGGCCATTCATTTACACAACAGCAGCATCCAAAATGTACGATTTTGGAAATGATACTGTTGTTTATATATTCAAAGTCAAAGTAGTCCAATGTTGTTTTCGATCCCCATTGACTTTCATTGCATGGGCAAAAAAATCAAATTATATATTGTGTTCTGCAAAAGAAAAAGAGTCATACATGTTTGGAACAACATAAGGGTGGGTAAACGAGATTTTTCATTTTTGTTTGATTGATCCCCTTAAGTTTATTGCATTGGATCAAGGGGCAAGTGTTTGTGTAATGAATCTGTGAGGAACATAATCCAACATATAAGCACTATATAGTTGGTGATGAACTACAGACAGAGATAATAAGCATATCTGTGTGATAGTAGCGAATTGAGGAGATTAAGCCCCCAAAATTAGAGCTAATCTGCTCCGTGAATGAGGCTGGCGAGCGAAACGACTGGATTTCACTTACACACATTGATCTTGCTCTAATCCCTCAAAAAAGCCCATTTCCCACTGATCGTATCATTGCGGCCCAGACCTCACTGACATTTCTGTTATTTCAGTTTGTTCATGGTTATGTGATGTTCTGCCTTGATCCAATCAATCTCAGATTATGGACAGTTTCTACTCAGAAACACTTAAAAATTGCTCACTTACTGGTAGGCCTACTGGATGATATTTAAAATAGTGAAAATGATTATTTCATTTCTACATCGATATACTACATACGAATGACAATGACACTTTACTATTTTAAATGTTTCCCAAAGAGCCATGAGATGACTAAATGGGGAAGTCTTTTTAGAAATGGTCAACAACAAGGGGGAACAATAATAAATAAACTTTTTTAAATAATAAAATTTCGATGAAAAGGATTTGTTCACTTCTCAATTAAAATTTCCTGATAATTTACACACCCCCATGTCATCCAAGATGCCCCATGTATTTCTTTCATCAGTAGAAAAGGGAAAACATTCCAGGGATTTTCTCCCTTCAGTGGGGTTCAATGGGTGGAAGGTCCAAAGTGCAGTTTCAGTGCAGCTTCAAAGAGTTCTACGCAATCCCAGATGAGGAATAAAGGTCTTATCTAGCAAAACGATCAGTGATTTTATAAAACAATATATACTTTTTAACCACGAATGCTCATCTTGCACTAGCTAGAATTCCGGAAGTGGAGATGCTGCTAAGTGTATTACTGCCCTCCACAGGCCAAAGTTTGAACTAACTAGGTCCTAATATACTTAGTAGCATCTACACTGGTGGAATTCTACAACAAGAGGATGAAGTGAGTTAGAGCATTTGTGGTTAAAAAAAGTATATCATAATTATATAATACTTGTTTAAGCGATTGTTTCGCTAGATAAGACCCTTATTCATCGTCTGGGATTGTGTATGCACTAAGTTACACATAAACTACAAGTTTGGACCTTCCACCCATTGGACCCCACTATAGAGAAAAACCCTGGAATGTTTTCCTCAAAAACCTTAATTTATTTTCGACTGAAGAAAGAAAGATACGAACATCTTGGATGACATATTGACCACATGGTTCATTGGCCAGAATCTTTCAAAAACATCATTGTTTGGTGCTAAGAAAAAATGTGTCTAATTGAATTAATCAATTACATAATCACATACCTTTTCCAGAATATGCAAAATGTTAATAATTGATGAATAACGATCACAAAACAAAACAATAAAACAGTCATGGATCATCCAGGTAATGACACACAGTAAGAATCTTACTGAATGTAAACTTTTGAAGAGGGTAATTTTTTATAAATTAAGCTATTTTGTTTGTTTCTTTTTTGTCTTATGGACTATATGTAAACATCTTGTATGTAAAATATCTTATTCAGGAGAGTACTAAAAAAAATAACACGCATTTTGTATGATCCCTCTTATTTTGTTAAAATAGTTAACACTGCAGATTCTCATACATGCCTATTAAAAAAAAAAACTGATTCACAGTAATTGAACTACTTTAAATGATGAGAATATAAAGTTATAAAGTTCTCTCCACATAATTATATTTTCTTGTAGAAAAAGTTGTTTGCTAGTGAATGGAGTCAAGCTCCATCAATGAAATTTTCAGTGGCAGCTGTTTGCATGAGGTTACGGTAAAAGGAGTGTGTGGGCTTTGACTGCTATGCAATTTTGTGGATATTAGACACTGGTCTCATAAAGAACTCTAGTTATTGCCCATCTTGGCACTCTACCCTGCTGACAGAACTTCAAGGATGAACGGCAAAAATCTATCAGTATTATGAATGACAAAATATTGATCTAGGTAATCATTTTTAGGTTAATTCATGTCTATTCCCAGGCCAGAGCAATGGTCTGAAATATGACTTCATTCCAGGGCCGCTAAATCTAAAGATTACACACAGAGTGTCAGAACTTACAAGGTCAACCTTGAGAAACGGGCTAAACTCTGGCAAGCTTGAGTGATCTGACTGTAGTAGCTAAATCGCAACTTCAAGGTTGTAATTAAAATTGCAGGGCAATTCTGCGTGCCACTCAGCGAGCCTCTCTATCATACGGCCTTACAAAAAACTCAATATCCGTGGTTTGAGCCAGCGCAAATCCAATAAGATGCCCCTACAGTTTCTCATTTGTGTATATTGGTAAGATGGCATAACCAATCAAGATATCACATCGTCTTAAATGGCCTTGCATTGCGTTTCATGTTGATTTGTGGCTTCAAGGGAAAGTTGTTTGTATGGGCCAGCAATTAATCTCTATTGAATATGTAACAAAGGCGAATCATTGTGAGGCTGCGGGCAGAGAAACTAAGGTCTTTCATCATCCTCTTGTCTTCCATCTTAAGAGGGTGAAGCTCCGGTATCTTCATCACTACAGGCACAAATTATCCTCTTCAATTCTTCTATCAAAACTTTGTGATGCACAGAGCCAAGCATCTCTTCAACTTCCTTCAGTAACACACAGTCTAGACTTTCTATTCACCAAGCTGACCTAGAAACAGCTGAGCAAACTGTGCCTCACCAAAGGCAATTCGTTACGACATAGTCTGTAGACTTTGCAAACCAATTATATTTACACACTGCAACAATGTCAGACAAGATCATCAGGCCAATCTATCTTTGTTGAAGCACCTCACATCAAGGTACATGTTTTTTTATTCTTTGTTTAGTTTTGTTTGTTAAATGCAGAATAATGGTTGTGTATGAACAAAAAGAAAGACCATGATTCTGCACAATATAAATATTAGTAATTTGTTGTATCACCCAATATTGAATTTGTCATTGTGGATGCTCACTTCACTACTTTTGCATCAACATTACCTTAAGCATCTTTACCACTCACTTTATACAAATTGGGTTAAAAAAACAATGTTACGGTTTGCTACAATGTTGGTAGTATGTAAATGAACAATATTTATTCATTCTCAGAGTTACCTGGACCAAGAAACGTATGTTTGTCAGGAAAAGTTCTTTTGACAGCTCCAGGGCTTTCCTGAAAATTACAGATTGTACTTCTGCATTTTTGCATCCCCGCCCACAGATATTCAGATAGACCGAGGGTTATTAACAGAACAGTTATTGTAAGGCAGGGGTGTCCAAACTTGATCCTGGAGTGCCACTGTCCAGCATAGTTTAGCTCCAACCCCAACTAAACACCCCTGAACCAGCTAATCAAGGTCTACCAAGCATACTAGAAACTTCCAGTTAGGTGTGTTGAGACAAGCTGGAGCTAAAATCTGCGGGACAGTGGACCTCCAAGTCCGAGTTTGGACACCCCTGTTGTAAGGGTAAATGTATCATTTAAAATAGAATTGTACTATGTCTACTCTTTAAACAAACAGCTTTCTTGCCTGTATGCAACAGCATTTTTCTTGGGCGGAAAAGACAGAACAGCAATTTGACCTAAAACACTGTTTGCTTTCATCAGTTTAAAATGCTGACTTTAAACACAGAGATTTTTCAGATTTTCGGTTGTGACATTCACTCTGTATTTATGGTTCTTTGCAGACTAACTGCTGCTTACAATACACTGGATCCTTCACTGGAAACTGAAAGTAACTCACTCCCACTAAACGTTTACTCTTTGAATTCTTGCCCCTGGGAGCAATGCAAGTCAGCACTACTATGAATACATGTTTTCTAAGAAGTATTTCCTACTGAATCAAGGCGGCATTTGACATGGCCAGTCATCATCCTCATCATCGTCAAGTCGCCTGAGCGGTGGCTCGTAGCGATCTCAACATGCGAAATGAATGACCGTGACCGATGGAGAGGTTCCATTCTTGTATAAGGGAAGAAATGGAACTTTCACCAATCTGCTGAATCCATGTTCGGCGTGGGCAACCAGGTGCGTGTCATTCAGTACGGCAGGCAACAGCTCCAGCAAGGGAATCATGAGCGGGATTATAATTTACAAGCCAGGCCACATGTCCAAACAGAGCTGTGTGATCAGTGATTGTTGTCAGCCTCGTACGCTAGATGACAGTCGCATTTGTTATGAGGTTGAACCAGGGTATATGCAGGATTTGATGCTGACAGCAAATGGGAAATAATTGCACCCTTTTGGCATCTTGCAATTGAATAGTCCAAGTCTCAGAATCTTACAGGAGGATTGGCAGCACACACACATGGGATAGAATTTAAAAGATAGGGTCTCAAAAGATCTTATCGCAAGCAGCCAGAGCAATTCGGCATAAGATACTAGCCATGCACATTCCATTTGAGTTTTGTATGCTGCCCAGATACTGTATGTAAGCTGTGACATTTTCCACCTGCTGTCTCATGACAATGATGTTCCCAGTCCTTGCCTCTGCAGAAAAGTGTCAGAGCCAGAATGCAGCCCTGTCTGACTACAGCTAATTCCTGTATTTAATCTGGCGATAAATTGATGCAAAAGATCATACAAATAAATGAGTTTGGTGTTACAACAAAACTGAGCAGAACTCAACTTCACGCAAAAGAGCAAATCAAGCAATACCCTTTATTCTTGTTATTCAGAAGTATCTTTGTGTTACTTGAAAAGATTAACAATGTAAGGAAGACCACCGAAAAGATGACAAGGAAATGTCCAGTCTGTACACGCAAATTTAAATGGATGGATGTCTTTGTGGTCTAAAAGCTTTGTACATCATTCCGATTTCCTGCATCAATTACATTTTCTACTTTCACCATGAGAAATGTGACAAACACCCATTAATATCATAGCAATTCAACTCAGAGCGAGTCAGAACAGACAATAAACTGTAAAAAATGCATTTTTGTTTGACAAAACATGAGCTAATTTTGCCTCTAGGAATGACTGATAATACAATTGCACACCCCATCATGCAAGTTAGTCAAAATCTCAAAAGCTGGCTCATTTGAAAGGCAGGCATGTCACTGCAAGAAGCCTTTTTTGAATTGCTTTCTTACTGTTTTCTGTCTTGCGCCTGTGGAAAAATTATCAAAAGTCTCACTTTTGCAATCACACCCTACAGGAAATATCATACTGCAACAGACTATGTAAAACATCAGCAAAAAATTGCCAGAGACTATTGTATTATATTATATTAAGGAACTAATAGTACTTTGTAAATGTAGAAAGGTATTTTTTTCTTAAATTATAACATCAACTTGGTATCACAGACAGTTAATGGGCCTCATTCATACAACACAAGCAGAACAAATTTTTGTGTAAATAGTTCTTAAAGCCATTCTGATATAAATTTTTGGATTCATGAACATTTTTTCAAAATGCAATCTCGGGGTCAGTCAACATTGGCCTTAACCCATAGCCTTCCTTGGTTACATTGAAGTAGGGGCTGTAAAACCCTGTCTTCATGTTGGCTGGAGGGACCAGCTCAATCCTTTAAGACAGGGCATTACTCCACAGCACAAAAGTGAACTGGATGCCCCTGAACTAGGGAGGGCGCAGGGCGAACTGAATTTCATATCTGAGTCTGATGGTCCGAAAGTACCAGCTAGGGAATGCTAGCAGGCTCCCAGAGACCATACCATCATGCCAAAAGAGAACCACAGACATACCCGCGGTGGGGCAGCGAGGTGGAGGGCAGGGACCCAACTCGAGAGGCACTGGGGCTGCCCTAAATGGGGTCTGAGTGTACGGTGCAATACTGACCTGGCTCCGCGATTGGACAGAGGGTGCTTGAGAAGGTTTGGTAATGGTTTGGTTACGTTCTCAAACTGCACGTTGCTGTCTGCTGGCAATTGAAGGGGATGAGAATGGCAAGGCATCGCATCCCACGCTGTCATCCTACCTTCTTGTGAAGAAGGGGACGAAAGTGGCAAGGCATAGTGCCATACACTGCTATCTTCACCTTCTTGAGATGAGGGGAATGAGAGTGGTGAGGCATAGCATCGCACAATGTCATCCACACCCACTTGGGATGCAGAGATAGAGGAAAGTTCTCCTTATTGAGGAGTTCTCCTTATCTCCTTAATTTGGGTACCGCTGGCTATGACGCCATTGGTGGAACAGAGTTTTGATTCAACAAAATATTCTCTGTCCGGCTCTCCTCTGGGAAAACAGAACCTGCATCCAACTTTAGGTTACCCATCTCATGGGTGGTGTTTCATCGTCCACTTGAAAGATTTAATGTCGGTTAAGATTGGTGGCACTGTCTTCTTGCGAGGGCTCGAAATACACTACAGCTAGTTGTGGCATAGTTTTTTTTTTTTTTTTTTTTTCGCAGGTGACCCACACCATTGGCGAGCTCTTGACTGCCTCAGCCTGCTACTGGCTACCTGCACAATCCTTGACAGTGTCACTGAAAAAAAAAGATCCTTGATGGGAGGATCAAAAAAACGTGCTTTGGCGATGGGCCGAGGGCCTGTGCTGTGTCATTAGTCACTTTGCGCAGCTCAACTCCGGCTCAGAACAACCCTCACGCATTGTGAGTGCTTTGGCATTCTGTAGACTTGCAGGGTGGCCAACGCATGCAAGGCAGATGATGTTTGCTGATGTAGAGATGTAAAAATTACTGGAGTATGTTTTACAAAAAAAAAACTTCACTCTTTCTACTTAAATTTTTCCTTTAATTCACTGTTACTTGCATATTTCACTGTAATTATTTGTAAAAATGTACTTGCAGTTTCTGAGTGAAATTTGTTTCTACACTATTTTTTTTCCTCCCGGTCTGGCAAAATTTTCTAAAAGTTATAATAATTCCTCTGCCTCTGTGGTAAACAATCATAAGTGGTTTGCAAGATTACCAACTGAAAGTCATATAAAAACATTTGGATCCAAACTAACTCTAATCAGTGTTTTGGACTTGGCTCTCTGACAATGCATCCCCCAAGAAGCCACCGTGTTTGTTTAGAGGATAGCGAGGGAACACACACATTAATATTTTACCTGCATTCCCGAAAATCCTCCAGTGACAGTAGTAAAATATCCCTGGATCTCATCCATGAGCAAGCTTTCTGTCAGCGAATCAACAAGGCTCACTTTGCTGCTTCGGCAATCCTTCAATAAAAGCATATTTATGTCATATGTCTGCTTCACATTGTTTTCATCTCACAAGGAAGGTTTCTTAGTCATTTTAGGACATTCTCACATCCTCCTCAAGGCATGAACGCTGCTCTTTTTATTGGTGATTCTCACTGTTGTTAAATGCCTCAACCTCTCTAGACTGTCTTGTATTGTTTGATATGTCTCCCAATGTCTTTCTGGAGAGAAATCAGAGGATATAAAAACAATCATGTCTTTCTGAGTGCTTGCGTGTTACATGCCAGTTACGATTTTTCACCTAGACGAATTTCATTGTCTAATTACCAGTGTCATTGCAGCCTAATGTGTATAGAAGATCAAAAACAGAGCCAAGAGGAAGGAAATGACTTGCTGGCGAAGATGAAAGCTGACTGTAGTCTGGTTATTTGTCTGTCATGCCAGGTTACGCTGTTTGCGCCCTTTCGACTGACATGTTTGTTATTTGAGCCCTGAGTGACGGGGAAGGGTTGGACGAAGCTCTAGATTGCAAGTCTGAAGACTCGATGAACTGACGCAGGCAGTGATTTGTGTCATTCTCCCACTGTGCACTGCTTCGATCACTTTGTGGTTTGTTTCTGAACCCCTCTGGCTCAGTCGCTCAACGATTGTAACTACTAATCAGACCCAACATGAGCCCCACTGCCTCGCATGGCCATTTATTGTGAAGGTTCTCATCCTTTTTGGTGTGTCTTTTGGCTCTTGACATTTGTCATTTATTATAATTATTCTCTGACAACATACTGTAGTAGCCTGGGCTGCATTTTATGTAAGCATCTTAAGACTAAGTACATAGAGACCATTGATGCCAACTTTGGGAAAGTAAGTCAGTCGTTTCAGACTTACAGAGCAAAAAAAAAAAAAAAAAACTGACCAAAAATTGAGGCTTTCATCCATATCCCCCAGCTGGTGTCACTTGCTTTGAGCATAATAAATAAATTTGTGCGAAATTATTGAGAATTAATGAGTTTCAGCGAATTACATCTGTCTGGTAATAAAGTGAGCATCTGCTCACAAGGAGCACAATAAATGCGTTATTGCAAAGAAGAAAAGTTCAGCTACTTTAAACTTGATATTCTTGAAAATGAAGATGCCAATAAGGGTTTTTGCAGTAACACAAACAATAATCATGTTTGGTTCTTCAAAGAACCTGTAGCAAACTTAATAATGGTCAAAAGACCATTACCCTTTTCCACAACAAAACATAAACATGGTGTCTTGTGTTATAGTGCATTAAAATCTTGCATATATATATATATATATAATTTTTATTTTTTTTCTTCTTTTTGCAGTGATTTTGCCTCCATCCTTTCATTATCATTCCCAAAACATCCTGGCACTGGGCAGTATCTGACATTCACCTCTGCATCCTTCCATTTTCGTGCTATTTTCTCCTGATGCTGAGCTACTGGAAGCACTCCAGCAGCCCCCCCCCCCCCCTTTTTTTCCCTCGCTTCCTCCACAGGACCTGTGACTCAGACACCATCTCCAAGGTCGGCCTGCCGTTGCTGTAAATCAGTCTATACAACAATACAACCAGTCAAGAGAAAAACATGTTATAATCTTGGGTCATTGGTTCCCTGTGACAGTCACACACAAACACACACACACACACACACACGAGAGAATAAAGTTTGTCATTATATATCCAAACCTGAACATTTCCTGTTTCACAGTGAGTTCTTTCTTCTTGACATTTTGTTTTATATATCTGACAGGTTGGCCTTAACAAGAAAGTATTCTGTTGAAAAGCAAAAGATGTATGTAACATTAGTTCCCTGAGTAGGGAGCGCCTCTGCGTGAATGCGTTGTGAAGCACGTATGGAATCAGTCCAATAGCGTGAAGGAACGTCACAGGCGGGTGACGTCATTGACCAGGAACTATAAAGCTTGCCTGAAAATGCAAACACATAACTTCGATAAAAGCCTGAGGTAAGTCGCTAATGGGCATGCTGGGAGTATCGCAGGGTGACGCAACATCTCGTTCCCTACTCATGGAACTAAGGTTACATATGTAACAGAGACGTTCCCTTTTAAGGGAACTCAAGCTGCATCAAATGCTGTAGGAATACCAATACTCACGTCTTCATAATAGCAAGTGCCCGTCTGTGTGAAGTCAAAGTGCACATCAAGACAAAAGCACCCGAGTCGCTGGTGTAGCACTTTAGTCAAGGTCATAGAACCTTATGAAAGTGTGCGGTGAGGACCAGCCTGCCACAAACATCATGAAGGGAAACTCCTGATAACAAAGCTTTAGAAGCAACCATGCTCCTAGTAGAATGGGCTCTTACAAGAGGGAGGGTTGACCAGCCGACTCCTAAGCAAGTGAGATAGCCTCGACCACCCAATTCCTCATTCTCTGCTTAGATACTGGGTAGCCCTTCCTAGGGGCACCAAAACACAAACAATTGATCCGTCTTTCTTCACAGGGCAGCTCTGTTGACATAAGCATCCAAAGCCCTAACCGGGCAAAGCAGATCAAATTTTTCCTGGTCCGATGCCTGGAACAGAGGAGGAGGCCTGTAGTACCACAGGGCTTACAGTATTAGTAAGAACTTTTGGCACATAGCCTGGTCTCGGGTGAAGAAAAGCCTTCACCATGCCAAGCGCAAATTCCAAACACGAGGGAGTTATTGAAAGAGTTATAATGTCTCCAATTCTTTTGAGAGAAGAAATGGCAAGGAGAAAAATGGTTTTTAAGGTAATAAACTTTTCTGACACCTCAATTGGCTCAAAAGGAGCCTCAAGGTTCCACAGAGAAAATGAGTAATTAGAGTGTTTCTCTCAAAAGAAACACGACCAAAAGGATTGTGGTAAGCAGCTAACATAAACCTTTATTGTGGAGGGCGAGGACCCTGAAGAAAATCACTCCTGTAAGAACTCCTGCACTGTACCAACTTTTAAGAGACCTGAACTTATGAGCTGGGCCCCCTCAGAGGCCAAGCCCACTGTTTCCACAACTCCAAGCGGGGGTGAAGAATCGACCCCTGAGAGAGATCTTTCCTGTGAGGAATCCCCAGGGGGGACCCATCGAGGAGAAACATTGGGTATGAGAACCAAACTCGGGCCGGCTAGAAGATTAGCAGAAGATGGGCCCTGTCCCAACGGACTCTCTCTACAACTCCCGGAAGCAGAGCAATTGGGGGAAATGCATACAGACACAACCTAGGCCATATCTGTACCATGGCGTCCAGTCCAAGAGCTGCTGAGTTCGACAGGGAGAACCATAGTGGACAGTGACATGTCTCTCGAGATGCAAACAGGTCCACTTTGGCACAACCAAAGTTCCCCCAGAAGAGCTCCACCACCTCGGGGTGGAGTTTCCATTCCCTGGGCCTCGGCCTCTGTCTCGACATAATGTCTGCTTCCTGCTTTTTAAATACCCTGGGATAGAGACCACTCTCAGCAAGAGAAGCCTTCCCTGGGTCCACAGGAGAATCTGTTGAGCCAGCTTGTACAAGGGCTGCGACAACAGACCCCCCTGATGGTGTCTGTAAGAGACCACAGACGTTTTGTCTGAGCGGAAAAATATGTGATGGGCCCTTAGGTCTGTGAGAAAGAGCTTCAGAGCTCTGATCTTTTCCCTCAGGGAAAATCCATTGGTTCTGAGCCACCACTGCAACTGTCTCATGTACAGCAGGTCAAACAGTATCCCGTAAGACACCGCTGCCATAAGGCCTAACAGTTTCTGAAACTGTTTGACAATGAGTGGCTGGCTTAGATTTGGCTGTTTCACAGCTGAGAGAATTGAAGCCACCCAAGGAGGCATGAGATGAGCCTGCATAGCGTTCGAATTCCATATCAAACGGTTCTCTTAGCTGGAGAAAGCACACTTTTCTTGATGCTGAGTCTCAACCCCAACTTTCATCATCTAGATGTTGAACTGCTATCTGCTCTGATTGAGCCAGGATCAACCAATCGTTGATATAAATTAGCACGTGTATGACCTGGAGTCTCAACGGAGCCAGTGCTGCATCCACACACTCCGTGAAAGTGCGGGGTGATAAAGATAAGCCGAAGGGAAGAACCTAATATTGGTACGCAACACCCACGAAACCGAACCTGCAGGAACTTCCTGTGTTCCAGAAGAATGGAGACAAAGAAATATGTGTCCTTCAGATCTATAATGACAAATCAGTCCTTGGACATGATCTTTGGCACGATTTGCTTCAGTGTAAACAACTTGAATCTGAGCATCGCAACGGTCCTAGATCTAAAATAGGACAACATCCTAAAATAGGACATCCTTCTTGGGAACTATGAAGTACTGGGTGTAAAAGCCATATTCTCCACTGTGAGGAAGAACCTGTTCTATAGCTTCTTTTCGCAGTAACGTCTGTACCTCTTGTTCCCTGACCAGAGCCTCCTCTGGGCTCACCAATGTGGGTATGACCCATTTGAACCGAGGGGGGCGCGATCTGAACCGAATCGCGTAACCTCTTTCAATTATTTGCAGGACCCATCGATATGTATTTGGAAGGAGTTGCTACTCTGACACAAAATCTACTAAGGGTACCAGTCTCTCAAGGCTGGCCTCTGGTGTTTACTGAACAGCCAGCAAATTCGCTATGTGTATCCCGGGCGGATGATTGAACCAATGCTCACGGGGAACCACTTCGCTCCAAAACACACAAGGTTAGGGGGAAAGCAGAACGGCCCCTGAGGAGACTGTGGAGAGGCGGACCACATTCAACGCCGACTTTCCACAAGGGGGTCTGTCCCCAGAAGCCTGACGGTCCGTCTTGCCCTTTGAAGCCTTCAACTGTGAGTGTCGCTCCGCCTCCCAACTCCTCGAAGGGGGAGCACGGGTGGTGACACTCTGCGAGGAGAGACTATGTGAGGAGCTTGCAGCTGGTCTGGGCTACTCCCACCCAGCAGCCCCAGAGCCTGCTATTGCGTAAATAGCAGTTAAATTAATCTTTGCTTTGATACCATACCATGCGTTCCATTGTGTTTTGGTTGAAACCTACTGTTATTCACATTGACTGTCTCTTTCCTGTATACACACACTTATCTGTTGCATGTAACTGAGCTCTCTGATATGCTTGTGTAGATAGGCGTTTTATGATTTTTTTTTTTTTTTTAAATCACTCCATTCACTAAAATAAATGGACAAAAAAGGGATAATCCTACTCTGGCTTGCGCCATCTTACTTGCCTTTCAGCATGTTTTATCACCTATTTAATATTCATGAAGCCAGCTGATAAAGTTTAAAGTGTGTCCCCTTCACTCTTCAAATTATTGTTATTATTATTATTTTTTTTTTTAAGTTACTCCAGTCACTGAGTGACCTTGTCCCAGATCAATTCAGAGAAACATGCACGTGATTATTTCCAGTCATGTTAATGCTTCACTTTGTGCTTTCAGAATATTTGAACCCAGACCACTACAGGTTTAGGGAAGTTCAAGTCTGTTTACTACAGCCTATATCACATTATCATATAGTCTTCCCATTTAAACAGTATCTATAAAATAATTGGAACACCATTTACTTGCCTCAAACAACTGTGTTGGTATTATTATAATTATTGTTGTTGTTGTATTTATTGCCACAAGTTAATATGTGAATCACATTATCAGAAAACTAAGCACATTTAGCAATGTCAGGCTTTTATTTGTGCTTGATGGATAAAACAATGGAGCTGCTCACTCCAGTTTAAGGGTTTATGGCAGCTGTAAATTTTACCTGCCACAAGATGGCACTGTTTTCGACACGCTTGATGCTTTTCCCGATACAATTAGAGAAAAGCGTCAAAGATTTAAGAGGCTTTTTCCATCCTTACTCCATCCTTTTTGCCATCCTTATGAATCACTAATATCTTATTCATTTTCGGCACACGGTGACATCTTTTACACAATAACCACCCTGCCCCTGTCCCGTTCAAATTACCCAATTACGTTTCATTTGGCAATCTCTTTGAAATTCGTACAAAAACATTCCCGTTCATGGTTTCAGACATCTGTGTTAAGCTATCGGACATGGCTCGGTGCTTTTCAAAAGCATGACTGACTGCTCTTGGGTCTCTCTGGATTGATCTGCTTAATGTTTTATTTTGTGTTTTGTCACAAAACAAAAAGGCGTAGACTAAACACAGCTTTCACCGTACAAAACACAGCTTTGAAGTTGAGTAGAAACATGGCTTTTAAGTTGAGAAGGAACCCCCCTTTGAACCTACCTCACACGTTTGCTCCCTCAGGAGCTTGGTCGCTTATTTACTTTGTTTACACTGCACTCCTTCCCCATCTTTCGCCTTCTCTTTCAATTTTTAATGCAATAGACAATAGGCGTTTCTCCTCTGGGGTGATGCAATTGCCTGTTCACACAGGATGTAAAATTGAAATGCCTCTCATGTCAAAAATATAGATGACAAAAACACAGCCAACAATGGAAGATTGTGGGAATTTGAGAAAGCATATCCATAACCGGATCCGTGATGCAAAAGATTTAGAGGCCTTTTAATATTTAAATTTTGGATCAGCAGTGAAATGGATGGACAAAAAGGGCTAATCCTACTTTGGCTAGCGCCATCTTACTTGCCTTCCAGCAAATTAGATGGGCGTATGTTATATCACCTATTTAATATTCATGAGGCCGGCTGATAAAGTTTAAAATGTGTCCTTTCCACTTTTCTAATTATTATATACACATGTACATTTGTGATATACTTGCATAACACTTGAATGTTTTTGGACACTTAATTGACCCTTCGCAAAGACCTTTAGTTACTCTTGCTTTGTCCGCCAAGCCATGCGCTCTCACACCACACATCATGTTCTCACGGAGTAAAAAATACATCCCGGAGCAAAGAGGACACTGACAACGCGTCGACAAACATATGAAATAGTTTCATATTTAATGTATCATAATTATTTTTTAAACAATAAATACCGTATAGTGGCTCTTTAATTTGTTGTGACAGATCGCTGTAGCTCCTTCAAGCGGCTTGTGAACCAAACATCTGTTCATACTAGTTCATTTATAGCATCAAATACACATAAATGGACATCATAAGGAAAGTAGTTTTGTAGCGCAGTAAGACGTGAGTAAGCACAATTTTTGAAGTTCAAGTTCACCAACATTAATTTATTATACTCCCCTGACTGCTTTGTCAGACAAACTGTCGGATTTGAGGTTATGATTGGTCAGATCGCCTGTCAATCAAATTGTTTGCGATGAGTCAATTGAATGATAATGACTAAGCTAGTGCTTAAGTAGATATTTATATTAAATTTGATAATTAGGTTGTCTTTGAAATATGGTTAGTGTGTCTCTGAATTTACAGACAAGCATTTATAGTAAACTAAAATATACTTTAATGTCGTTTCTATTGATGTTGATTAACTTGATTAACTATGACTTGTATTTAATATTTGTAATTACACATTTGTAATGAAGCCATTTAGTACATTTAAAAACTTTAAATGTAATTTCAAATAAAATACTATAGTATACTATAAAATTATGTACTTACATGGCTTTAGTATATTAGTCAACAGATCACAATTCTTCTTTAAAGTGTGACAAAAGATTATTACATAAACATTTATATACAACCTATATATATATATATATATATATATATATATATATATATATATATATAAGATTTGAAGTACACAGTGCATATTCAACTCTATTCAAAACAGAATGTATGAAAATCTTCCAATATCTCTAGCAACGGCTCTATACAGAAGCAAAAGCTGGAGATGAAGAAAAAGAAACCGTGCAAATGCTGACAGCTGTCAAGAAGCTTCTTTCCATTCAAGAGACAGTTGTGGGTCAAACTTTTGACCTTTTGTCTTCTTCCTGCAGTTTGGTTACACTTTTCTTGCAATTCAAGCAAAAAACACAACACATACTGTATTGATAAATTCGTGTCAATCTGAAATAAGATCTTAAAACAAGAGGATTTGTGTTTGTAACGTGAAATTGCATTTTGCTTTACGCACCAAATTACAGCCAGTTCATTGGATTAAACCATTCAAAAATTTTAAAGGTTTTGGTGGCATTAGCTGAAAAGAAAAGCGATGGAGAAAGCTTTAAAACCTGCACAAATATCAAGAACGTGCATTGAGAAAATAAAAAGGATGTCATGTTGACTTTAAAGTGTTACATGAGACATTTTTTGCTCCAAGTTTTAACCTTAAATACAATGTCAACAAACATCCAAACATCCTGATCTTACTAAACCTAAGACTTGCCTGAACAAAACAAGCCTCGGCAAAGCATAAGCTGGACATATGTTCTTAGTTCGTGCTTAATCTTGCCTTTGTGAGGCAAGACCTCAAGCAGTCTTTCAAGCTGCTCACCCACCCTCGAGCACTTCAAATTAATATTCCACTGGCCATATTTCCATTTGTTAGGGCACAAAATCTCTGACTACCCACACAGCTCTAGGGACTCTGGAAGAGCTGAAAAGGTCAAATCCCATACGTGAGAAGCAGCAGTGAATACTTCACAATGAAGGGGAAAAAAATCTACTAGACTGCTTAAAACTAATAATAACAAAAATATATTACATTGTTGATATTACATATTGCAAACTGTGAAAAATGAAAACCCAAATCATGAATTAAAATGAGCCTATTATTAACAAGAAAAGCAAATGTAGAATTAAACAAGCGTTTTGTGTTGTTTTCCATTTAAAAAGTTTGTAAATATTAAAATTTGTAATGCTTTTGAAACAAGTCTCTTCTGCTCCCCAATTTGATAAAAAATACAGTAAAAACAGTAAAATTGTGAAATATTATTACCAATTAAAAGGACTGTTCTCTATCTGAATATATATATATATATATATATATATATATATATATATATATATATATATATATATATATATATATATATATAGTAAAATGTCATTTATTCCTGTGATCAAAGATGAATTTTCATCATCATTACTCTTCAGTGGCACTTCTGATTATAATCAATGTTGAAAATAGATGAGCTGCTTTATATTTTTTCTTTGATTTATTAAATGTATTAAAGCATTTAAAGCTTTACTGGTTCTTTTTCATAAATTTATTGCATTCTTGATGAATTAAAGTATTAATTTCTCTCTTTTTTTATCTTACCACAAATGTTTGAAATTAGAAAAATACTGATAAAGAATTTTTTTTTTTTTTTTTCTAGTGTCAGCCTACCACTTTAGCAGCACTTTTGCTACTTTTAATAACATTACAATTATGGCTCCAGAGCAATAAATATCGTCTTGAAAGGCACGGTTCCTCCCCCGTCTCCTAGCATGCACCCTGACATCAGTGCCATTAGGAGCTCATAGATCTGTCCTTAAGAACGTCTGACAGGCTAATCTATTTTACAGCCTCTTTTACAGGTCTGTTCGGAGGGAATCCAACTGAGGAATCCGCATCACTTGATGAAGTGAAAGTTTAGAGACAAGAGCCTTGCAAGTAAGAGGGGCACTTCGGCCATCCATTACCCAGTAATGGACTGAGAGAAAAGTGAGAACTGCTCTCTAATGGATGAAGGAGGTTGGTTTCCTGTTGGATAGCATCTATAAATTGAAGTGATTGGCTGTTGATGTCATAGTTTGATCAGATGGTCAATTTATACATATTGAGATCAACAAACTATCAATAATTTCATCATCATACACTGAAAGAAATGTGTAGGATTCGTTTTCGAGACTTTTTTTCACTCAGAAATGGCAAGTAACACTGAATTAAACGTGAACTTTGAATAATCATTTTTGTAGAGTACAACTACGAAGACATTGGCAGTTCAATAATATTGAAAATGCTTGACATTAGTTTGAAGTTGTTTAATTCAGAAATGCTTCACATTATAGATGTAAAATGTGTTGTGAAAAGGGGACTTGCATTCTGATAAGCTGTATATTTGTTTGCACAGTACACCAAGTACACTGCATGATATTTGCATGCTGTTTACACAAATCCTCAGTGAAATCAATCATTAAATTTGTATAAACTGTCATTGAGTATCAGCGCAGTGCATAGAGCGTCTCATTTGCGTCTCATTTGCTGACATTTTTTTTTTTTTTTAATTTCACAATCAAGAAGCAAATGCACAAATGATATTGCATTAGTGATGTAGCAAACAACACTGCATAGGTTTTAAACCATTTGCATTTAAAAAAAAAAAAAAAAGAACAACCATTTAATGTTTTTTGAAAATTAAACATGTAGCTTACAGAGTTATTAACATTGCGCACAACATCTTGGCTGACTAAACTTGGGGAAGGCTTGTTCTCCTGGGATTTTAGGCTTGTAAGCTAGCATAGAATGCTAAGAGGAAATGTGGTCTCTTTAGCTGCTTCTGAATAATTCAGAGCTAATCTGTTTTGGACTACGCCATTGATTCTACATCGCTATTAATGCTCAGCTGAAACAACATGCTTTCAGGAAAAAAAGCTTCAAATTGAGCTAAATTACTTGGCTTTCCCAAGGCATAGACCAGACAGAGGATTTTAAAATGGAAAAGACATTGGTCAAAATAATTTTTAACATAGACTTCAAGGTGGCACGTTTTAGTGCTCTTTATTCATGGAAGCGAAAACAAAAAACAAAACAAAGCGTGAAGCATTGCTGATTTGTACTACAGATTTTGAAACTACAAAACAGAAGAATCTGACTAGTTCTTGACAACGAAAGGTCTATAAACAAGGAGAAAATATAAACTACTTATAATTTATATCTCATCATCTCATATCAACTACAGATTAATGAATCTGTATGATAAAAACAGACTGTGGAGGGAAAAAAGGCAACTGGCTACTGGGAAAACTCCCACTGCGCATTGCTCATGTTTTAAAAATTCTGTTTGAGGAAGTCAGCTACACTGAAACTTGTCTTTGGGCCTCAGCTTGTGGTATTAATGTAGGATTTGCGGTTCTCTGTTCCAGCAATGTATCTGCATTTTAAAGTCATCGAGATCAGGCTGGGTTGTACTGTGGAACCTGTGGTTTAAAGCACTTCCCCAGGCCGCCGGTATTCTAGTATGCTGTTCCTGACTTTATTTACTATTTCAATAAAAAAACATTGGAGTAAAATGAGTTACGCATCCTTAAACCCAAGCCAGGGTCGATGCAAAGCTCGTAGTTTCACATTTAAAAGACTAGAGGTGGGTCAGAGTCTTTAAGCTATCTTGAAATTTATTATGAATAGGGCTGCCCCCTAATAGTCAATGAGAAGACACTTAGTCGACCAAAATTTTATGAGTCACAGGGAAAAAAAATTCACAGGAAGGTCCGCGAAGTCACGCTGTCTGTGACAGATAGAACATTAACAGCTAAACATCCAAACTCTCACCTATCATTCATCAACCTTAAAATATGGCTTATCTCAAACAAGTATGTAGCAGCAACTTTACATGACTGCTCACTTTAAAGTTAACCTAGAAAAATGTGGGCTATTCAAGTGTTTGTGCAAATTGTGAAAGCTGAACTGTAGTGTACTTACAGCATGGAGGCAAAAAGAAAAGCATCGAAACTCCAAGTGAACTTCATGAAAAATATATCTATAGAAATCTAAACATCCACTTTTAAATGAACCAGTTCAAATGGAAAACAAATATTCTCAGGTTATGTAATCCATATGAAACGTGCGTCCACTACCGCAGAGATGACGAGTCGGCAGCGTCGACTACATCATTGCAGCCGAAAATAAAGAAAACACTAGTTTATCAATTAATTAGTAAAATGTTAAAGCAGTCTCCTTGGTCTTTTTCCCCGACGCATACATAATCATTACTTCTACCGGTGTGCTGTGGCAAGCGTTACGTGTGCTTGAGCGCTGTATGTAGGCATTAAAGGCTCATTGTTATGGTTTATATGGTTTATTAATAAACTTATTTTTAATTAATTATTAACCATTTAAATTGAATGACTACAAGTCAACTAGAAAAATCTTTAGCTGATGTCAACCCTAATCATGAACAAATTATGGGCCAGATTTGCTAACACAGTGCGCCAGCACAGAAACCCTCTTTTGGTGTTAAACAACTCCTGTCAGGATTTACTAAAGACACGCAGGGCAAAATTAGCACTGAAAAGGTGTGGACTGAGTTGTTTTTGCGGCTCACCTTATTGCATATATGCATTTCATAAGATAAGGAGTTATTAAAATTTATAGGAGGAGAGTATTTAAATGAATCCCACAATAAGATTTACTAATATTTGCACTAGTCGATTTGATGGTATTTGCACCATCATTTAACCAAAACTTATTAATTTCTTTGGAATGCCAGAGGAAGATATTATCCAAACAAATTGTTGGCCTATATATATATATACATATATATGTGTGAGTGTGTATGTGTGTGTGTGTGTGTGTGTGTGTGTGTATGTGTATGTGTAAGTGTGTGTGTGTGCATGTTTTTTCAGATTACATGTAACAACTTGTCGACCCGCACTTGACGAGCATCAACTTTAATTTTTTGCGACCCAATGCTAATTTGCACTGCTCTTGGTAGATTGGTTTGGTGATCATGTAAAAGATTTGACTCCATCTGTGTTCTTTAATTTGTGTTTCAGCAGTAGATCACACGCAAAACTTGCCACTCCCATCGGAGAGAGCAAATTGCGCTCTCACGCTAATTTGCCCCGTTTAGTAAATCTGGCCTTATGTTGCATAACAGAGTCATAAGTTGATGATTAACACATTTTAAATTCAAGAGATAAATGAGTAGTGTAACCCCCTGTGTTCCACCCTAGTTGTTTTCCAAAAGGTGTAGCGAACAGCAATTTGAGTGACAAAAACAGTACGCTAAGCTAACGTAAGCAGCAGGTTAAAAATGGAAAACAAACTCTGTTCCAAAAATAGAATCTTAACTAAATGGATCCTCGTAAGTGACCAATTTGGAATGAGCAGCAACTTTAAACTTGAAACCGGACTAGTGAGTAGAGGAGTTTACCTGTTGGTCATGATGATGTTTAATGTCCCTGACGACCACTGCAGTCCCATTTAGCCACTTGTTATAGCAACTGGCTTTTTCAAGACAAGTAAAAGCTTTTAAAAAAAAAAAAAAATTACAAGTGGGGTACTATTGATGTATTTTGTAGAAAGTATGTTGTAGAATAAAATCTTGAGCTTATGTTAACCACCGACCTTAATTTAGGCATTTAGCCAAAAACTCATTCATTGACTTCAGGATGTTGGAACCGGAAGTGCAAAACACACTATTAACTTACACAATTAACTTAAGATCTTAGGACACATTCCTAAAGAACTATACGCATGATGGGATTTCCTTCTCCACATCACATATGCAAAGCTACCTTAGAATTTAGTCAAAAGAAAACATCTTAGAAGGGATAATCGTGAAGCCTACTTTTTGCATTGGAAGCGCGTCACTGATCCTCTAACGTGTTGCATACTCTACACAGATAGCTTAGTAGGTTTAGGAAGGCAGCCACAGAACTGATTTTGAATTGCTGCAGTTCTGCACCAACAGTCTCGCTAAGTAGAGACCATTACAGTGATATAAATTGACTCATACCATTAGCTAAGATTTTGGTCATATTGCTCACCCTTAAAGTGATTGTTCTCTACTGAGGCAGAGCTGGGAAAAATAAATAAATAAACTAAAAAAACACACACTCGCTGCACAAACTCTGACCTGCATCTTGTCGGCAGGTCAATCGTATTGTGTTTCTGTGCAATACAACCGTACGTCTAGTTCATTAATCAACCGTTCAGTTAACATCAAACAAGCCCTTGACTGTACACCTATTGATTAGGGTGGAGCTCCTGTGACAACTTTGGCAAAGGTCAAGTCGAACCTCATTAGTCTATCATTACCATCCTTGATTCAAGCGTTTGAGCCTGCTGTCTTTTCAAGAGATAGAAAAATATGTTCATTCCCAGTGGATGTTTCTCTTTTTCAGGCATTTCAGCTTCCAATGTACTGGCTCATGAAATAGGGCATAGTGGCACAGAATTCCCTGCATGTACAATTTGTGGGCCACTAGTGCTGATGGAAAAGGGTAGAGTTCTGGAAGGGGGATGAATAATGTATTGGCAAAAAGCCTCACTGTGTGAAAAGCTCTCGTTGATATGTTGGCGCTGTGTTCACTGCCTGAGAAGAACGGGGGAGACATCTTAATAACAGCCTTCCCCATTCGACTTGAGACTGCACAGGGCACTAAATTGTTACCTGAGCCCAAGTCGAGTCCATGTGACTGACTAGCTAATAGCCATCTGCCTCTGCTTTCTTTTGATCCAGTGCTATTATGAGACTTAAGCCTGAAATCAACCAAATAATTACAACGCAACCACAGGGCAAGTGTCTATAGATGCCGTAAGGAACAGTTAGGTCTTTCCAGGTTCTTATTTAGAGCAGTGCACTTCATTTCATAGTTTTCTCTTGAGCTAATCTCGGTGGTTCATGGGAGATTGAAAGGAAACGAACCTACCACTTTCCGAGGAGAATTTAAGGCAAGACAACTGTGAAATTAAAGTGACGACCACTTCCACTAGGGATGACACTAATTATTGAAATGATTTATCTGAAGCAGGGAACTTTTTCAATCGCGGCCCACTAAGTCCATCTCTTGTAATGTAATCCAGGGTAGTGACACTCACACTAATGAGTTCCCAAACTAATTATTAAGACAAATATCAACAGATATTGATCACATTTCATGAAGACACCTTTAGGGGCAAAGAATAAAACTTGTCATTTAGCAACAATTAAGATTTAAAGAGCTGGAGGCCACAAGCATTTGTCATGAGATGTTCTAGGAAGATCTTGCAGCTTCAGGGAAGAAAAAGTTACAAAACTCGGATTTTCTCTGACATCTGAGATCCACAAAATCTTACTTTAGTGCACTTCAAGAATAGAAAACATGTCAGAGCTGCCTGTGTTGACAGTGGTTGAGGATAACGATGAATTTCAGGGAGTAGGTATGGTTCATTTTATATTCTGGGCCTCGCAGAAGTGTAAACAATATCAAGATGTTTGCATTCAAATTTATTTAGTATAGAATAAGCCCAATAATTAATGCATTTCCATATTTGTAATGATCTTGGATCATTTTATTCTGCTCATAATATTCCAAATGACCTCACAGATGTTTAATTTCACATCTAAAAAAATACAGTACCTCAATTCATGTTGCTAGAAGTGACAGTGTAGCACCAACACTTAAATGTACACCCACCTCATTAACGGTTAGTCCGCAGTCTCAATTTCAGTCAACACTTTCACTATTGTAGTCATTATGTGACATTGGTCTTGCCAAATGAGATGCTGTGCTTCTAGATGGCATATTTACACAAATACAGCAAGGGATAATTATTCTGTTCGAAAACAGAGAGTTGCTTTACTGCCTACAAAGGCAGCTGCCTACTAAGGTGACAGATTTGGAACGCTCTACATATGCAGTATCTTTGCAAGTGAAATGCGTGGGATATTCATTCCTGTGGCTCAAACAGAAGAGCATGACGCTGGCAATAGCAAGATTATGGGTTCGACTCTAAAAGAATGCATGAACTGATAAAAGGGTTATGTTCAATTATATACCCTTTTTAGGGCAGTTTTAGCGAGTTCAAGTCTCAGTACTGGCAAGAAATGTAGGTGGGGGGAGTGAATGAACAGCACTCTTTTCCACTCTGATTACCCACAACTGAGGGGCCCTTGAGCAATGCCCTAACCCCCAATCGCTCCCCAGGCACCTCAGCAAAATCTGGCTGCCCACCTCACGGTGTGTGTTCAATACTAACGGATGTGTGTGCGTTTGAATGGATGAAATGCAGAGCACAAATTCCTACTATGGGACACCATACTTGGCTACACTTTACTTTCACCTAATTGGATAAAAGCATCTGCCAAATGCATAAATGTAATTTAGACTCAACTTACAAATGATTCCAGTGCAGTTTTCCATTAACATGTTGCTAAGCTAACAGTATGGCGCTCTAATAAGCACAAAAACACATGACAAATGCATATGCATATGATGCCTTAAAATACTGTCTAGGCAGGTTTTGGAAAAGAATGTTTTGTCTTTTGCAGTATGATCCAATCCTTGATATTATTAATACCTTAAATTTAAGACAGTGATATGAACACGCTGCCATTTTGAAGTCAATGATTGATAAATGACTTGAAATGAGTCTGGCGAAGTGCTGTAATCTCCAGAGCCTCTGCACGTGCATTGTGCGTATAAGCCTTAGTACTGATGAAAACATTGTCTGCGACACTGCAGTTGACGGATCAAAGGTTCTAACCTGATTCTTTTGAGTATGAACTGCTGCAAGTGATCATTTTCATAGCTGCAATTTGGATATTATCCTCCTAAGCCTTCAAAGGAATTTGAAGACATAAAAGATGATAGAGAGATTCAAATAGCCCAATTTCTTTCCCTTTGTTCCCCGAGCCGATCTAAAATGGGCAAGAAAGTGCAAACAATGGGAATCACAACTCAAATCAAAGCAGTTGTCTTAAACTATGAAGACACACCCAACACTGGCATCAGGAACTGCACACTTAATGACCTCGTTACGCATCGATAAGATTGAAATAGACACCACCTAATTAGTGGTATTTGCAAGACTATTACTATTAGTGATATACTGAAATGAACATTCTTTCCTAAAAACTTGTGATATAGGCCTGCAGATAAAGATGGGGGTGTTAGGCTCTCACTGCCTGTATAATGCATCGGTAAGACAGGTGTGTGGTGCAGTCATGCTCATTGTCCGTCTGAATTTATCTAGGTATGTGCGTGTTTTAGCTGGAAATGCTGCCTCATAGCTAGACCCTGCACCAAGCAAAATCATAGCAACCACAAAGATCATCCTAGCAACCACAATGTAACATGCAACCTCATAGAAACAACCTTCAGCTAGCAATAGCTAAGCAACCACCCAGAAAACCCAAACAACTGCATATTAAAATGCTAAAAAGACATTCTCAGAATACCTTAGAAACTGCACAGCAACATTCTAACAACTAACAACACCTTATAGCAAGATTCAGCATCAAGCAATGTCATAGCAGCCGCCAAGAACACCCTGGCGGCCGAATAGCGCAATGCCAACAATCAGAACGCTATAGAAACTGCACAGCAACATCCTAACAACCACTTAGAAGACCCTAGCAACTGCACATTAAAGCAATATCAACCAATCAAAACCACATAACAATACCCTCAAAACCTATGGGGGTGGGTTTTGAACCGGGCAAGACATTCTTTTTAGAAAGTTTAAAAAACTGTACTTGTCTTATTTGTTGATTTAGGATTTAACATGGTTTCTGGAATAGATTAAAGTGAAAAGAGTTTTAACTCACCAAATAATAATCATTTTATTTAGATTTCCAGAGTACCTATTACACCTCTACAACCTCCAAGAACTTGATTACATCCAAACCGCAAAAGGCTATTCAACAAACAAACTCTCATTTAATATGAATCAATCTGCTTTCTCCTTGGCTGCCCTCATCTCAGCCATGAATGTGTTTATTTGGACAAGACCATCTGAACATTCAAAACCAATTCACAACATCGGCAGGATCTTTTGAAATTTTGATGAGAGATCAGACAACACTTGAAGTCACTTCTTTGCAATATTAAAGATTCTAAGGGTTAGCCTGTGGGATGTCCTGACTTTTATTTCGTTCAAATGCACACAAAATCTGGTCAAAACAGATGTGCAAAATGTATGATCAGTCAGGTGTGAAGAAGCTTTAGTGGCTAAATATTGTGTTTGAAATCTGCGAACAAACGTTTTTACGAACAAACCATAATTCATCATTGTTCGGAGGAATATGTTTTGCTTCCTTTCTCCTTGATCTCTTATCCTGTTTTTAAGTTCTTCTTTTCCTGTTTTTAATCTGTTATGTAGAACTTTAAGGAGTATCTTGTTATATCCTATGAGAGCCACACTATTCTATTAATGCCTGTTAGGAGTTGTGTCATTCTTAGGCGCTGGTACTAGACTTCTACTCTCTTCTGCAAGATAACAATTGACTTTATTGCTGAGGTCCATAATTTTGTCTAACAATCTGGGGGCTCGTCCTTGGGGGGGAATCCAGAACCACGGGAGCGTGAACTGGACCGAGACTGCAACGCAGAGTTGAGATGTTGTAGCCCAGAGAGAAAAACAGATGTGTAAAGATGCATGTGAGGCGAGAGCTGGTGTATTTTCCCCGGTTTAATAAAATGGATTAAACATCACCAAACTCGTCATGGGGATGGAGTGAGAGAAAAGGAGACAATAAACATTCAATTTAGGTCACAAATAGAAAAAAGAAAATAAAAGGAAAATAATACAAAGTCGGTAGAGTGGTTATCTATTCTCCTGCTCACCTTTTACATTCTCTTTCAGACGTACACACTCTATATGCACAGACGGAGTTCTCATTCTATCTAAAATTACTGTAAGTGACCGTTACAAGATGTATGAGGAAAAGAAAAAGCCTCAGGTTAGTGTTCCTTTTTCCTACAGATATGGACATTTGCCTGATGCTGTCGTCAGTACTGTATTACCTAGACTAACGCAATGTTAAAAAAAAAAAAAAAAAAAAAAAAAACAAGAAGAGAGGTTTTCTTTTTTTGGGGGGGGGCAATATTTATTTTAAAACCTTTTGTTTCCAGTGAGGAAGGTGGGCCAAATGTTGTTTTAATAATTAAATGACCAGTTTGACTGCAAACATTTTTGTTGCTCATTTGTTTGTCCGTTTATCTCTATGTTCCACCGGTGAAATGTGAATAAGGAAACAGTTTGGTTGAAAATGGGACCTGAACGTAAAGGATCATTTTCCTGATAAAATGCCAGCAGAAAACCTGTACATGAAAGAGACAGGACATTTGATGAATTTTGGAAATTGTTCACAAAAGATGTATACAAAGAAAAATTCTATAGGAAGTTGTAATAAGGTAAATAGTATGAGAATCAAACACTGTGAGAGGAACTGAAAATCACCAGAAGTTGTGAACTGCTGCCTGACAATCACAAACCCTCCCTAAACTGACACACGAAAGAAATGAAGCCCTTATGTCTGCTATATTGCCTATTTTTGATAATGCATTACATGCACAGAAAAGAATGTTGTTATGTTCCAGTAAATAGCAGAGGCGCTGCCCCTGGATAGATGGGGGATATAGTGTGAACAAGTAAAGTCATTCACTCAGCGACCATCTTTGAAACGCCTCTTTGAAATGCCTCTCGGGCAGGCAAGTGCAAGTCCTACCCCTACTGTTTTGAATGGGAAAGCATCAAATTCTCCAAAACTGTTCACCATGCTTATGATTAAATGTCAAATTTGAAATCGCCAATGAAATCTGTCAACAGCTGTTTCATAAATTTAGTTTTTTTAGGCTGGATTAAGCTAATGCACATTGTGGCGAGGAGGGTGTGGTTCAGCGAGGTCTGCAGCGGGAGAGATAGTTGGGAGAAGTGCGGCGAGTAAGTGGATTAAGTACAAATAACGAACACCTGTGTCTTATTCCAGTGATTGCCGTGGAGACACCGGATAAAGGGGAGCAGGAAGAGAAAAGAGAGAGAGAGAGAGAGATGGGCTGCTGACTGCCGAATGCGAAGGACTTGAATCTGTGAAGCTGAACATGGAGAGAAACAAAGTTATACGCAATAACCAGACTTTTGATGTTGAGCCCTGGGAGCGCAGTGAATGTTTATTTGTGAGAAAGTAAATAAAAGTGAAGTAGTCACAGCCCAACCTGACCCCGTCCTCTTCCTTCCTTAACGTTTACATATTGACATTGTTACACACATGCACAGTCCTAAGCGCATGTCTGGCTGTTTCTATAGGAACCGGAGCTTCTAACAGCAGTTGCAGTGATGCGATCCCTTTACCAATCGTAGATTGGTATTTCTTCTTGGTATTGGTTTTATTCTGTTATTGTCATAGAGACCTTTAAGGAGTATCTTGTTATTTCCTATAAGAGCCATACTGTTATTGAGTCCTTAGTGTTTCTTTGATATGGATGATGAGACCATACATGAATTTAGCTTCCCTTTGTTTTAAATTGGGCCAATGTCCTATACTTGCTATATATATATATAAGTTACATTGAGCTAAATAAACGTTGACTTTGAGTGAACAGCAGTTCCTGTGTTTGTGTCATTCTTAATCCCTGGTACCAGACTTATACTCTCCTCTGCAAAAAAACTATTGAATTCATTGCTGAGGTCCATAATTTTATCTATCACTAACTTTCATTCTAAAATCTAATTTAAATGACTCTTTTTCCCTATATTACAGACTAGTGCTCTGGAGTGGAGCACAGTGGAAATCAGTCAGTAAGTGTCGGTAAGTCACGTATTCTTGAGTCTTTGAATCATTTATTCAAATCAATTTGTTCAGAAACTTTGATTCTTTAAAGAACAAAACATGTTGCTCGAAGGCACTCAATGGTAAGTGTATAAAATTTAAGTTAGTTAATATAAACTTCTTCAAACTTCTTTTTTGTTGAATCTCAATATCACATTTGCAATATACTGCATTCTGGGATATATCTGCACTCTTGCTTGTGTGATGTTGCTTAACTATCGTTATATCAGGAACTAATTGGGGCTTTTTTTTGCCCTCATAACTTGAATTTTTGGGACACTTTTGTTAATTGTTATCGCATTTTTACCACAAAAAATTATTTCAGACCCAGTCAGTGTATGTCAATCTGGATGCAAGAGGAATTTAAACACTTTGAACAATTTAATAAAATTATAAATAATAAATATATAATAAAATAATTCTACCTCATCAGAAAATGATCAGGACATTTTTACTGGGGCACAGCAAGATTTTACTGGGGCTCACAGACCAGTAAAAAGGGTCTAGCGACGCCACTGAGTAGTAACATTTAAAAAGTTAGATGAACGTCCAACTTAAAATTCCCGAGAAACATTGAATGAATGATATAGAAATAATCTTCTTTACTAACATTTTGAAAACATCATTCAAGATTTCTTGAATGAATTTCACATTAATGTTATTAGAGGAATGTTCATAACTGTGAGGGAACCGGTTTCCTGGGAATACACTATCCCAAGAGCACTCAACATTCAATGTCTTTATTTAAAAAAAAAAAAAAATGATCTCAGGTGCATCTTCTCCTCTAGTGGGCAGAAGTTCAGTGAGCATATTTAATTCAAATCAAATGAAGCATGTTAAAGTCTTGATGTTAGCATTTATGCGCACACGTACAAACATACTGAAGCTCAGGATAATGAAGTTGAAGGCATTCCACATCACACACCACGGTGTTCTGAACCATGTGAAAAAGTGTTTCCGCTGTCTCCCACAGGATAAGCGCTGTGCCACTTGTGTGCCAAAGCAATAAGAGTGATAAACAGTGTGAACTGCCACTCATACAGGATAATCAAATACGTAAATTAGGATCATTAATAACCGTCTCCTCTCTTCTGATCCTGACTAGACTAAAAATCGCTTCATAAATAAAAATTAATGAACAAGCCGGGGTGGTTGGGAAATCTGGCATGCAAAGCTAAGATGACAAAAACCTGAAGGTAGGTGTGGACGTAGGTGTTAGCTTTGCTTAAATTTCACTCTGTAAAATAAAGTCTGCAGAAAAATTCACTACACGAATAAGAAGTGAAAAATACTTGCGATAAAGTGAGAAATGTTGCTAATCTGAGCTTTCTAACGCACTGACAGAGGAGATATGCCACCTCAGAGCTAAATCGGACAGTGGGCCCAATTAACAGAATTTGCTGAGTGCTAAAAAGTCTCTGAGGTTATGTGAATCTGGAGAGAATGCATATGCAAGGTATTTCAACAAAGTCAATGATTCATAGCTTTCTATATGATGATATAAGATTTTTTAATGTTTTTGAAGGAAGTCCTGTATGCTCACCAAGGCTGCATGTACTTGATATAAAATACAGTAAAACAGTAATATTATGAAATATTATAATATTAAAATAACTTTTCTATTTTAAATCAATGGAACAACATTTATTTTTGGAACATTATATACAATGTCTTAACTGTCGCTTTTGATCAATTTAATGCATCCATTATGAATACATGTCTGGTGTGGCACAACTGTTTTCAGAATCTTCGAGAACTTTCAGCAAATAAGAATGATTTCTGAAGGATCGAGTGACATTGAATACTTTTAAAATGTATTCAAATAGAAAAGTATTTCTGTTTTTTACCTTTTGGTCAAATAAATGCAGCCATGGAGAGCATAAGAGGTTTCTTTCACAAACATTACTTCATTATTTTTAGATTTTTATCTCCCCCCCAATAATGTATATTGTCATAATATAGCAGAGAAGGCACAACAGTTTTGTAATTAACCTTTTAAGATAATAAACTTTCATCCTAGATGTGGAACATTGTGCATTCAAGTTCGAAAATGTCATTTATTAAATCCTTCATCTTCTGTTGTTTTTCATGAACGAAGCTCAATATCCTTATCAGTAAAAGTATGACATTCATTATCTGCCTAAATTTGTGTCCATAAACTAAACACAGTGAAGCACTCTGCCAAACAGCTATGAGCACAGTTTTTGCCAACGTACTGACCTCTGCGCCAAAATATCCTTGGAAAGTCTAAACACATATGATAAGAAGTCTTTCCCCCGAGCACTAAAAGCTCTTTACACTCAAAATCCAGTGCATTTTAAAACAATTACATGATACATTTGGCAAAAAAAGAAAAACAAAACAAAAACAGGGCGTTTCATCTCCCCTTACTCTCTTAAAGTCAACACGAAATGGCATTCACAATCCATTTAACTTCCATAATGCAACATATTTCATCATTAAACAAAATTCTGAATAAATTTTTAAAAAAAAAAAATAGGACCCATCTGAGATTGATTGGATTATGAAATGTAGGTATTGCAAAAATAAAGGGTAGCAATTTACAATAAACGTACATACTTAATTCAACATGAACTCACGATCAGTGAAGATATGAACCAATGAAGAGCTATCGTTCACTATGACTGGAGTCATATGGAATCACAATTGATTAACAGCAGCCTTAACTACATGTTAGTACATGTTTGATAGTTAATGTGTGAATAAATATTTAGCGGGAAACTAAATCAAATCAGGCTCCATGAGAATAAATAAGAAGTACTCAGTAGTAAGTAATTAATTTAAACATTTGATTTAATACTGTTATAATTTAAACTGTAATACCATAATCTGCAATCTTCAGCTTTATGACAAAAAATTGGAATAGCACATGATTAAATTACACAGATCTATCTAATCAAACATGGAAAAAAGGCTAATAACTACCACTAACAAATTTTATTTGATCCAAACCGTTTTATGATTTTTTTTTTTTTTTTTTTTTTGCTCATTTATGTTTAGTCATAGCTACTTTTCTTCCCGGGACTAAAGTATTTAGGGTTTGTTGCATTTGGTGCATTAGTTGTGTTCCTATAATAAATGTTTACTTCTTTGGTAAATTGAATTTAGGTTTACAAGGACAACTATTTTTTTCTTTAAAATGCGCTGATGAATTGTTCATAATAAGGCCAGGAATTTTTTACTAATATGGTTAATTTTTAGTTGGATCTGAAATCGGTGGAATATTATCTTAAATCATCTGTTATGGCTGATCTCTGCAAATCAGAGGAATTACTTCAAAGAACTAGTTCAATGATATTGGTTTACCGAGTCTTATTCATAACCTTGTTCATCATGAGATGAATCTCAGTTCAATAAATCTGTGAACTGAAGAACTGCTCGGACTGTTTCAGTTCAGTTTGTCCTATTGGGTCGTCGTGGCCTAGTGGTGAGGGAGTTGGGCTTGTAACCTGAAGGTTGCTGGTTCGATTCCCACGCTGGCAGGAATTGAAGGTGGGGATTGTGAATGAACAGCACTCTCTCCACCTTTGATACCATGACTAAAGTGTCCCTGATTGCTCCCCTTGTAAGTCGCTTTGGATAAAAGCATCTGCTAAATGATGAAAAATGAGATCCTGCCAAACACATTCTGATTTTGTGAACGGATTCATTAAAAAAGATCTGACTCAAGAGAACGATTAGTTTACAAATTGACCAAACCTACAAGACTTATATTTTTCTTAAGGAGCATGAAACAATCATGAGGTGATTTGGTTAAGCCCCATTAAGCAACACCAATTATTTTTCATGTCAGGTTACACCTTACCATCTAATTCAGTCAAGATCTTGTAATTGGCCTCACTCACTAATGAGGGAGATGTTTAGAATTAATCTTCTTTCCTTGGGGTGCTTTGTTTTGTGTGAAAAGTGTCACAGAGACACAACATCTCCACCGTTGATAGACATTTGTGTTGTTTACATATTCATTTATTTGATAGGTGAACTTCTTGTTGGGGGAAACATTGCAAATTTCCCATTGATGGTTTGCAGCTGACTTAAGCAATCAACTTTGTATTGAAGAGATGAATGAGTATCATAATCCAAACATTTCACTGAGAATAAAGCTTGTTTTTAAAAACAAAATCTGTAAACACTGATGAAACTGACAGGTTGTTATTAAAACAACCAAAAAAAGTCTTTGCAACACTTTTGTTTACTCAGGCAGAGACTGCTTTGAGTTTTTTAGGACTTTATCTTCAAAGAATTGCTGTTTATTGTTTTGTCTGACTCACCCGCTTCTCTTGAAATCTGCATGAAGGCCTCGACTCCTTTCTCGCCGTAGCTCCCCTCTGAGGCCACCGTAGACACGTAGTTCCATCCCATTGATTTCACTATATCCACCATGGCCTGCGCCTGGAAGGAGTCGGGAGGCACGACGCGAGAGAAGAAATCGTACCGGCGGTCATCGCTCAGTTCTGGAGCGGTGGAGGCATAGCTGATCTGTGGAATCTGAAACCAGATGAAAAGACAATAGTTAGATTCACAGTTGCTATGGTTGGAAACTCGAGTTGGCCCAATTTTTAGTTCTGTCAGCTCTTATAATGGAAAATGATAGAGTGTTCCTCGTCGTGATTCCGTATTGAATGTCAATTACTCAAACTTTCATAAGCAATTGTATCTGCTGTCTCTCTCTTTGACATGGTCTTAATATGAATGCTGGTCTGCTGTGGGTTCTTGCAATGAATCTTATATCAAATCAAAATTGAGGCTGCACTGAGTTTGGAGCTCTCTCTACTAATGTCAGTGATCCTTACTAAAATGACTAAAGTGACACTGTTATTGAAATGTTTACTTCGGACCTTCATTTAATTTAATATAATGTCTTATTTTTCTTTTTTTTTAAATATATGGTTGTTGAGTGTCAAATATTTCAAACCCCTTCAAACTAACTGATGAAAAACCTTTAGAGTGTATATTCAATATTGTCAGTTAATGCATTAAGTAACATTAATGAGAAGTGTTACTGGCAATAAACATTTTGAATCAGCGGTGGCTGTTTGATATATTCTGATTCTTCCTATTGAGAAAAAAATATTATACTTTATGTATTTCACAGCAACTTATATATATATATATATATATATATATATATATATATATATAGTATAGCAAAAAGACTGCAGTCAGTTTAGTGTGTGCATAATACAAATTTGATGTTTGGCAGATAGCGCAGACTACATTGACACATTTATCAAGTTCTACAGGCTGTCTTATATACTGTTTTTTTTTTGTTTTTTTTCCCCCTTTTTTCACAGTGTAATGAAACAGCGAGTACTGCATTTAAGTCGTTCACCTCAGAAGAGGTCATGCTGAGAATTTACACAAACACTAAACGGTCACTTAACACCATTTAGCATAAAATCGCACAGATTCTACTCCCATGTCCTCCTAATGTACAGTCAAGGATGACTTCAACTCCAAAACTTGATGATTCAACTACTTGAAATGATGAACTACCTCATGGAACAAAGCTTGTTACGAAGTTATGAAAATGTCCTTGGCTGAGGCATTGGACCCCAGATAATCATCAATGAAGGCCACCAGCATTTGAGCAATTTTCCAGTGTGTTCAATAACCACTTGCCTTGAGTCAAATTGCAGTATTAAGGGGGAACTGAATATGTAAATGTCTTCACACAATTTCAGATAAGCTAATTTGCAGTAGTGCTCACTAGCAAGCTAACAATATCCTGCATTATCCACCAAAGCCCAGACATGTTTTCTATTTTCTTACAGATGCGTTGTCATGTCTTCTGCATTAGAAGTCTTGCACTTTCTGACCAATTCCCACTTATATCTTCAAGACATGTAAAAGCACGCTTCATGCATAGGCTTCATGTGACACTTTTCTCTGTTTACTCGGTAAACACAGTAAAGTAACCTTGCAATGACCCTCAAAAGGCTAGTGAATAAAAAGAAAACATTATGTCCTTTTCAAGAAAGGAACTGGGGTGTGTGTGTGTGTGTGTGTGTGCGTGTGTGTGTGTTTTGGGGGGTGGGGGGGCACATCAACTGACATATACGATAGACTTTATAAGAGAGGGCCAACGGAACGCTCACTTTTTACACCTTTGAATTGATTAAACTGACTGGACATGAATAATCATTACCACTCCATTAAACTGTATTAAAAAGGGATTTTGCAACTATTCAGGCAAGTCAGATGATAAGCTAGTTCCTAGTACACACAAACACAATCGTAAAGGTCAACGCTTCAGTAGGAGTCTAAGAAATTCAACATATCCTTTGAAAACTTCAAAATGAGTTTGACTCAACTTCCGCTCAGGGTTTTCTTTGCAATTATCGTCATGCTTTTCCTCCATTTGACACAGGTCTGGGATTACTTGATCTTTGACCAAGTCGGGCAAGATGGATTCTTCTTAAAGTTAATTCCCTCCTCTGAAGAGGGCTTCCTGCTCATCAGCCAGCAAAGTTCAGCCAAATGCGTTTTTTCAGTCTTTTTTTTTTTTTTTTTCCCAATTAGCCTTTTGATCTCACTTGAATTAATGGTGAGCTAAGCTTTTCCATGAAATCATTTGGTAAGCAGGAAAACATATAAGGGACAGAAACATGGGGGTGGGCATGAGAACTGGGCACTTTTGAAAGAAAAACACCAATGTATTTAAATGTGACATAAGGTGAATAAACATAGCTATCATGTTGCAATGAAAACTGAAGCCCTTAAGTACTGTGTTGAAACAACTCTGCTGTATTGAACAATGCTTTGTCCTAAAACTCTTTTGCAAGCTGTCAGTTTCTTTTCTAATTCTTTCTCCTGGCAAACGACTATGTTGGCTCTGGCAGCGTGAATGCAATTTTTTGGAAATCTCAGAAACTTTTGGAAAGAAAAGGCAGAACAAAGCATCTTTATGCAATGAATATTAAACTTTAATTATGTTATTGCAATGATGAAAGAAAATACAGCATGGAAAGGGCAAGGAATTATGGGAAAGGAGAGGGAGGCATGGGAGCTGAAAATGTCATGAGGTTGGTTCAAACTTTTCTTGTCTGCGTCTTGTACTTAAGGCTCAAGGAGTCAGAGTTCATGCTAACTGGTAGATCACAGACAGAATCTGTCATGTTTGATCAAAGTTACTACCCAGTCAGCAACCCTTAAGGTTTCAATAAATGTAATCAGAACAAAATGGCTTCTTTAGGCAAAATTCTGTATTTAGTGTGATCTCCTAGACTTATTCCAGTTTCTAAAATAAACTTGAGAAACTTCATTAGATTTTGAAAGTTTTATTGGCCTTCCAGTCCTTTTCTATTTAGGTTTAACAGAGCCACAAGCCTAAAGAAGTGTTTTTTTTTTGTTTTTTGTTTTTCCTTTTTTTAATACTACATACAAATTTTATATATATATATACATATATATATACAGGTGCTGGTCATATAATTAGAATATCATCAAAAAGTTGATTTATTTCACTAATTCCATTCAAAAAGTTTTATTCAGTGAAACTGAATAAAAAACAGATACTGAATGTGGGATTGTCCTTAGTTGTCAGTTATAATCATCAAAATTAAATAAATAAACATTTGAAATATATCAGTCTGTGTGTAATGAATGAATATAATATACAAGTTACACATTTTGAATGGAATTAGTGAAATACATCAACTTTTTGATGATATTCTAATTATATGACCAGCACCTGTATGTGTAACGCTCGGGATGGCAGGAGACGAAGGTAAATATAAACAGACAGGTTTATTCCAACGGGAAGAATGGGTAACATGAATCACAGTGTGCATGGCACAAACAAACACCGACAAAGGAAGAACTGAACAGGAAGTATAAATACACAGATGACTAAATGAAGAACAGGTGATAAGGTTTAACTAATTAGTGGCAAATGAAGACAGGTGCAGACATAAACTAAAACATGACAGGACTGAACACATGTGACAGTATGGAGAAATAATTCTATATGGTCATTATACCATTGCTAAAACAACATCTAATAGTGGCTTAAGACTTTTGCATAGTACTGTACGTACTACTGTCTTTTTGTTTGTTTCATGAAAAACATGTTTGCACTACCATCACCAGCTGAAACAATTACAGTTTGCCTCTTTCAACTCAAGGCGAGTCCTGAAGCAAGAACTCATCATTCAAACTGTTCCCATTCAAAGATGGTTTCCTCTGCCTGCAGCAAGCTTTGACTATCCGCTCCTTAAGGAGTCAGAAGGAACAGATCTCATAGCCCCCAACAGGTGATAACAGAGATTGGCTTGAAGTGAGGCGTAGAGCTTTCAAAAGCAAAACCCCTCCTCTTTCCTCCATCTTTCTTTCACACTCTTGTCTTGCACACTTTCTCACAGACAAATAATATCAAGCCTCTGGATCGTAGCCTTAGCCCTTGTAAGCTGTCAACTGTGTATTTATGTGTCTGTGCGGATGACAGGAAGGGCCGTGATGAACATTGTTCGGCTTAGAGATGGCGCCCCATTATCGGACTCCATTATCTTGTCTATCAGGGTGACTGATCTGAAGGTGGCGGCTACTGTGTCCCCGGAATTCAGGGGCTTGTCTTGTGTCAAGTCAGGAGGTGTAAGAATAAGGTGTCCTGTTGGGCCATCCGTCAGGTGAAGGCGCCCTTTTTTCCAGCCACACAAACAGAGCTTGAAGAACCTTGTGGCATATTGTAGCAGTCTTATTCTAAGTGATTACTGGTGTCACTGTTAAGATTATCTGATCAGACAATTCTGGGACTGAGACTGCATTTTGCTTCAATTGTCTGAATTAAAATAAAAAATAAAATAAAATCCTTTTGTAGAGTATCGGATATTCTGTTTACTCAATTTATGCCAAAGTAGACTTGCATTTTAGTCCGTCATATTGTTGCACCTAAATAGTTTCATACCATCTTGCAGCTCACACTTTGTGCTCATCTTCCAGTGTGATTCTCTGTTCTGAATTACGATCAAACCCCTCTGAAAGTACTCAGTCCATAAATAAAGGTGCTGTACTATCTGTATTTGAAAAACCATATTAAGAGGAGCTTCTTCAAATAAATGTCTGGACCAAGCCACTAAGGCAGCATATCTCTTCACGTCATAATTTTCATTTATTTATTTAGTATTGCTATCATTTTTTTTTATATAGCTTGCTTGCGAGGTGGTAAACACCTCTCCAGGGTTGTCACTCATCCACTGCTTCATAAGTCAACATTTGGCGCGCAAAACAACCTGAAATTTTTTTTTTGTTTTGTTTTTTGTTTTTTTCACCTGCCAGTGCTTAATGCGATCATGACCCTGAAGTCCTCTGCCTGGGCCAAAGACAGATGAGTTTCAGGATAATAGATCCGCCTTATGACCACTGGGGGTCATTTTTTGCATCCACTCGAAAGGTCAGGTGTGTTGACAGCACTCATAAAAAGAAACAGACGACGTATTTGACAATGGGCTGACCCAGCATTGATCGGAGGTGGAGTGCCTCTACCTGAGTGAAATGGACAATCACTGCGGGCTGAGGCTACAGCATCGGACGTGTGACATGGTGGATGACATTTCAGTGACATTTTCTCCATCTCCATTTTCCACCCAAAATGAGCAGAACTGGTGACATTATGGTGGTTTCGAACTTATGGATGTAGCACCATTAGAAGGGTGCATTTGTAACTGGATAGAGATCAAGATAAGAAGAGATTTTGTGACTTCCTTTCTTTGGGTGAATACAAAAGGAGACTTTTTGACAAATGTTCACGCTGCTCTTTATCATTCAACAAAAGGAAATAGTCACCAGGGACTGTCAGGCTGCAAAAAGGACAAAAAGCACCATAAAAGTACCACGAAAGTTAACTTGTGCACAATATTTCAAGTCGTCCTAATGCATATAGTAACTTTATGTGAGGAACAGACTTTAAAGTGTCATGAAACCCCCATTTTATCACTGGTCGTTCACACCTCTGATTTGAAAAAGACTAAAACAAATTGGCATGTGAAGCTGTGGAAAAATGGAAGTTTATAAGGTGGGAAGAGGGGAGACAACAACCAATAAAACACAATAATACACCTATAACACACATGTTATGCAAAATGAACAAAGAGTTGGCACCTTAAAAGTGTAATGCTACTACAACGAACTAAAGATAAAAATCATTAGAAACTACTAGAAACTAAATAAATCTAATCAAATACGATATGGTGAATTTTTAGAAATGTCAACAAATCAGCATTATAACTTTGCAGAGCTATTGTTCTATATGAAGAATGAGAAAGAAAACATATGTTTGCGAGCACTATAAATATTCTTCTTTGAATATTTGGTTTTGTCTCCTGTGTCTTCTGTAACTCCAGCTTTGACCACATTGCGGGTAAAATACAAATAACACTTTTGTGCCACTGTACTTACACATTTACAACACATGTTTGTGCACAAAGCTGAACAGGACGGCAGAGGTGAATGAAAAAAATCTGAAACTTATGTGACATTTGAATTCGCCACTCATGTGTAATAATAATATAAAATGATTCGATTAAATGAGTTTATTCTCATGAATAATAGGGAGAAACTGATGACATATAAACTTACTCTGCAGCCAAGGCTGCCAATAACCACTCCGAATTTAACGTATGTACTTCACTTTTCATGACGTTGGTTCAACTTTTAAACCATAAAATACCTCAGAAAAAAAACTAAATATGTCAACCTTTCTCTAAATAATAAACATAATGAGTGTTATTGTTGTTTTATGGATGTGCAACTTGTATATATAACATCTAAAAAAATGTGTTTTAGGCTTTCATGACCCTTCACGCCTTAATTCACTGAAAAACTGTGCAAGAAATGCTATGCAATGCAATGTTTTGCGGCATAACTGAACTGGTGTAAATTACTTAAAAATGGTGCCATGTACTTTCGCTGTATGCACGGAAAAGAGTAGCACAAAAATTCTTCAAAACGTCTTATTTTGTAGGTAAAACATCTTATTTTGTTGCCTGATGAAGGCAAAATGGCCGCAACACATAGGTGTGCACTTGTCACCAGTTTTTAAAACTTATAGCCATGATGAAATAAAGACTTTTAAAACTTTTTCAATAAGATTCGAGTGCCTTGGACAATTATTTATCTCTTACACCGTGCAGCACTTCTTTTGCATTCTTTCCTTGGACATCTTATTGTGTATTCAGTGGAAGAAATTCGTACAGCTTGAAACAACTTAAATACGTAAATGGTTTTGGTCAATATGAGCAAATGGCTATTCTTGGTGAAAAGATTCCTGTAACACAAAGGCATTGATCGGCCTAATGGTGTTTGATTACATCACAATGCACGTTGTGACCATGCTATTAACATTAAACTATAACCTGAACACTGTCTACCACCCATTTCAGAAGACTTTCACACAAGGAATCTGCCACTGCCAACTGGCTTGAGGCCAACAAATGGCGGGATTACCTGCATACGCCTGAAATTTAATCGCATTCCCAAGCCAGCTCAATCCTTGTCCCTGTAATAGAAGGGCTAGATAAATCAAAGAGGAATGCTTGGACGTCTAAAGGCTAGGTGAAAAGAACACAGCCTTGACAATCATTTAACACAGCTGTGCCTCATGACTCAGATCTCGACGAATGTCTATGTCAACAAATCTATAATAATAAAAAAAAAAAAACAAATGTAACTACCATGCCACATGCTGGCATCTCTAATGTTCTAATATGTGACACAAGGACCCCGAATGAGTCAAGCTCTGAAAATCAAATTAATATGCAGCGAGTGCCATTGATGTGAAGTTCATTTGCCGGGTTTTTAGCGGCGGTGGATTTTAATCACTCTGACCCACTACATTGAGATGCAGCAAATCACTGATTTCATTACAAGCGGCCATTCTTCCACACCCGCTGCCGATTGTCAGCCGAAAGAATAGCGGCACGGTTTCAATTCCTTGACACGTTTTATGCATTTTATGGACAATAGCGCATGGTATTCTCTGGGGTGAAGTAGAGGGGAGCGAAACATCATAATGTCAATAATCGTTACAGTGAAAATAATTTTGCTGAAGAATGCTAAGAGCTCAGGCATTCAGTTGGTGCTCTGGAAGGCCTAAAGAATTTATTTTCCCTCCTTTGTTAATGTTAACGCTGTTGCACTAACTCTCTTACAGGGAGTTAATCCTACCAAGTGCACTCAGATGGTTTAATTCATCACATGTGAGTCTACTGTCATGGAGTAGATTATTCCTGCTTAATCAGGTGGGTTTTAATTTGAATGTTCTACATGTCTCAGGAAACCAGCAAAGAGATCCACAAGTATATTTGGAGAAAATCGTCATTGTTTAACAGCATGTTAATGCAGTCATTTAACCAAATGAATGTCTCTCACCCACTACATCTTCATTATGAATGTGGATATATAATGCTGCCTTAACAATTAGGTCAACAAGAAAGGTATGACTCTTTCACTAATTAAAGGCTGCACAGTAAAATAGGCTCTTATGTATTTTTGTCAAGTAAGCAATATGCTCTAAGAGATGTTAGCCGTTTTGTTACTTTCTGCAAAACTTGGCCAGACTTGGCCTCCTCTCTGAAAAATCCTACCTTTAACAAGAAATGTAAAATCCAATGTCAGCAAAACTCAAATGCTTAACATGTCAAATGTCTTCTGATTGGCTAAACAATAGCATCTAGAAAAACAAACTCACTTTTGCTGCGTGCCGAGCCTACGGCTTTTTCTAAGACAGATTTGATTTCTCAAAACAACTATTTTAGGCTACATTCACACTGTCAGTCCAAATCCAATAATTTGTGTATCCTACTGGAATCTGATCTAAAACTACTGATCATACACAGTGCATATTGCAACTATTCAGATCCAGTTTGTTCTTTCCAATGCTGCTCTTTCGTTTTCCGGAATATCTGCATTGGTTTCTATGGCAATGATGTTGCGTTGGTAGGTATACACCAAGAACAACAAAAATAACCTCACCATGGGGATGTTTGCATTCATTACAGATGCTCTTATTTACAGCATGACAATGTGTAGCCGACTAGCCGAAACACTGGACTACTGCATCTTTGAAGCTGCGGTGGAACCATGAGATGCTGGAATGCGTGGCTTTAGTCTGTGCTGTCATCTCCGCCAGTTTAAAAACATGTCTCCTTTATATTGTCATTTTCTACACATCTGGCACTTTGCAGCAACGCAACCTTGTTTCTGCAGCGACTTTCAGCTTGTTTTATAAAAACGCCTGATGTTTACTTTTTACACTGTGTGAGAAAGTCACATAAACCACACAAAATCCAATTAGAGCTGATTTCCAGAAACACGAAAAAAAGTCACATTTCTTTTTTTTTTTTTGCCGTTCACACTTGGTAAAGTAAATATGATTTCATAAATTTGATTAGTGACAAACATGAAGCAAGGCAAAATCTCAATGCACAATGGAGCCTATAGAATTTATTTGCCTCTAAAATTCAAGATATTGGGGCAAAAATTCCCCTTTATGATTTTTTTTTCTCATTTTTATATCACAATATCATGAGTAATGAGGGCAATATCACACAAGGGTTGTTTTTGTCCCAAATACCACAACTGCAAATGTAATATTCATTTTATACTACAGTTCAATAAGAAATTAAGATATTTTGTTATATTTGATTGCTTTTGCTCAATTTCACCAACAAAACTATTACCTATAAAGCCATAGCAGAGCGATTGTGCATCCCTGAGCAACACACAGCAGTGTGCCTTTTCTGAATGAATCCGTGTTTTGATCGAATCAATGGGATGAACCAATGATTCAATGGCCCATTTAGAAGAGAGCCATTTACTTCCCTAATGAATCAGCCATTTGAACGAATCAAATGAACGAATGACTCAATTATTTACTCATTTAGACATTTACTGCAATGTACTGGCAGTTTTAGTTCATTATTTAGAGTATCATTTTCTAAAAAAAAAAATATATATATATATATAGTATTTCCATATTAATAAAAATAACTAAAAACAAAGTTATAGTTCACTCAAAAATGAAAGTCCTCTAAAATTTTGTGTAATAAATTCTATGTTGAATCGAATATATTTTTTTTTTCTAAAGCTACTTTTTATAATGTCTATTTGATGCTTCTCAATTAACACAATAATGACTTTAATCGGTTGGGGGTCATTTCTCAGCCAAATTTGATGTTTTATTAATTTATTATTTATATTAATAAATTAATCACCACATTGTGTAATCAATTAAATCGCTTGGCAGCCCTAAAACATACAAGATTGGAAAATGGTTTTCAGTTTTCTTACGGTTTAAAATACTGAAAACTTTACTTTTTTTTTTTTTTTTTTTTTACCTACAGCAGTCGGTTCTTGCATATTGTGACAACTGGATCATGAAAAGCCTCTAGCCAGACTAGCCTACAAAACCTCAAACAACCATTCACTCTCAAACATCAAAGATTCCCACTGCTACAAACCAAAACCACATAAACTGAGCAAACTCCAGACACCATGTCCTAATACCTCTGCTGAGCCTTACACAAACACTCTCAGATCCTACTGCACAAGGAGAAAAAATATATTGCCCCGCTAAAACATTGTTTATTAGCTTACAGCATTGTATACAGTGAGCTTTTAATTTTCACAGTACATCTTGGTATTAATGGACTTATTTTTCAATTAAGAAAACATAATTAGTCACAGTTCATTGACACTTTAGCAAAAGTGTGGATAAAGGGAAATTGTTCATTGACAGGGACAAATTATAAAAAACTTTTTGACACAATAACATTGGAGACTTGGAAACTGGCATAAAAGTGTACTGTGTAGATTTTTTTCTAACTGTCAGAAGTTAAAAGTTTCTACCCCTTTGACTTTATGTGGAAGTTATAACAATGATAAATAATATAACAATAACAATGGTCATTCAGACCCTATTTACATCCAGTATTAAGATGGGTTTTGGTCTATCGGATCACAAGTAGATGAGACCGACACATTCCCATTTACACCTTGTGTTTTGTCCACTTCTGTCCTCATTTCTTTGTAGAGGGTCAATGGGTTGGGTAAACTTTTTTTTTTTTTTCAGATCTTTCAATCTATTCATGCAATTTACATATGTACATGAAAGGAAATGATGGAAAAACATATGAGAGCCAACAGCTTTCATTTCAGTATGAGACTAGATACACAGTCCCAGGAGATCAGGCTGAAAAGCTGCAAAACCATGCAGAACGCGGTGAGTAAATCAGGGATGGTGAAACATTGTGCTTGGTATGTTTTTACCTTTAAACATAATTTGAGTCTTCAGTCGACAAAGTTTAAATTTTGTCTGGCTAGTGCGCTTCCTATAATTTTTATGCATTAGGTCAGTTGGCAGACAGCAGGCGTTTTTTTGTGGCCGTTCAAACACATTTGATCACATGAGCGTTTAAACTACGAGAGAAATATGGTCAAATGCCTCTAAAAGGGTCGAAAGTAGACAAGCTCGAAATGTTTTAGACAGTTTACACCTGTATTTAGCCCTGTCCACTTGCGGTCAGATTAAAGAAAATGCTTCTATATACCAGGTATAAACAGGGCCTATGTATATAAACCTTAAAGATATAGTAGCCGGATTAATTAACACCATTCCTACACCAGAAGTGAGATGCTCAAATACATAAGCACTTCATTCTTTCCAGCAATAAAATGATTTTACTGTTTATATATGTAACGCCGGGACTGACAGGAGACAAAGGCATATCAAAACTGACAGGTTTATTACGCAAATTACAAGAAACATGCGGCACAGTGTGCATATGCACAGACATCGACAGACAATGAACACAAGATGGGCAGGAACTTAATACACAGATGATAAAACACAACAGCTGACAAGACTTAACTAATTATATACAGGGAGTGCAGAATTATTAGGCAAATGAGTATTTTGACCACATCATCCTCGTTATGCATGTTGTCTTACTCCAAGCTGTATAGGTTGGAAAGCCTACTACCAATTAAGCATTTTAGGAGATGTGCATCTCTGTAATGAGAAGGGGTGTGGTCTAATGACATCAACACCCTATATCAGGTGTGCATAATTATTAGGCAACTTCCTTTCCTTTGGCAAAATGGGTCAAAAGAAGGACTTGACAGGCTCAGAAAAGTCAAAAATAGTGAGATATATTGCAGAGGGATGCAGAAGTCTTAAAATAGCCAAGCTTCTGAAGCGTGATCATCGAACAATCAAGCGTTTCATTCAAAATAGTCAACAGGGTCGCAAGAAGCGTGTGGAAAAACCAAGGCGCAAAATAACTGCCCGTGAACTGAGAAAAGTCAAGCGTGCAGCTGCCAAGATGCCACTCGCCACCAGTTTGGCCATATTTCAGAGCTGCAACATCACTGGAGTGCCCAAAAGCACAAGGTGTGCAATACTCAGAGACATGGCCAATGGTAAGAAAGGCAGAAAGTCGACCACCACTGAACAAGACACACAAGCTGAAACGTCAAGACTGGGCCAAGAAATATCTCAAGACTGATTTTTCTAAGGTTTTATGGACTGATGAAATGAGAGTGAGTCTTGATGGGCCAGATGGATGGGCCCGTGGCTGGATTGGTAAAGGACAGAGAGCTCCAGTCCGACTCAGACGCCAGCAAGGTGGAGGTGGAGTACTGGTTTGGGCTGGTATCATCAAAGATGAGCTTGTGGGGCCTTTTCGGGTTGAGGATGGAGTCAAGCTCAACTCCCAGTCCTACTGCCAGTTTCTGGAAGACACCTTCTTCAAGCAGTGGTACAGGAAGAAGTCTACATCCTTCAAGAAAAACATGATTTTCATGCAGGACAATGCTCCATCACACGCGTCCAAGTACTCCACAGCGTGGCTGGCAAGAAAGGGTATAAAAGAAGAAAATCTAATGATATGGCCTCCTTGTTCACCTGATCTGAACCCCATTGAGAACCTGTGGTCCATCATCAAATGTGCGATTTACAAGGAGGGAAAACAGTACACCTCTCTGAACAGTGTCTGGGAGGCTGTGGTTGGTTGATGGTGAACAGATCAAAACACTGACAGAATCCATGGATGGCAGGCTTTTGAGTGTCCTTGCAAAGAAAGGTGGCTATATTGGTCACTGATTTGTTTTTGTTTGGTTTTTGAATGTCAGAAATGTATATTTGTGAATGTTGAGATGTTATATTGGTTTCACTGGTAAAAATAAATCATTGAAATGGGTATAAATTTGTTTTTTGTTAAGGTGCCTAATAATTATGCACAGTAATAGTCACCTGCACACACAGATATCCCCCTAAAATAGCTAAAACTAAAAACTAAAACTTCCAAAAATATTCAGCTTTGGTATTATTGAGTTTTTTGTGTTCATTGAGAACATGGTTGTTGTTCAATAATAAAAATTAATCCTCAAAAATACAACTTGCCTAATTATTCTGCACTCCCTGTATATATGTATATATATATATATATATATATATATATATATATATATATATATATATATATATATATATATATTATTATTATTATTCCATAAGGATATTTGTTCAAAATAAAGTTTCCACTGTTCTGTTACTGAAGTACATTCTTAAACTTTGAGCTTTGACATTTCCAGAAGAAACAGCCTCAAGTGCTGCAGCAAAACAGCTGCTTCCAGCGCAGACACAGCAAGTGTCATAGAGAGAGGGAGAGTAAAAAAAACCTTTAAAAAATGTTGAATAAGCATAAAGCTTTATGTTGTGTCCTTGTGTGCAGTTATAATAGTCATTTTGTACAAAATGTATGCATCCAGGCACATTAATAGTAATTGGCACCAAATAGAGTATCTAAATCCCAAAGCTTTTAACAACAGCACTGCCATTACAAACAACGAGAATATGCTTAAAATACCTTTTGCCGACTTCTTCAAACTGAGATCCTGTTCTCTTCTAGATAAGCATGGGTTTCTCTGTATTTTATTGGCTGGGGATTTCAGGACCACGTAAATGATTCTATTTCTAGTTAGTTTGCTTTGTTCCTAATTTTGCAATCTATGAACCAGGAATGCAGTGCGGCTTAAAATAAGTCACCCATCCTAGACCCAACATACAAACTCACACACACACACACGTTCGTTTTGCTATCAAAGTGAGGACATTCCATAGGCGTAATGGTTTTTATACTGTACAAACTGAACATTCTGCCCCACCCCCACCCCTAAACTTAACCCTCACAGAAAACATTCTGCATTTTTACATTTTTAATTAAACATTGTTTAGTATGTTTTTAAAGCTGATTGAAAAGTGGGGACATATGAAATGTCCTCATATTTCACATTGAAGTTGTAACATTTGTGTCCTGATATGTCACAAAAACGCGCACACACACACACACACACACACACCTCAACTACAAAGGCCCTGAAAACCCAAAGCACCAGATCCACAAACATCAGTCGTGTATATATACAGAAGTTTATGCTGAACTAAAGGCTTTTGGGAGCCAGTAACTATATCCGAAAGACTCACTCCTTCACATTTTGTAGAGTGTCACAACTGTGATATGTTAAAGTGAACACAGACTTATTGGAAAAAATAAATTAATTAATTAATTAATAAGTGCCTTTAGCTACAATTTTGTAAAACTCAAAACACATACCAATACATACAACTTACTGCCGTTTCCAGCTGAAATGAACACTAGTGGCAGTAAAACACCAACAACTACAATTCCTTTACATACAAATCATGATTACAGGGGCAGATTATCGATTAATAAAAACTTATTTTCTTGTGGTCACTTGCACAATGCTATGTATGACCTCAGAATGCTTTAACCATAATGCATCAATTGTAAACTAATTCATTTTGATGAAGTAAACTTGCTCGGAAATACATCATTGCACTTGTGATGTGAAGCGTTTGAGTATGAGTCCCATGCCACATGAGTGACTAATTGTAACTACCATATTCAGTTTGGTCAGTCCTAAACGCAGAATGTCCCGTTTACCCTTTCATAGACTGTCTTCAGCATCAAAATCACAGCTGAATGCAGTGCAATCTGTCTTTTCAAACAGAATACTTGACTCTAGCATTTCTCCTGTGTGCTGTGACAATACCCTTCAGAGGATCGCAAACAAATGAGTCTGAAACTGCAATTCTGGATTGATACTAGATGCCACAAAATATCCAACAAGGTACATTTTGTTGTAATTAATTTGGGACTGAGAAGTGCACCACTGAATTGGAGCGTCATTCCCTGGGGTAGGGGGACGGTGGAATTGGGAAAAGGTTGATGTGTCCAGCTTTACCCTTCTCAGTGAAAAGAAAAAAAATGCCTTTGGGCTCATGAGGCCACCGAATGCAATACCTGAGCCTCATCTGGTGAGCGCAGAGTGGACAGTCAAACCTTTTACCCAAAGGACAACTATGTAATTGGATCACAGTGTTGCAGGTTCTACTGTCATATTAAAGTGTGTAAGATTAAACCTGTTACCACCGCTTCAAAGCAAGTCTACGCCTTGCAAGATCAGGCCAAGAAAAGTAACCACCCATAAAGGGTATGGCAAGTTTTTTTTTTTTTTTTTTTTCATTGATTAATTTGCCTTTTTACAATTAGTTTTATTATACAAAATGTTAAAGTCAAGTCAAACGTATTTATTGTACATGAACGGCGTACAAAGGACAATGACGAGCTTAGACCGTATTTCCGTGTACACAAAATATTAGTTGTTGTATATTTCTATTCCTATGCAATTAATTTTTATTTCAATTAGATTCATCCATCCAAAACATTCATCCAAAACATAGACCTCTATATATCCGTATAAATGTCTTCACCATTCTGTATCAATAACACATATTTTCAGGTTTTCTAGACCATTTTAAGTAGTATTTTAAGTCGTAAAGTGATATATTACTATTTAGTGTATGACTTTGGCAGGCATGATACTAAGCAGGGCAGCGGGTGCCTGAGTCTTCCCCAGATCTACAGCGTCCCGCAGTTTGTGAGTAATAAAGTCAGAACTGTGAGATGTAAATTTGCTATTATAACAATTATTATATTATTTATTAATTAATTATAACAGTCATTTCTTCCTCATAATTGGATTTTATAACAGGACAGAATTGGGAAGGAAAAAAAAAGTGAGTTTATATCTTGCGATTGTGAATTTATAACTCACAATTCTGACTTTATTTCTCAAAACTGTGTTTATATATTACCATTTTGTGAAAAGAAGTCAGAATTGCGAGATATAAACTCACAATAGCGAGTTATAAAGTCAGAATTGTAAGTTTTCAAAGTCAGAATTGCGAGATGTAAACTTGTAATTTTTGACTTTTTTTTTTCTCTGAATTGCGAGTTTATTTCTCAAAATTCTGACATTATTTCTCGCAATTTTGAGTTGGCCTCGCAATTCTGAAATTATAACTCGTAAAGATTAGGTATTAGTTTATTCAATATTTCAATAGAATAGTAATTATCGAATTTGAGTTGTATAAAATAATATTTTTTAGGTTCTACTAAAATAGTCTTTGACTTAATTACTTACTGTGTTGAGTAATCTGAATTTATTCAGTTTTACAACCACTGCATCAAAATAATTGAAAAAATAAGAAACATTACGTACGGTAAACAATTAATTACAGTGGACTTAACATTAAATAAAACTAAAATTAAAAAATTCCAGTCCGACCTAGTTGTAATTATTCTCTATTTAAAAGAGTTGAGTTTCTTTACTTAATTTTCGGTGTTTACAATAATTTTGAGTACTCTGAACTTATCAAGTTTTACAGTGTGGAACACATAATTCCGAGTCTGACTGAGCGGCTCCGGTTATAGTGACACAGGTTTCCATCGCTTAATTACGGTAAATATGGCGTGAACGCAGCATAAGCTCGTTGTTTTGGAGGAACTGTAAAAGATGGCTGCCGTTTGTTTGCCGTCCTCCGTGAATGACTCTACTCTACGCTGATGACGTCTGTGCAAACAGGGTGCATACATATGTTGACAGGCAGGTTGGACATCATATTATTTCATTTGGACCATATATAATAACTGGATGAACATTTTATGGTGGTAGGCCTTTCCCAGATTATTTACATTTATAAAAATACATTTAGGCCGCTTAACATACTGATTGCTATCAGGATATGAGGAGATTTTCAACCAGTATAACAAAACTTGTTTCAGTCAAGAATCACCTATTGCACCTTTGAAGTGATACTACGAAAGCAGTCTATGCTTGCCTGTCAAACAACATTTGGCACAACAATTGTGATTAATAGTTTAGAATGAGAATCATATAGTTCAATAATGCATATAGGTAAAAATATATTTATTCTTTTACATAGTATCTCCTTAAAATGCATTACTTGTGGAAAATCCACAAAAACTGTTTCTGTTACTGTTTCTCAAAATACAGCAGAACATCATCTTCATAAATACATTTCAAACGGAGTTATTTTTTTTCTGCTTCTCTGTTTCTTCTTATTTATGTCAAGATGTACAGTGACTGTAAAATGACATTGCTAAAAGACTGAATCCGATGGAGGGCAAAACTTTGATAACAGACAGGCTGTTCCTCTCTAAGAGGGACACATTTCCATTGCCAGTGGAGAGAGAGACAGCTGGTCCTGTCACCGAGCCCGGCCATCCTGCAGTAGGTGGTAAAATTCCGGAGAGGGATATCTTTTCCAGCTTAAGCTAATTACTGAGCCTGCATGCTCTCATCGGACTGTGAATGACATTGATGCAGAAGGCATTTAGCTTTATTGCAATTTAACATCCTGTTTGTGAGTTTTAAATACACATGTGATTTATAAAGATGGTAAAAATTGCTTATTTCACAGTTGTGGGGGGAGAGTAGTTAATTATTTACTTAATTGCAGTATATTCGTACAATACTAGTACAAGTAAAGTTTAGCCCTACTGTTATTACCTTATTAGTATAAATATAATAGTTGCAATAATATTAGTTATAGTGTTAAGACACAAGTATTAATCCCCTGCTACACTGAAAAAAAAAAGTGATAGTTCAACCAAAAAAGACATTTCTGTCATTTACTCACCTCAAGTTGTTCTAAGCCAATATGAATAATATGAAGAATATGGGTAACCAAAAAGTTAACTTGACTTCCATAGTATTTTTTTTCCCCCATACTATGAAAGTCAATGATAAAGTCAACGGTTTAGTTACCCATATTCTGTTTGGTTACCTATATTCTGTTTACCCATATTCTATATAGTCAGATAGAGAGAGAGAGAGAGATCTATATCCCTTTAAAAATGTAGTCAAAAGCATCATATAACCTGAATACATTCATTTATACCACCAGAATTTTTGTGGGTTAAAATCAAATGTTCCTGAGGTGACTTCAAAACTCAGCATGAAAAAGCATGTTTCTTGTGAGATTAAGCTTTAGCTGCATATTCTAATAAAAGAGGCCACTATTATTGTTTCCAAAGCAACTCGGCTATGATAATGCTCGGCTATCCAATGCCAGATGACTCCGGAACCTCCTGCCAACAGCCACATGACACATTCAGTGGTCGTTAGCCAGAGACTGCTGAGATGCCTGCCTGCATCAATATTCACGAGACACATACTACTAACTCGATGCAAAAGTGTCTAAAATCGCATTTTTTTTCCCCTATAGCACATTCTCTAACCAGAACCAAAAACCTCAAATGTGTGACTGACATGGAGAGTTATAAAGAGAAAAGAAGCGGCAGCATGAGACAGGGAGAAATGAGAAAGTTCCTGCCAGGAATTCTTCTGCCATCACTGAAACATGAGGAGCTCAGGATGCTATCGAGACTGACCACTGAGAACAAACTGTAGTCGTAGCGGTGTATTTTAAGAAAAACACGACATGTCATCACACTCCAAAATGAAAATCTGTTTCATAAGAAGATGACGAACAAAATGGAGTGCACATGAAGATAAATGATCTGTATTAGGGAATCAACTATAGATCAGTACAGTGGTATACCACTTGTATCTGTATAATGCTAGTATATATATATATATATATATATATATATATATATATATATATATATATATATATATATATATATATATATATAGCACTAGTAACGTGAGCAAAAAAAACAAACAATCGAAAAAGTGTCAAAAAATGTTTTTATCTTGCATTTTCTTTTAACTGCAGTTGGCCAGTTCAGTTCAAATCCACACTAATGATTCAAAAGCAAGACATTTTTCAATTCCCCATAGGTATATAGCAGTGTTACTACAAGCTCAAAATACCTTGGGCGATTTTGGATTTTGATAAAGTCAGTTACCATGAAAATGTATGGGCCTATAAAAACCACCTTTTTACCAAAGGATATGAATGCGTTATGGCGCACAGAAGTAAAACCCTAACGATATCCATATAAACTGCCAATGCATTGTATGTGGCATAACCCGATTCTGCTTTTTCTTGCAGTTTGTACCCAGAGTTGCAGCCTATTTGATCCTCCCTTCCCAACCACTGCCACAAGATGAGGATGAAAGTATAAATAATCATTTGAAGAATGCACAACATGAACATTATCTGCATCTATTGATTCCATCTGAAGGCACGAATGGCAGCAACCCTGGCAAGACCAACACATTACTGATGACATGATATGATTTCATAATAGCTCCGTAGTTAGGAGATCATCAGCCTGCACTCTGAAATGGTGTTGCATGAAAAAAGATAAGACAAACAAACACAATCCCTTCCCAACAGACCCTGAGGGCAACATTAGGGCTATGAGGCATGGCGATGTACTAGTTACCGATGCGATTCAGTTTATCCACATTGTCATGTAGTTTCCGCCTTGAAAGTCGTCCAGTAACCTGGAATTTATGCATTGCTATGTTGTTGTGCCGCAAAGTGTATCTAAATTGAGCAAATTAACTTTAGCGTTTGGATCGCTATGGTATATTACACAAATTTGGAGAGCTTGACTCGCTCGCTTGCAGTTTTCAAAGGTTAAATCCTCAACCAACCACCTCTTTAACCTCATGTTTGAGTTTTGCACCTTACACCATCTGGAAAACGTGGCTCCTGTAAGCTTTAAAATCTTCATGGTATAACATGCTATGTTGACTTAAATAATAAATTGTAATCTGGCACATGCACACTGACTGACTGAAGTCACCTCGAATCCCTCAAGTCATTACAATAATTCAAGTGAATTAATTTTGGCAGCAGTTAACACATACTGTAGATGTCCTTTCCACAAAACCTTATTCAGCTCTTAAGAGTGGCAACATTTCTCCAAGACACTCTTCTTCAGCTTGCTGAGCTGAATGAAATAGTCAGACTTGGCAACATGTTGTAGTAAAGCATTAAAGATTTAGAGTTTGCTTACAATTGTTATTTTCCAGCATTAATTCCCATAATGATGTAGATATTGAGTGCTCTTCTGAATTATATCAAATAAAAATAGTATAACATAATCTAAAATTGCATAAAATAAAATAATAAAACATGGATGGATCTCAGTAAACATGTAAAGAACATGTCCAGGATGGTGTACTGCACTCCAATCAAAACAAAAAAAGTGAGGAAATTATCTTTTGCCTAAACAATCCTAATGTTTTTGAGACCATAAAACTTGCACAGTTAAGCAGGTTTATCGCCAAATTTGCATTATTTTAATGTAGATGATATGCAATTTGTTTTTATACATTTACTGTGGTGAAAGTAATTTATCATTTATTGGTTTTAATTAAAAAATAAAAACATCATTGTATTATAGCATTTTAATTACTGTATTACATAATGTATAGTGGGGAGAACAAGTTTTTGATACACTGCTGATTTTGCAGGTTTGCCCACTTACAAAGCATGTAGAAGCCTGTAATTTTTATCAGAGGTACTCTTCAACTGTGAGTGACTGAACCTAAAATAAAAATCCAGAAAATCACATTGTATGATTTTTAAGTAATTCATTTGCATTTTATTGCATGACATAAGTATTTGATACATCAGAAACGCAGAACTTAATATTTGGTACAGAAACCTTTGTTTGCAATTACAGAGATCATACGTTTCCTGTAGTTCTTGACCAGGTTTGCACACACAGCAGCAGGGATTTTGGCCCACTCCTCCATACAAACCTTCTCCAGACCATTCAGGTTTCGGGGCTGTCACTGGGAAATACAGACCTTTAGCTCCCTCTAAAGATTTTCTATTGTGTTCAGGTCTGGAGACTGGCTAGGCCACTCCAGGACCTTAAGATGCTTCTTATGGAGCCACTCCTTAGTTCCCTGGCTGTGTGTTTCGGGTCGTTGTCATGCAGGAAGACCCAGCCAGGACTCATCTTCAAAGCTCTTACTGAGGGAAGGAGGTTGTTGGCCAAGATCTCGCGATACATGGCCCCATCCATCCCCCGTTCAATACGGTGCAGTCGTCCGGTCACCTTTGCAGAAAAGCATCCCCAAAGAATCATGTTTCCACCTCCATGCTTCACGGTTGGGATGCTGTTCTTGGGGTTGTACTCATCCTTCTTCTTCCTCCAAATATGGCGAGTGGAATTTAGACCAAAAAGCTCTATTTATGTCTCAGACCACATGACCTTCTCCCATTCCTCCTCTGGATCATCCAGATGGTCATTGGCAAACTTCAGATGGGCCTGGACATGCGCTGGCTTGAGCAGGGGCACCTTGCGTGTGCTGCAGGATTTTAATCCATGATGGCGTAGTGTGTTACTTATGGTTTTCTTTGAGACTTTGAGGTTCTAGCTCTCTTCAGGTCATTGACCAGGTCCTGCCATGTAGATCTGGGCTGATCCCTCACCTTCCTCATGATCATTGATGCCCCACAAGGAGAAATCTTCCATGGTGTCCCAGACTGAGGGAGATTGACCGTCATCTTGAACTTTCTGATAATTGCGCCAACAGTTGTTGCCTTCTCACCAACCTGCTTGCCTATTGTCCTGTAGCCCATCCCAGCCTTGTGCAGGTCTACAATTTTATCCCTGATGTCCTTACACAGCTCTCTGGTCTTGGCCATTGTGGAGAGGTTGGAGTCTGTTTGATTGAGTGTGTGGACAGGTGTCTTTTATACAGGTAACGAGTTCAAACAGGTGCAGTTAATACAGGTAATGAGTGGAGAACAGGAGGGCTTTGTAAAGAAAAACTAACAGGTCTGTGAGAGCCGGAATTCTTACTGGTTGGTAGGTGATCAAATACTTATGTCATGCAATAAAATGCAAATTAATTATTTAAAAATCATACAATGTGATTTTTTGGATTTGTGTTTTAGATAGATAGATTACAGTTGAAGAGTACCTAAAATGGTTTAAATTTTGCTTAAAAAAAAAAAAATAATAATATGAAAAAACACCAGTCAAAAAAAACAAACACCAAAATACCAAAACACAATCAGCCTGCAATCATAAATAAGAAGTCTCAATATTATCTCAATCATTTCTCACATAATGCAATGGAAAGATTTTGAGCAACAATGCTCAAACAAACTATAAAACATCTTAATCATAAAACATGATTTTATTTAAAAAAAAAAAAAAAAGGTCACTCTCTTCTAAACTAAAACAGAAAGATTAGCATAGTGCATTATTTGTTAATATGTGACCCATCAATCTGTACGTATAAGTCACTGGCCATAGTAGCGCTTTCTAGTTCTGGTGGCTGGGGGCTTGGTCCTCAATGCCAGGTCACTGGCTGGGAAAAGAACAAGCTCTGACCCCCAGGGGTGAAGTCGCCATCTGTGTTGCCGTCATTAAACTAATGAACCATGCTCCACAAACAAGAGAGCTAACAGATAAATACTAAGCAGAAGATAAGTGATGCTAGCATCTTTTTCTTTAGCTTGTTTTGATTAACAATCCGTTTGTTCGCCCCTCATGTGTAACCATTAAACAGTTTGTACTTATACATTCAATTTGTCACCGATCACAGTACTGATTCTGGCTCAAGTTTGTTTGTACTACCGCTAAGTAGCATCACTCACAAGAAAACATTAGCATTCTGCCTGAAGTGGCCGTATTAAAGGCTTACATGAGCGCTTGATTAGGTGGAGCATGAAACTCTTGGCCCCTTGGGGTCAGCAAGGTCCCTTTGATTTGACTTTTGCCACCACGTCTGGCAAGACGAAAAAGAGCAAGCAGTCTGAGCAGACATGCATTCTAGCAAGAGGATGGCCAATAAATTTCACAAGAGCTGGATATTGGACTCTTGATGTGCCGAATAAGTAGGGCCTCATCTGAATGTAAATGTGCCTCCGAAATGCCATTGCATGAGACTGGGAGGCATGTGCAGGATTGATGTAGAATTCCAGCACTGCCTGTAATACTGAGGGAAAAAAGAAACGGCTAAGATAACATCAACGGGTGTAATAAACTACCCTCTTCCAACCAAGGTATTAAAGTCATCTGAGAAGGTATAAAAAGCCAGGCATTCTTAAATAGTTTTGCTTTCATTTTTTGAAAATGAGGATACATGCCACAGTCTTTCGACGTTATCATGCAGTTCGAGAGACAATCTTTTGATGTCAGCAACAAAAATTATGAGAAGAGCTCGTTGATACGCCTAGTTGTTTTGCTATCCCAGGGGTGTCCAATCCTTCTCCAGGAGGGCTGCTTTTTATGCAGAGTTTAGCTCCAACACACCTGCCCCAAAGTTTCTAGTGATCCTAAAGACCAGGGCTACATCTGAAATCAAATGCTCTCGATTAGGTACTTATTTTGAATAAACAATTACTTTACAGCCCCTAAAAAAGTATAGTATGAATGCGTGTACTTTGAATGTAATCTGGATGTCCTACATTTGCCATGCAGGCCTCATGGTATATCCATTGTATGCACTCTTCAGAATCTCGCAGGAAGTAGGTCACAAGTAGAAGATCATTTGGGTACTTTTCGCCTACTCTTTTATGAGTACTGTGATTTCAAACATAGTTCTTTCATTACATACTGTTTTTCACCTACTATATAGTAGGGAAGTATGTCATTTCAGGTGTAGCCCAGGGCTTACTTCGCTAATATAGTCCACTACAACATATTAACATTTTGTTCTTGCATTGATGTTACATTTGTAGCAATTTTTCCATTTGCTAGTGAGTTTAATAAAAAAAAAAAAATATATATATATATATATATATATGAGTATTGAGTGTATATTTGTAAGTTTACAAAATAAAACAATATTTATTGGAATCAAAATTGTGTTGCATTGTTGATTTAAACCCCAAGGGCCCTATCATACACCCGGTGAAATGCGACGCCAGGCGCGATGCAAGTGTTTTTTTTGCTAGTTTCAGCCCGATGCAGTTATCATTTTCACATTCAGTGCCCACATTCTTTAAATAGCAAATGCACTCGTGCCCATCTGTTCGCCCATGGGCATGCAGGTCTGAAAACGAGGTGTGTTTAGAAATGTTGATTTTGAGGCAACTGACAATGACTGAATCATTGACCAACAAAAACCTGGTCTAAAGACAATGGCGCAGTATTTTTTTTTTTTTTTTGTTATTTAAAGGCAGTGTTAGTAAAATGTGCCAATAATCAAATCAAACTTAAAATTACACTTATACAGGTTATAAGAGCTACAAGAAATAGAACAACCACTTTATCATAGACACAATCTGACCAGGGCCCTATACCATGATGGCATTTGAACAAACTCGGGGTTACAGGATTAGTTTCAAGTAGACAAAACAAATTCAATCAGGCTTTGTTGGTACCAGGCGCTGATCATCAACTTTCTCTGCCAACTCACGCTTTGATCCTGAGTTCATGGAGCGTATGCACATGACATTGTGACATCAATAGCAAACAGCCAATCACATGCTTAGAAACATAGCAAAACTGTGATTTACTTCTGGCAAGAGAAGCAGCAAAATTATTTTCTCTGCTATCAAAGAATAAGAGATTAAAAAATATGATGTACATAAATTTACACAGCAAGAAGAAAATATATGCTATATCAGTGCAAGTGAAAGTCGTAAAGTACATTTATACAGTTGATGATACAGGTATAAACCACAGACTTGAACATGTAACCTCACATGTGGCCATTTTTAAAGTTATCTATTGATTCCAAATCTTCATTTTATTACATACTTAATGTATATAATTAAAAAGGAGCAAAAATAAAATAAACCTTGGCCATTTCTCCTCTGGCCAACAACAAACATATACTGCATGAATTATACAAATAATATATAAATCATGTAAAATAATTATAATAAATAATCATTGATAAAAGCAAGACAATATTGTTTTTAAAAATGAACTATGACCTTTAATTTGCAGCAAGAGAAACTGGAGCAGTGAGTTTTTTGCATCAGACATGTATCACTTTGTTCACAGCTGATTGGTCAAATTTCGGTTTGAGATCTCTTACATAATCTTCCACAATCCATAAATTACTATGGGAATGAACACTGCTAAAAGCCAAGCCACTTTCATGGTGCCTAAAACCCAAGAATGGTGCAAAAAAAAACAAAAAAACTGAAACATTCCAGGCTATCTACCTAAACCGGCTTCATATATAGGCCCCTGGATGGAAGCAAACACAGGGCTGTAAATTCACAGAGACACACTAGGGTCTAAATAAGTAATAATTCATACCATATTAATCAAACCATAGTAACAAAAACAAAAGAAACCAAACCTAAACCCAGAACAAAGCTCTGATTCTGAGAGACACATGTGGACGGGAAGTACATGTATTTGATTTGCGCTCATTTCATTCATAAAGTTTACACTCTCGTTATTACATAGTGATTGTGTCTGCTGAACATTTTTTTCCAGGCTATTATTAATTGGCCATTATCATTATTTCATTATTTAGGAATTTGAATACGGCACATCCCTAATTACAACAAACAACTTGACCACGCTACTGTCCTTCAGAAACTAATCTATAGATTTAAAATCAATGTGTGTAATATATATATATATATATATATATATATATATATATATGAATTTGTATATGATGGAATATATTGTCTCGTGCAACACATATATTTCCATTAATTTATACATGATCTAAAAGGTGCCATTTCTTCACACCAGTATCTGTTTGGATTTCACATTTCACATGTAACCTCTTTTTGTTTTCCTCTGCTATCACCAGTATTTGTTTCCCCTCTTCTCTTTCTCCTCCCTTGCATAAGAAGCACTGCGTGTTTTCAGAGCTCAACTCCCTCCGGCAGAATTTCAATGGCCTTCTCTACTGCTACATTTCCTGCTTAGGGATCAGTGCACAGCACTGCTGCATCTACCCAACAACACACTTCAAAAGTAAAATCTCCTAACGTTCGCATTCTCGCTGTGATGTTGTTGGTTAATCTTGGCCTATGTACAGCAAAATCTGCAAAGATAAAATGAGACCATCGATTGGCTTCCCTTGTAAACAGCTCCATTGAAACGCCTTACGATGTGTTAGGAGAGTTTCTAGCTCATTATCCATAGCACAGCTCAGAATATGAACATCAGCTGATAATGATATCTGTAGCATGGCTGGAGAGATCAGGAGATTTCTGCCCTTGTGCGCAGACACAATTAGTCAGTGTTGCTGACAAAACAGACGAGGCATAACCCAGGCTGTTGTTATGATGTGCAAGCTCATGAAATCTGGGTTAATTAGTGGGGCTTGCTAAGAAAAGCATCACAACTGCTCGTACATAGGGTTACAGTAGGAATGTGGACTAACAATAATATGAGCCGTAATAATAGTGATGCCTGTCTTAGCAAATAGCACAAGCTAGTTCATGTAAATGGTATAGCATGTACAAATGCAGTTCTGGTTGGTGCTATGTGGTTAAATTCAAATATTCAATTACTGTATATATATATATATATATATATATATATATATATATATATATATATATATATATATATATATATATGACTATTTTTGGAAGTCAAAAATATCAGGGTGGTACAACTGTCCTGATCGTAATAAATAAAAATAGAATCATTAAATGATTGAAAATGATTGGTGTCCTGGTTCAGGTTAACAGGTTTAGGTCATATGGTGCAGCTAACATACAGAAATGAAAGAGAAAAAAAAAAACATAAAATATGAAATTATATACCCTCAAGGATTTTAAAGTCAATAAGTCTGAAAATATCAGATAATGTGGCTTCTTTTTTTTTCAACCACTGGGACAGACATTGTCTATAACAACCATAAAGTATTGCCCTTTCAACCTCCCAAAACACCATCATGGTGGGGATTTATTAATAAGAACAACACACACCACATGCTGAATCATCTGATTCGGTATCTTCAGAAAGTTTGGAGCTGCTGCCTTGAGCCTTACTTGATTTTCACAGCTCCATAGCTTCTTTGGAAGTGGTGTGACTTCACCTCTCGGTGACATCTTTCATAAGGTAAAATCCTCAACACTTACAAGTGTATTTCTCGAATAAAACAAGCCATCTTTCTTTTTATGGCAGCAGGAGAACCTTGCAAGCTGCCACCACGCTAATTTTAAAACCTGACATAGTTTCTCGACAATGATGGCTGACAGAAACACATCTAAAACACAAATCCTCTGGAATTCCTCTTTTTGTCTAGCTTTGAAACTTTATCTTAATGAATGGCAGTTGCAACCTTCATCCTTGTAATTTGTCAGAAGAAGAGATGACTCAGTTGAAGGCCAAATACAATATCCGCTTTGTAGGGAAATATGTCAAACGCCGAGAGGTAGAACCACAACGAGAGACTGAAGTGCTGTGACAGCTTCTTTCTCGACTCACCTCATTTGAGGACTTCAAGGTTACGCAGATGTCCCAGACTCCAGCACTTGTGTTCCTTCAAGTCTCAGAGCTGTAATGAGCTCATTACACACTCTCTGAAAATGTCATGGACTCAGGCTACGAGGACAGTTATATTTTTTCCTTCTAGAAAAGCATGTGGTTGAAGGTTCTTTGCACCAGCGCATTTGAGGCGATACGCGCACAATGGACCGAGTGCTGACCCAGAATTTCAAACGTGGTTAAAATGTCACGTTTTACATTACTGTAAGATCCGTAAAAAGTAATTTGGTACCGTGCCTTTCAAAAGGTCAACTGTATGAAACAGCCACGTTCCATAAAATAAGCCTGTGTCAAGCATTCAAAAGCACATTCCTAGGCTGACGCTACATGACAATTGCTAACATTTAAATTAGTTACACAAAGTTAAACAAATCTAAAAAAATATTTCAACCCACATGAGTTTCCTTCTTCTGTGGAACACCACAAATCATATTTTGAAAAATGTCTATGTTTTTTGTCCATTTATGTTGTGTGCAAAAAAGAAGTTGAAATATTCTTCAAAATATAGCTATTGTTTGTTTTTGTGTGGTTTTCTTTTGTTGTAGAAGAAACTTATTCAGGTTTGTAAGTGAGTAAATAATGACAGAAGCAGGGTGGGTGCATTAAATACATTAATAATTTGAACATGTTATTTTTTTTTCCCCATAACTAATTAATTAAATGATCATGTTAAATTGACAGCACCTAGTAAAAATGCAAATTTAAATACAGAAAACTGGATGCCTTGAGTGCCATGACAATAGCAAAGTATTTATTGTGGCATTCAAATTATGACTAAAGAGGATAGTAAAACCAACACAATTATTTTGCTGCCTTCCCAGTTTAAATACGTTGCTTAAATTATATGTTTGTGTCAGTAGTACTTTAATTTGGTTGTACGGTAATCCCTTGATTCTGTACATAAACCCTTCAGCTCGGCACACTTGAAACAACAGCACCTCACCACCTTAAGGACCAAATTATGTAAAGCTTTATTACACTGAAAATGAGAGGTTTTGTAGCGAAACTCCATCTCAGCCTTGGGGAATTAAACATACTGACGCAAAAAAGCCGCAATTAACTGTGACATAGCAGTTTGATTAAAAGTTGTTGGGACAGATGTGTAATTACAAAGAATTTTGGAAAATCTTTAAAGCTGTTGATCTCTCTCTTCTGTGGGGAAAAGAGTTGCATGCATACGACATGGATAAAGGTTGTGGTTATAGGTCACACCCACATTATATCTCTATTTGTACTAATTAAGGGTTTGTCCATCACTATACGCAGATGGAAACTAGCTTCTCCAGTAATTGAGGTGTAATTGCTACATATTCACTCAGTAATGCATTCATTGATTCAAGTGTAATTAGGTTAATACTTGATGCCATGTCAAGAGTTAGAGGTGAAGTTGGAGAATTTGTGCTGGGAAGAATGGAAATGATCAGTTGGGAATAAGGGTTGTTAAATTTCTGCTTCACAAGTGCATTGTTATATTGGCTGTTTATTAGTACTTATAAAGCACATGTTAATGCCTTATTCTGCATGAATGTATTCGACATCCTCCTACCCATTACCTAAACTTAACAACTACGTAATTATTAATAAGCAATAGTTAGGAGTTTGTTGAGGCAAAAGTCGTAGTTAATAGTGAGAACTGGACCTTAATCTAAAGTGTGAGTATTCTCTGAAAACAAGTTTTATCATCACAAGCCATTTTGAATTTCAGAGCCATTTGATATCTGCATAGAAGTCAAAGAGACCTTGAAAAAATTCATTATATGACAGACAAAGAGATTAATTGCAGTAAGTTTCAGCAACAGTATTTGATATGAGAGAATTTTTTTTTTTTTTTTTTTTTTTTAGCTAAGAATGTAGAGAGACACAAAGGAGTCGATGTGACTGAAATCATCAGAACAGAGAACGATCAAACTTCATTTCACTTCGAGTTGAGGATGGATGAACCTGCCCGTCTTACGGCATCTCTGAGGGCTCATACGGAATGTCTGCCAGGGCGTAGTTTTAAATTGAGGTTAGCTGCGAACACAATTTGATCTTGCTTGCATTGTAGTTCCACTACAGCTCTTTATGAACGAATAAATGAAGTGCATGAAAGAACTTGGCTCTCAATTGATTAAATAAAATTGTTGTGTTAGCACATTGGTCAGCTAACAATGTATTAGCATGTTCTTAAGATAACAACAAGTAAACATGTTGCTAAGCTAACATATTAGTTCACCGCTTAGAGATATGCTAGCATATTGCTAATATTGCTAACTGAGAGAACAGCTGTGTGTCCTTGAATCAGAAATATCATAATTACGAGTTTCAGGCATATGGATGCAAATTCATATTTCCAGGTGGGGAAATCTAGATGATACACCAGTTGCCACGTTGAGACACCGGAAGTGGCGTGTCATTGAAACATGGCACAAACACTGATCTATGATATGGAGTATTATATCTAAAATCTATATGTTGAGATCAGTGAGCCAAAAGCAAATCTGTAGTGAATGGTGTTAGTCCCTCAATTTTCACGGTTTGCTTTAAATAAGTGATAGATCTAGTTATTTGGATTTATTGTTTAAAATGTAATTCTTGTTTAGTCCACTTCAATGTTATTTCCTTTTTTCATTCATTCTTTATATATATAGTACTGTGTGAAAAGTTTTTCAAAGAAAAAAAAAAAAGTGAAAAAAAAATCAATTATAATTATGAAAATTACTGTAAAGTAAGATTGCTTTTTATCAAATAACAACATGTTAAAGAAATGCAAACATCAGAAACAAAAATTCAAATCAGTGAATGCAATTCAATCAAACAAAATCAAAAACAACATCAATTCTTCTAGGTTGCACCAACTCAGCACTTTTGACATGGAATCACAGGTTTTTGGAAGAAACACGGATTGGTTTTAACCACAGTTCCTGGAGATGAATTTAAGGCAATCCTGCTCATCTCTCCTCTCTCTCTTCATCATCTCTCAGACTCTCTTGATTCTCTTGAGATCAGATACCAGTGGGGCAGATACCCATCACTTCCAGAGGGCCTTGTTCTTCTTTACACTGAAGATAGTTCTGTTGTACTTTTTTGCTGTAATGATTCATGTTGCAGAATAAATTGTCGTTTTGGGGGGGCCAATAGAATTCTCCCTGATGATGTTTGCATGATGGATTGATATCTTGTAAGTGGTGTTGCATTGAGGATAGGATACCCATTAATTCAATGCAAATTGCAAAATCCCAATGCAAATTGAGCAAAATGCCTTGGAATGCTTGCACACCTGTCCAACATGCCACCCTGTTGCTGACACTCCATGCTTTCTCGCTCTCCTCTCCAGCCGCGAACACAGCCCTTCTGCTACAGCCAAAATTTTTCAAAATTTTTTTCTGCTCATCAGAGCACCTCACCTGCTGCCATTTTTCTGCCAGTTTGCTTTTTTTTTTTTGTAGTTGTCCTGTCGCTTTGGTCTTGTTTTTGTCGGATTGTGCCTTTTTTTCCAGGTGGAGGTATTCCATTTTGGCCCCTCAAGACTTCCATTCTCGGACACAGTAGATGGTTCCTCCAGACAGTAGATGTGTGTTCCCAATTGATGAGCTAATGGCACTGCATGGAGACACTTCCGATTGCGCGACATCTTGCGATTGCGAGTTTCATCTGCTCTCAGTAAGTTTTCTGCAGTAAGTACACTGCGTCTACGGTCGCGTCAACGTTCCCTGTTTTTTGTGTTCTTTTCTCTTTTCTTGAGCACAAGCAGACTGAAACCCCTGTCTCCCTTGTCTGCTTTGCCTGGGAGAGACCTTTGCTTGATGCTGATGCAACTACCTTGTGTCTTGTTGCTGTGGCTGTGTGTCAGTCTTGCCAATGGTTTGTGAACTTTGCAAGTAAACTGTCTGTCAGCAACCTCACTTTGTAGCTGGAGTTTTGGCTGTTCCTCACCACCCAGTTTTATTCCTCCACAGCTGTTGTTTTGTTTTGTTTTAGATTGTGGTTCAACCTACATATTGAAATTGGATATCACCTGTTTTTTGTATAATTGTTTAATCATAACACCTAACCTAACCTAACAAATCATCTGACCCTTGTGCAAGTGTACCTTGTGAAGAAGAATTGATTTTTGAGGGTAAAAGGGTGGCACACACCAAAATGGATTTTTTTTAGATTTTTTCTTCGTTCACACACTTTTTTTTTTTTTTAATTGATAAATATAATCTATTACAGTTTTTTTTTTTGAAAGCATTTCTTTTTTACATTTTTTTTTTCACACTGCTAAAAAACTTTTGCACAGTACTGTATATATATATACTGTTAAGCTAGCACATTAGCATGTTGCTAAACGGTTGTAAAGTAAAAGTGGAAGGAGTTTATTTAATAATATAAATAAATACACTTAAATGTAAATTATAAATGAGTGTGTCATTTCGCAATCAAATTTCCTGATCATTCGGTCTTATTGTGATTGGTGCACTTCAAGTTTGAAAATTTTTTCCTTCACATTTTTCATGTAATGCCGGAAACGTTCACACGGATCCATGAAAATGATAAAAAATGCTGAATTATTCAGGCCAGGTTGTTGACGCTATCGTTTTCAAAAAATTGTACTTTGAAGCCCATTTGCATTGTCTTTTTTGTGTGAATGAATCGCCGAAAAAAAATCCGATCTTTGTTGTTGAAAATAGTGTTGTGCAAATTTCCCCTTAATTTTATAGTTCCTTTTTCTCCTCCCATTCAATCACCTGCCTTCATGGTTACGTAACACCCATTTTTAACAATCCAATCAAATCCTGATGAATAAAATAAATTCCTGCCCTACATTTTTCCCATTGAACTTCTGATTTCACTTAGAAATACATCACATTACAGAGGTAAAATGGGTTATGCGCGCCATTTCATTCAACTATTAATTACAGGAGCAAAAGGAGCATCACAAATAGGGCAATGATGTCGCCTTCATGCCTTTTTTTTTCACCATTGGCGACTGTTCCTCTTTTAAGCGAGGAGAGAGACTCTGAGCCCAGAACACCACCTATTAGCCATCAACCAGCATGGCACATCACCCATCGGTTAAATCAAAAGTGACGCAAGAGTCCAATCTTGTAACACAGCACAAGATGTGACACTCCAATTAGCAGCAGAGCAAACGAACAAGCACAAAAAGCATCATTCTCTTAATTCTGAATCGCATAACATGTCAAGAAGGAAGCAAGAAAACAAGTGACAAGCAATTACAAAGTTACAAACAAAAAATACCAAAGTCTTAACGAAAATTAAAGGCCCAAGACACAGAACGTCAGGTTTTCATTAAGAGACACAAGGACGTTATGAGTAAAGAAACAGCCTGTCATAGCTAAATTGCTATGTTGGCTGTCTGTTTAGACATGTAATTGTTGAAGTCTTTGTTGGTAATGATATTTAAAATTGCATGTCTCCTAAGGCTGTTGTCAAGACAGTTTGCAATTTATCTGTGACAAAATAAGATTGGTATCCTAACAATCAACAGAACATACAGTTCATTCAAGAATATGTCATTACTTCATTTCAAACTTATGTTTTTGAAACCCAAAAGGAATATCTACTAGAATTTTCAAGCTGCACTTTTCTATTATACAAAATTAAATGATACGTAAAATGAGCTCCAAAAATGATGATAATAAATAAATGAGTAAATAAATAAATAAATATACATAATCCATTTGACTTTTATGCTATACCAAATCTTTGTATGAGAAACATGGGGTTTTAAATGACGGTGAGTAGATGATGAAAGATTTTTCATTTTAGGGTCAATTTACATGACATGGTTTACAACTAAAAACTGAAAACTTATGCTTTTTGGCCATTCATTTACACGACAATGGCGTTTGGCGGGCCTGAAACCACAAACTTTTGAAAACTAGTTTCAAAGTGCATGTTTTTGAAAAAGATACTGTTATTGTGTCTGTGTAAACTGTGCGTATAACATGTTCAATCTATAGGCCGTAGAGTTTCTTTACAAAACGACCTCACCAGCTACTGGCCTGGCATGAGTAATACAGCATTTTTTTATGATTTTTTGCAGATCCTTGTGAAAGGGGATGGTTTTGACAACGTTGCTGTCTGTATGTGAAAAACGCAAATCCATAAAATACATATGAGACTTTGCCAACAAGACTATGCTTCCATTTCCATCAATATATTACTATAAATGGAACATTTGCTAAATGACAAGTAACTGAATCTACACATTAACAGAACTTCATTATCAGTGTCGTGATCCAATTCTCCTAACATACCTTTTCCTGAAATGTTTCTAATTCAGCATGAGGGGAATGAGGAATGTTCGGGGGAAAAGAATTCAGAGCCTCTTCAAAGTAACATTTACATGCTTGAATGCTTTGCAGACCAAAGCACTCAACAACTTCCTCAAGTTTGCCATTCTGAAGTCAGCATACACTTTTCATATTATATCATGCCATGGTAGGCAGAACAGAGCATCCAAATTTGATAGTGGATTCAACATTTTGCTATGCATGACAAAAATATGAAACATTACTTGGGAAAAATCCTTTCTCTGTGTAATTTCCATGAAGTGCAGTGCACTCAGGGCTTTCCAAATTGCAAACACAAATTTGTCTCTCTGCTGGATTGACTATTTCAATGTGTGAAATTAAAGTGATCTATAAATTCTCCTGATGGGATTGTTTGAGGAACTTTTAATGACATTCCACAGTGATCTTATATGTGTCACCAAGGGGTTGCAAAAAGTTTGCAAACAGTTTTCGTTAAACAAAAACTCAAAATTACACTTCTTCGAGGGAATCTGGAAACAAAAATACGGGAAACAGAACACCATTTATTGTGATATACGATCTGACCAAGAATAAGCAGTATATTCCTAGTGAAAAAAAAAAATGCTAAAATGTATTTGAAATACAATTATTTTGTGCTAACACTAAAAAAATACATTTACACATTAAAATAAGGTGCTAAATAAAATTACCCTGAAATTCCACTTTTGTATACTAAGCTGGTATATTTAAAGTCTGCTAAATTGGAACTAATTTTGTACTTAATGCACTTTAATTGTGCTGAAGTAGTGCTGAGGTCCTTTTTAGGTGTAATATTAAGAAATGTGCATTGTGAAATAAAGAAATACTCCAAATAAAGTTTAATTATAATTTCATAGCACTATGTCTTAAGAGATCAATCAATCAATCAAATTTTATTTGTATAGCGCCTTACAACAGCCAAAAGGAGGCGCTTTCCAGTAAAAGCATCAATAGACAACAGAAATATCAGTCAGAGTCAGAGGTTTACGTGTTAAAAGCTTGTCGGTTTTCAACTGCGATTTAAAAACACTCAACACGGTGATGCTTCGAAGAAGTCTTGGTAGAGTGTTCCACAGATTAGGGACCTGGACAGAAAATGCAAATTTTTTATATTTGAATTTTGGAGTGACTAGAGAGGTGTGTTCAGAGGAGCGGAGAGTTCTGGGTGGTTGATAGACCGTTACTAAATCGGCGAGGTAGACCGGGGCCAGACCATTGATGGCCTTTTACAAGGTCAGCTCGGGACAAGAATGGTTTGACCTTACTGAGAAGCCTTAGCTGGTAAAAGATCGCCTTAACAACTGCACTAATCTGTTTGTCATGCTGCAAATTTTTGTCCAAAATAACACCCAAGTTACGCACAGTGGGAGCAAACTGAGGTGTTAGAGGACCAAGACTGAAAGAACTGTTGGATGAGTCAGGGCTGAACAGGATGTACTCCGTCTTTCCTTCATTCAAATGTAAAGGGGGTCCAGCGCGGAACGATTGTTCACAATCACAGGAAGGTAGATCTGGAGGTCGTCTGCATAGAAATGAAAATGAACGTTATGATTGGAGATGAGTTGTCCAAGTGGCAGCATATAGAGAGAGAACAGAACAGGACCGAGAATGGATCCTTGAGGCACACCGGATGACAGAGGAGCAGATACGGAGGAAAAGTCGTCGAGCATTACTGAAAAAGTTCTATTAGTGAGATATAAGGAGAACCAATTGAGCATTGCGCCCTGCAAACCAACAAAATGTTGAAGACGGGAGATGAGGATGGCATGATTCACGTGGTCAAATGCAGCGGTAAGGTCCAGTAGTACCAAAACCACAGAGCTTTTACTATCCAGAGCTCCAAGAATGTCATCATGGACCCTCAGTAACGCTGATTCAGTGCTATGTCTAGACCTGAAACCGGACTGAAATTTATCACTAATGACGTGCAGTTTTGGGTGAGACTGAAGCTGGGAGAAAACCAGCTTCTCCATCAACTTAGACAGAAGTGAAAGGTGAAATATTGGTCGAAAATTGGACAGTATGGTGAGATCTAGGTTCGGTTTCTTGAGCAACGGTCTAACAACAGCATGTTTGAGAGCAGTGGGAACAGTCCCCAAACTAAAACAGCTGTTTATGAAGGTGTCAAGAAAAGGACATACAATGTCAATAGCCTCTTTCAAAATCCTGGCGTCTAGAGGGCAGGTGGTGGGCTTCAGCTCATGGACAGCTTTTTTGAGGTCCTCCAGAGTAACTGCATCAAAGTTCTCCAGCACGCATTGCGTCGCTCGGGAGGACAAGGCAACAACAGGAGCTTATGTGACAGTTTGCCTAACAGACGAAACCTTGTCCAAGAAGTATTGTTTAAATGCATTGCATGTATTTTCTGATACATCATTCAATACAACAGGTACCGGATTTATGACAGAATTAATAGTGCTGAACAGGATCCCAGGGCGGTGGCTATTGCTATTGATGAGATTAGAAAGGTACTGTCCTTTAGCTTCCTTCACTGCTCTCTGATAGGTGGCATGACTGTCTCTAAACATCTCCAGTGACACCTGCAGCCTATCCTTCTTCCATTTTCGCTCAGCCTGTCTACACTGGCACCTGAGGGCCCGATTTGAATCATTGAGCCAGGAGTCCAATGGACCTTTGGTCGTCTTTAACTTATAGGGTGCAACAGAGTCCATAATCTGGGAGCAGATGGTGTGTAAGGAGGAGAGGAGAAGGTCAGGACATAGAGGCGATGCCAGTTCAGCAATGGAGATGATGTCAGAAGCAGAGAAGGCAGCAACAAAATCATCGACTGTAGATTGAGTAATAATGCGATGACGATGGGGGGCAATGGACGAGGGAGCGGGAGGAACTGCACAGATGTCAAACCGTATGATAGAGTGGTCAGAGATGGGAAAATCCAGGACCTCACAGGTTGACACTATCACTCCACGAGAGATAATAAGGTCAAGGGTGTGACCTAACCTATGAGTGGGATGGGATATGGACTGGGTAAGGTCTGATGAATCTAAAAGTGCCTTAAAATCATTAGCAGGTTTATCAGAGGGGCAGCAAACGTGAATGTTAAAATCCCCACAGATTAAAATATTATCAAACTTTGCCAGAAACTCTGTCAAAAACTCATTTATAAAATCCTTATTTAACTTTGGTGGCCGGTAGATTACTGCCCATAAGATAGGACAGGGTAGTGTGAGCACAAATGCTTGTAACTCAAAGCTGGAGTACCCTCTAGTGGACAGCTGACAGCATATCAATGACTGTCTATGAGTGGTAGCTATCCCCGCGCCTCTACCCGTTTAAAGATAGCCAGAGGGGAGGAGTTCCGAAAAGGCACTGACGTCAACTGGGGAAAGCCAGGTTATGGTGAGGTAAAACAAATCCAGATTGTAAGAGGAGATGACATCACTGAGGACAAATGTTTTATTATTAAGTGATCTGGTGTTACATAATGCCATGCCAAACGTGGTCCAGTTGACTGGCGGCGATGTCACACGAGAAATTGGACGGAGGTTTCCTTGGACTCAACCCCGGGTAGATGCTCTGACGCGGTGGGGACACGGAACTGGAACGCCAATGTTGGAATTTACCGGCCAAAGCCATCGGTAGCATTCCCACGATCTACTAGTACTGCCAAGTCCTGATTGATTTCCAGTCCTCGGCGATAGAGAATCCAGGTGATTCCTCAGCCTGACATGTAACCCCCTTCTCTGACCGCGTCTTCTGCGACGCTTACTGCCTGGTAGCAGACAGACAAGGCGTCTCAGATAAGAAGGAATTAATGTCAACAGTGGCAGTGGTGGTTTTAAGGACGGGGCATTTAGAAGGCGATTAGTTGTAAAACGCAATTCCAGCAGTGTAGTGCGATCATAAACAATCGGCGAGACAGTAGCAAAAACAAACATGAAAAAACAGAGAAGCAAGTGGCAAGCCAAACATAGCGGCGCCATCTTGAAAATGAACCTTAATGAATATTAAGAGATATGTCAATAAATATGTTAATGGTTTGAAGTCTTCCCACTTCTGAAGTCATGACTACGAGCACATCGTATTCAAGAAATGGGAGGGCTTTCATGCGCAACTTTAAATAAGAAACTCGTATTTACAATTTACGAATCTGTGAAAACTGTATATTCATGCCAGACCAGTAGTTTGCGATGTCACTTTGTAAAGAAACACTAGTATGCACAGCACTAAATACACAGATGACGAGGACTAAACGAGGACAGCTGACAAGACTTAACTAATTAGACATAGGGTGATTAACAGAACTCAAACAGACTAGAGAAAAATGGAACTCAACAGGACATACATGTGACATTATGCCCCCCTTCGAAAAGGTGCGTCCTCGCACTGTGACAGAGTCTATGGGAAGGAATGAAGGCAGAGGCTTCGGAGGAGGGGGGCGTGGCACTGGTGATACTGGGTGACGCCCTGGGGCCAATTGACGGCAGCGGAACCACTGAGCATGGCGGAGGAACCAGCGTAACTTCCCATCCGACAGACCTGGGCATCCCCGCAAACCCAGAAGCTTTGTGCCGAGCCGCTGGCTCATGGGACCGAGGTGTCGACGATGGCCTGGATGCGATGCTGTGGTGACTGAGGATTACGGGAAAGTAAGGAGGGAAAGGAAGGGAGGAGCTTGATGATGGCGTAGGGGTGACGGGTGGAGGTGCATCCACCAACCCGGAAGTCCATGACGGAAGCTGAGCGTCGACCCCCGGAGGCCGACCTGGAGGGACAAGGGAGCCCAGCGGAGCTTCCAGGCTGACGGACCGAGGAGGTAATGAGGGAGGCGTGGGCCAAGGTGATGGTGACGGGCTGACAGGTCAAGGTGGCGACATGGGCCTGGAGGCCCGAAGTGAGGCCGGGGACTCCACCTCAAGCTGCGCTGGTGGAGGTGAAGCCCGAGGCGCTGGAGAGGAGCTGCACGGGGTGATCGGCAGGGACAGAGCCGAGGAGCTTGCTAATAGTAGCGGTAGCAATGGATCCAGTGGCCTGGCTGTAATCAGTGATGGCGACGGGATCGGGAAGACAGGCAAGGGTACAGACGGATGACTTCCGGATGGAACCGGAAACACAGATGAAAACAGATTTGTGTGGGAAAAGGATCCGCGGCCCACAGGTCCATGAGGTGGCTGTCAGCTCCTGGCTTTGTGATGGACTGACCCGTTCGGGTCAACTCCAGGGCTCCGAAGTCATCAGGTCCGGCTCCAACCTCGGTGCGGAGGCAGAGTGGCTGTCCATCTGGAGTATTCCGACCAGGTAATCCAGGTACGTCCGGGCCTCTGGGTGAAGCAGGAACCGGGTTGCGGGTGAGTCCATCATTCTTTTAATTCCTTCTCGCATTGAGAGGTCTGTTGTTCTGTAACGCTGATTCCCACAGATGATGCAGACAAATATCTTACAGACAGATTTCTTCATAAACTCAGAGTAACAGGTAGTAAAGGCCATAGTGTGTTACGTACAGACAACAACAGACAATGAACAGACAACAGGCAGGAACTTAAATACATAGAGGACGAGGACTAAACGAGGACAGCTGACAAGACTTAACTAATTAGACATAGGGTGATTAACAGAACTCAAACAGACTAGACAAAACAGAACTAAACAGGACATACATGTGACAAATATAGACAGAAGTGAATCTCTTGCGAGAAGTGAATCACAATTTCACTGCTCCACAGCATATGATTGGCTGTTTGCTACTGATGTCTCCTAAACTCAGGATCAAAACCTAGGTTGACAGAGGAAGTTGATGATCAGCGTCATGGTAATAAATAATTTACTTGGATTTTAGAAGTCAACAGACTTGTGACAGCTGAATGTAAAATTTTTGTCAGTCTCAGAGTAACATGTAATTTTTAAGCCATGAAGTATAATACGCATTATGTATTCCGTAAAATAAGTACTGTGTAATGAACTAATCATTTAAAAGCATTTTGAATGTCTCCAGCAAGTTTTATAATTACCCAAAAATCAAACATAGTTCACCACTCAAACATGTTATCACCCCAGTCAAAAACTTAGGCTGGCTGTAGGTTGGAAAATTGGCATAAATTCATGGGTGTCAATCATTTCACTGCATACTTGTCTGCTAGTAAATAAATAATTATCACCTTAGAATCCATCTGTTTTAAAATCCACAAAATTTGAACATCACAACATCAATGTCTCAAAAAATACACAATATACAGTAGTATTTACGAGAATCAGAGGTCTACGCATTTCCTGGAATACTTACAACACCGGATGTTTTTGACTACGTTTCTGGGAAGAGGGAGAAAATGGCGGCTTGAGTGGCTTCAACATGCTGCCCATCAGAGATGGTAACATGCATAATACATTACACGTGCAAGTATAAATTTGTTCTTCACTCCCTGAAATTGAATCAAAATCATCTCTTTTTTTTCATAATTTTGGAATAGATGAACTGTTAAATGAGTGACCTTGCGATGAGTCCTTGTAGTCATTCAATTTGATCATCATATGGTGAAGTAAGTTTTGGGAACTTGACAGTTTTTTATAAAATGTAGTTTGATCAGCATCTTCTCAGTTGTTTAAAAGGTTAAGGCAATTATCAGAGTTTGATAAAATGCTTAATTTTCCAACATAAGATTATCAATTTTTACATTTAATTACCCCTTAGCAGATTTTGACTCCTACAGTACTGACACTCTTCTATCCATTGAGATTTCTAATCAAAAAATGCAGACAGTTATAAATGCTGACAGCAGAATGGGACCAATTGGATAAGACTTGGGACTTGAATGTTCTGAGCAAGCATTTTTCTAGGGAATTCTTGACCTCAGGCTGACTTTAGTGTGCATGCATATTTACACTTTAGATCCTCATTTAGTCCTAATTTATGAATCAAAACTCTCACAGGAGACCCAGTGACAATAATCAGACCAGACTAGAACCGTCTGACACTCTACAAAACAGATGCTGATCCATAATTGATTCATGACAGAAATAGCACTGAAAAACAAGACAAAAGAATGGAGAGCTAATACAAATAAAAGTTTTCTTGTAATGTCAGGATCTGCGAATAAATAACTAATGCATAAAAAGGCAAAAGGGGGAGGTAATTTATAATCAAAATTTATGGCGTGATGAAATGTGCAAGTGTAGGATTTGTAGTATGGCTAATTTTACAATGTCACAAATTACAATCCAGGGTCTGCATACAAAGAGCCATCCAAGGACAAATGGGAAAATAAAAATGAACAGCAAGCATAAAGTGCCTTGATCACTTGGGTTACTTACATTAAGAGGCAGGCGTTGTAAAATCCATAGAAATGGCTGGCACTTGTTCAGAATGGTCACAATAAGATCATAGATCAATTATCACGGGGTGAAATATTTACAGTGACACATTAACAAGTCTCTACCTTGTAATAAAGGATTTCGAGAACCGGTAATTACAACTGTGGCCAATCGAGAGGCAAACTGAGTCCAGCAGGACAGGAAAGGCCCTGTTTAAAATCAAATGCACACTGTAAGGTGTGAAAGAAAGCCACAGATCACCAATCATCAATTCCCTTGATGCTTCACATAGTCAAGGATGCTACGATTTTTCAAAAAGCAATCAGAAAAGCAAACAGCAATATAATATAATATAGCAGGATATCAGGGAACACAAAATTATGTAATAATGTAAAAGAATTACACCAATTAATTACCATTTATTCCAAATCACTCTCATTCTAAATTAATTTCCATTACAAATCCATATTTTTTGCCTTTTTTCCCTACTTTTTGCTGTCAATGTAGAAATTGTCAAAATGTAACAAAGTGTCAGGATCGTAGCATCAATTGTAGAGAAGAACTAGTAAGTAATGTAATGAGAAGGCTGAAACGGCGTTTTTTTTAGGACTTGAGACTTGCTTGACAAATATTAATAAAAGACTTGATTTGACTTTGACTTGATATTCATGACTTGAGACTTGACTCGGACTTGAGTGAAATGACTCGAAATAAAGTCTTTTGTTTAATAAATATCTGTTTTTGAACACACCGCAACCTAACCACGTGATGCAGCAGGGAAGCTGGACACCTGAGGGGAATCAAACAGCAGGATTTCGAGAACCATTAAATTACTACTAAGATAGTAGTGCAACCGTCAGAGACTGGGAAATCCGTGATGAATTCTATGGATAGGTGTGATCATGGACGTTGTGGGATGGGTAGAGGTTGGAGGAGACCAGAGGGTAATTCTTTGGCGGTCTTTGACTGGGCGCATACATGACATGCTCTTACATCATTTGTAACATCGTTGATGACAGAGGGCCACCAGAAAGAGTTTCTAATGAGTTGAATTGGACGAGCCATACCGGGATGACCTGAACAAATTGATGTGTGGACCCATTGCATCACTCGTTGCCTGAGGATTTGTGGGACATACTGCTTATGGGGTGGGGGGTGGCTTCGTTAAGCTGTTCTCTCTGGATTTCCTCCATGATGTCCCAAGAGACCGGAGCGATGATAATAGATGGAGGGAGTATACTTTCTTGGGTGCTGAGGTGTGTGGAGATCACGTAGCGTCTAGACAGAGCATCTCCTTTACTGTTCTTGCTGCCTGGTCGATATGTCACAATGAATTGAAATCGTGTGAAGAATAAAGCCCAACGCGCCTGGTGTGGGTTGAGTCGTTTCGCACTCTTTATATAATCCAGGTTCTTGTGGTCAGTGATTACTTGAAATGTGTGGATCGCTCCTTCCAACCAGTGTCTCCACTCCTTGATCACTGCTTTCATGGATAATAATTATTTGTTCCCCACATCATAGTTTCTTTCAGCAGTGGTTAGTTTCCTGGAGAAGAAAGCACAGGGGAACAGCTTACCGGGTTGGCCGTGACGTCGGGACAATACGGCTCCGATTCCGCAGTCCAAGGCATCTACTTTGATGATAAATGGAAGATTGGGGTCAGGATGTTTCAGAATTTGGGGCTGTGGTTAACCTGTCTTTCAGCTCATGGTAGGCTTTGTCTGCTTCAGCCGTACACTTCAATTGTGTGGGTTTTCCCTTCAAGAGAGAGGTTAGTTGGGAGGCGATTATACTATAGTTTCTACTGAAATGTCTATAGAAATTGGCGAATCCCAGAAATCTTTGTAGCTCTTTGACAGCAGATGGGATTGGCCATTCGGTGACTGCCCGGACCTTGGACTCATCCATTTTCACCCCTTGATGGCTAATGTGATATCCTAGAGACAATGTTTGCATCACATTAAATACACACTTTTCTGCTTTCTGCTTTTACTTGATTTGCAAGTAGTTGTTCGAGAACTGTTCTGACGTGGATGATGTGTTCCTCTGTTTTAGAATAGATTAGAATATCATCAATATATGCAACAATATAGTGGTTCATGAGGTCTCTGAAAATATCATTAATGAATGATTGAAAAACAGCAGGAGTGTTGGCTAGCCCATACGGCATAACGAGGTATTCATAGTACCCCCCCTAGTGGCCGTTTCCCACTCGTCACCCTCTTTAATTATAATTAAATTGTAAGCACTTCGTAGGTTGAGTTTGGTGTGAGTTTGGGCTTCTCGAAGTCGCTCCAGGGCTGAGGGGATCAATGGCAATGGCTAACGAAACTTGTCGGTTACGATATTGAGCCCCTGGTAATAAATTCAGGGTCTGAGAGCTCCATCTTTTTTTTCTACGAATAAGAAGCCTGCCGTGGCTGGGGATGTAGATGGACAGATAAAGCCGGAATTGAGGGCTTCTTCTATGTAGTCTTCCATAGCTTGGGTCTCAGTGCGTGACAGAGGATATATTTTACTGTTAGGAGGCATTGCATTGGGGAGTGAGTCTATCACACAGTCCCAAGGATGATGCGGAGGTAATTGGGTTGCATTAGTTATACTCAACACATCTGCCAGTTAGTTATCACATTCGGGAATTGTAATTAACTTATGTTGTTCAGGGCTTTCAATACCAGTGGTTAAACATGGCCTGGAAACGTGAGAAAAACAAGTATTTATACAAAATGGGGACCATTGGGTTAACTCACCAGAATGCCAGCAAATGATTGGGTCATGGGTTGTTAACCATGGAAATCCTAGGATGACTTCATGTTTAGGAGAATCAGTGATGTACAGTGAAATTTGTTCTTGATGAAACAATCCAATTCAATCCAGTTGTAAAGGGATGGTTTGGTGAGTTATCACATCGCCGATGGTGTTGTCATCTATGGCTTTGATTTTGGTGGGAGTGTGGCAGGGTTGCGTAGGAATATTATATCTTTCTATAAGGGCCTTGTGGATAAGATTCAGCGCGGCACCTGAGTTGACCATCGTTGTAAAGAGAGTGGCACATTTTCAATGGCAATTTGTATGGGGAGATTAAATGACATTATTAAGTACTGCAAAGTGCTCAATATTTATCCTAGGGATTGACTGGTTGTTAGGACAGCCTGATCTGCGATGGCCTGCTTCACCACAGTAAAAACAGAGATGAAGTTGTCGTAGTCTTAATCTTTCCTTCTCCGATAACCTAGTGATACCGAGCTGCATGGGTTCAACTGTGGTTTGGGCGGAGGGAGCCATAATGGGAGGTAGAACAGAGCGCGGGGAGTGTTGAGCGTCTCTCATGACTCTTCGTTTGGGTGCTTGCCGCATTAAATTATCAGTCTTGATAGCTAGCGTGACAGAGTCAGAAAACGACAGATCTTCTACTTTGCATTCAATTTCAGTTTGTATCTCGGGGTTAAGACTACGTTGGAACACTGCTTTCAACGAAACGTCATTCCAACCACTTTGCACCGCGAGTGTTCTGAATGAAATGGTGTAGTCAGGGGCTGTGCGATTTCCCTGAGATGGCGCCCTACAGGAAATTCAAATACCTCCTGCAATTGATGAATGAAGTAATCGACTGAATTTCTGACTCATATGTCTGTATCCCACACAGCTGCCCAGTATAGAGCCCGTCCTGACAGTAATGACATAAGAAAGGCACATTTCTTGTTCTCGGTCATAAACCTTTCCTCTTGAGCATCGAAGTAAATTTTAATTTGTCGAATGAACCCTCTATATTGGTTAGCGTCACCCTAAAAAGTGTTAGGTAGAGCAAGGCTTACTGTCTGAGGTGTGGCTGCAAGAAGGGATTGGATATCGTGAGTTAGATGTTCATTCATGGCTTGAAGGTTGGCAAGTTGATCCTGGTAGCCCTTTAGTACCTCCGTTTGATAAGTGAATGCGGCTTGCAGGTTCGCTACTTCCGCTGGATTCGATGAAGGCAAAGTATTCTGTAATGAGGAGGCTGAAGCGGCGTTCAAATCCATTTGCAGAAGTTTATTAAGAGGGATAGTAGAGAACAGAAATGGTAAACCAGGTAACCAATGAGTCGTTGACGTTAAGGCTGTCCACACAGACAAACACAAGGGCAATCCAGTAAACGTAGGTCATTACACAGTCAATAGGTTCAAAACATCAGTCCAATCCTGGCAAACGATGCAAAGGGGGTAATCCAACAAACGAGAAACCAGAGTAAACAGGCAGAATCATACAAAGAATAAACAACCAGGAAACAATGCAACTGCTCAGTAAGGCAGATATACTGGCAGTACTTCGCAATGAAATAGTGCGAAGACACTCTTTAAATATAGTCAAAACAGGAAGTGCAGGTCTCAGCAGAGGGAGGGGTAGACTGTTAGTACTCAGCCGATAGCTCCCTCTGCTGGCGTGGTGTTACAAGTAACTGAATAGCCAACACAAAAGAACTGAATGATGTAAAATAGGTTTGTCATACTTAATCACACTAGTGGTACCAGTTACAAAAAAAAAGACATTACTAACATTTCTGTTGTGCTGAGTATATTAGGTATCCACTGATATACAATAGTTTCAAATGAACTCGTTCCTGTTTGTTTGAGCACTCTCTGAGTGTCAAAGGTCTGCACTTATATCTATTAAGCACTGTACAGTTCAGACATATTGTTGTTTTTATTATAACAGGAGTTTTCCTGAGAGTGCAGTATTCCGTGAGCTTGGCTTTGGAGATCAACAGCCTTCTCTTTCTTTCTGTTTATTACTCATTCACAATCACAATACAAGTTTAGTTGATCATACTGCTCGGTAGACTGCAAAGTTTCTGGGTTGACAAACATTTAAATGCACGATTGAATAGGAAACTACAATGTTTGACACTGATAACCAACAAATGACACAAAATGGGAAAACATTTTACTTAATTTAACAGTTTTTGCTCTGGTACCAAAATTGATAACAAAAAACAAAAAAAATAAAAAAACACAAAACTGTATTTATGTGTTTGCGATATGACAAGATTCTGTCTTGTCATAATGCGCTTGTGTACTTGTGATTAGTTGTCAATTCATTGTCATTTACAAAGTATTTTGCTTTAAACTTTAAAATCAAACAAAAAAGTCAGCTTATTCGTAAGTGTTGGACATGACTTTGTCTGGACTATGCAGGTGTACCCTCCATAAACAGGTGTACAAATTTTTAGTTCATTGACACTGTAGTGACATTGCGAATGCAAAGTAGAACATCAGTAGCTATACCAAGGAGAAGTTTCACTTGACTGGCCGACCCCACCCAGCAACTTAGGGCAACAAGGGACGGAATGGCCTGAGGCTAGGAGTCCCAGAAGCAATTAAGATCCACTACAGAGAACAGGCAGTGAAATTGTACATGTTGTTCAAACTGGGTCAAAGTTGTTAAAAAGCAGGTTTGAACGAACAATACAGGGGTTTGAAAACGGCTGAGGCCACACTGAAAATATGGGATTTTTTTGTCCATTTAAACCAGAATAAAATGTAAACATTCTGAAAACTTGATGGATAATATGATCATCAGGTTTAGTACATGCTCTCTTGAGTTGAGGCATTATGATTTATTTTTCAGCTATTTTCACTCAAATTGTTTTACTGATAATGTAAAACATTTTCAATGGTGGTTTTAGACATTCTACCTCACTGTACTGTTTTTTTTTTTTTTTTAAATCAAGAATTTAAAAGATCTTGCAATACCCAAACCAGATTTTTCATTCTCTTTATAGTTTAATGGAAATTATTGCCATACTTTCAAACTAGAAACACAATAGACTGGTTAGACTCTCAAACACATTATCCTCTGAATTGAAATGGACTTCCTGTTATCGATGAAGTTACAGCAGGGAAATCCACTCATGGTAATGCCATCCACTCATGGTAATGGAGGAAACCCAACACTCTTGAATCAGTGGGTGGGATGCCATGTTCATGTCAAAGTAATATTCATCCAGGCAACACCCAGTCTAACGATGTAATGCAGATGTAGGAGAATATGGAAGATTCTTTCAACCAACATTTCCTACAATATTTTTCGAAGTTCTAAATAATACAAAGAGGGGTACGTTTTACAATAAAATAGCATTTCAATCTTTCTAACTCAAAATGAAATGTTTAAATCAATGTGCAACTTGCCATTTCTTTGTATTTGTTTATGAAATTTCAATTTCAGTGTGAAAACTCTTTAAAAGTAAATTGTACAACCTTTTTTTATTTCTTTTTTTTTTCAGTTTATCAGCACCACATTGCAAAATGAATGATTAATGCAAAAATAATGTTTGTTTTCAAACAGGTTTCCTAAAGACTGCAATTGGTTGAACAAACAAAGATCCGCCCCAAACTCACCCTATTGTCAGGCAGGATACAAAAAAAAAAAAAAATTGAAAGTGCCACAGAATTTGCATATTTTTCAGGGAAGTCAACCTACGTATGGCTTATGTTTAGTTGTCTCGGAACATTAAACTGGGAAAAGAGAGATTTTAACCTTGTAACTCTATCTCAGAAACATTTTTGGAGAAGGTGTTTTGCCGCCTAAGGCACAACAGGTTCCTCAAAGGCCTGTGATGAAGAACAGACAGGAAACGTGCTGCCCTCTGTAGCACAAGCTCATCAATACACGCACTAAATGCACGGCCTAAAGTGACAAACTTTAGAACGTTATAGAACAAGGATGGTGACATATCAGGAAGTCAGTATATAAATAACTGGCAGACAGTGGAACACAGAATTTAGTAAGACGGTGAAGGACATAGACAGGACAAACACAGAAGAGACGTGTAATGCATTTCCTGTAGGTTTACCAAGCGTGACAAGCCTCCCAAAAACATGATCAGAAAGGAAGAGAGGTTCTTGTCAGTCAATCCAACATTCTTCCCAAAACAGATTAAATTAATCAGTCTGTCAGTTAAATCAATTGTTATATATTAGTAGCCATCTATGAAGTAAAGACTGCCAGAGTTGAAATTATAACTTAAAAAGTCACAATTATGAGATTAAAAAGTCAAAATGGTGACATGACTTTTTAAGTTATGATTTCAATTTAGAATGTCATCTTTTAAATTTTAATATTATAATCATGACTGTCATAATTTCGACTTTTTAATATAAATTTCGACTTAGTATGTCAGAATTTTGACTTAATTCATGACTTTTAGGTCATAATTTCCACTTTTCATCTCATAATTATGACCCATGTATATCATATTTTTCACAATTATGACCCACCGGGGCATGATTCCCCCCCCCCCCCCCCCCCCCTTTATGTGACATAATGGGCCTCCATAGTAAATGACAGATTAAAACATATTTATAAAATATATTGTACACTGATGATGAATTAATGGATTTATAATACCAATATTTAAATTCTCGTGCAAGTGTATTTTTTTATTTGTATCAGCATTCATGCAATATCCTTATTCCTTTTCTAAATAACGAAGTCATTGATTTTGAAACAACTGATCTCTCAACATATGCATGAAAGCATATTGTGAGGTAGGTAGAGACACTCGCTCTAATGAATAGATCAAGTGCACTAAAACTGCTCCCAAAATGCAAAGCGCATGACTGTGTGGTGCCAATTTGATTTCTTTGAATTTTTGGACCCCTTAGTGATTAAAAGTAGCTAATGTGAAAAAACAAAACAAAGAGCATTAGCATAAAAGCAACCATTTGCAGTCAACAGGACTGGATTGTTAAAAGCAATCACACAAACATGAACCAGCACAGTCTTTTGCAATAACAATACCACATGGAAATGAAAACCCAGGTGTGCGTTTGGAATCCACTTTACATCGAAAAGAAAAAATGTCCCTCATTGAGTGCGATTAACTGTGCCATGTTGTCACAATTTCAAATCATTGCATAGACTTCTCCACTTCCCTAGGTACAACATAACCATGGTAACATGTTCTAGCACAATTACCCTCAGTCTTGGGAACCAGATTTACAGCGCAACTGAAATGCCAGAAACACAGAACTGGGTTGTCAAGTCTTTCGCTTTTGTAAAATGAGAGATTTATGCCTCACTCCGCTAAATAGTCTTATTAAGAGAGAAGATTGTGCTTTTCATCAAACATATTGCATTATTGATTTTAAAAGAAATAGTTCATCCGAAGAATGAAAAATCTCATATTTCTCCAAATCTAAATGCCATTTTATTTTCTAGTGGAACACAAAAAAGAGAAGTTCCTAAAAATCATCACACTCTACAAAGCTACTCTTCAGTCACTCTGTCTGAAGAAAAAAAAAAATAATAATTATAATTATATATATATATATATATATATATATATATATATATATATATATATATATATATATTTATCGCTTAGAAATTTTATTGTTTTCCATGGAAACACACATGTAATTAGTCTGAATAGGAAATATAGCAAAAGAACAGGACATGCTGACGTTTTCAGAGTTAGAAATAATTATTTTGATGGAAAATGATGAATGTTTTCTTCAAACTTTGCCTTCGTCCAAAAAAAAAAAAAAAAAAAAAAAAAACTCCTTTTGCAGCAATTACAACCTGGCAGACCATAGGCTGTCAATTTTTCAAGGTAATCTGATGATTTCACCTTCCTGGGGCATCTCCCACAAGATGGATTGGTTGATGGAGTCTTCCTCCGTGTCATATGGTCAGGCTGCTGCCACAACAGCTCAATAAGGTTCAATTCTGGAGACTGTGCTGGCCACTCCATTACAGTAGGAATTGACCCTTCGCAAACAGTTTGATTGACAGGCAATCTGACCAATCATAACCCGAATCTGCCATTTTGTCTGACAGAGCTGTCAGGGGATTATTGTTGTGGATTAACGTTGGTGAATTTGAACTTCAAAAATTGAGTGTACTCGCGTCTTTCAGCGCTTGAGACAACATTCCCTCTGATCTCCATTCATGTTTATTTGAGGCTATAAATGAACTAGTATGAAGAGATGTTGGTTCAGGAGGCGATTGAAGGAGATACAGCGATCTGTCACGACACATTAAAGAGCCACTATACTGTATTTATTGTTTAAACTTCTTTAAACAATTACGATATATTAAATACAAAACTGTATCATATGTCTGTTGATGCGTTGTCAGTGTCCTCTTTGCTCTGGGATGTATTTTTCACTGCATGAGAACATGATGTGTGGTGTGAGAGCACATGGGTTGCCATGCATCAGTAACCAAAGGGGGCAGGTCTTTGCGAAGAGTCAATTCCAGCTGCTTATTCTTCAAATATTACTGACACATTTTGGAGGTGTGTTTTGGATCATTATCCTGTTGTAGGATGAAACTGGTCCCAATCAAGTACTGTCCACTGGGTATGGCATGGTATTTGCAAAGTCTTGTGATAGCTTTCCTTCCTCAAGGTCCCTTTCACTCTGTACAAGTGTCCTATTTTACCACCTCCAGAGCACCCCCAGACCATCACGCTACCTCCACCATGCTTGACTGAAGGTATTAAACACTATTCTGGCATCTTGTCATTTGTTCAAATGTTCTTCTGTTTGATCTGAACATCCTCAAACTTGGACTTCCAGTGTCATATGTCCATTGTCTGGGTTCTTTTGCCTATCTCAGTCTTTAGTTTTTATTAGCCAGTCTGAGATATGGCTTTTTCTTGGCAATTCTGCAATGAAGTCCAGGATCGTGAGGTCTCCTCTTCACTGTTGATGCTGACACTGGTGTTTGACTGGTATTACTTAGTGCAGCTGCCAGTTGAGGACCTGTGAGGCTTCACACTCTCAGATATTTGTCTTCTTGCACAGTTGTGCATCGGGGCCTCCCACTCCTTTTTTCTGTCCTTGTTAGAGCCCATTTGTGTTGCTCTCTGAAGGGAGTAGTTAACATCATGATTGGAAATTTTAAGTTTCTTCGCAATTTCTTACAATGAGTAGCCTTCCTTTCTAAGGACAACAATAAACTGATTGGGTCTCTAATGGAAGTTCTTTCTTTCTGGTCATTTTGAGCCTGTAAACAAACAAACAACTGCTGATGTTCAGATACTAAACTAACCTAAAGAATGACGTCCTCCCTTGTTTCTTCCATTAGTACAACGGTTTTATATATACATATATATATATATATATATATATATATATATATATATATATGCAATATATATATATATGTATATATATATATATGCATGTATGTATATATATATATATATATATATATATATATATATATATATATATATGTGTGTGTGTGCGTGTGTGTATATGTATGTTTTCCATTCTCAGCTAGATTTCCAAAAAAAGCACTGACTTCACTGGATGTTCATGTAGCTGTACATAATCTATGATTCAGGGGTCTCCGGAATTTACTCCAAATTGAGCGAGTGATTCCCATCACTGCATTTCCTATCTGGACCGCTGGTCATTAGACTCTGCCTGCAGCTCTCGATATGCCCTGACATAATGTAGATGATTTCATGAGCCCTCATCATTAGCCCTGACGAACTCCCTAAGACCCCAACCAATCACACGCCCGGTCAAGCATCCCGATCATTCCGGGTCAAGATGAGCGGCCAGAACTGGAGATGAAAGAGGAGAGGAAAGAGGAAATTGCAGCCTCTTCTTATGAGGCTTCATTTTTCGAGCGCAGGTCGAGAGGGGTAACGATAAGTGGCAGCTCGGTCAACTATTGTATTCATATAAGCAAACAGTACTTGGTGAAAATCACTTCCCACTTACCCTTTCACCACCAAATATGCAGTGTTCCAGAGCTACGAGTTTGTCAATCAATGAAACTTTGAATATTTCAGTTCCATGAGCTAGGGACCTGATAGATTAGCAACAGATGCTAATAAACTACTATGGACACTGTTACAAATTTAATAATATTTAAATGTGACTCACTTTAGCACGGGTTACTGATTCCATGGGGTCTTTTTTTCAGCTGCTAGTGTAAGGTCTTAATGGTTACAGCCACTGACAAGAGGCTGTTTGAACCAGTTTAGCTTAAATAATGCAGACAAGCCCTGTACAAATGAAACAGAGTGAGTACAAAGACAAAACCTTATATCTTTGAAATTAGCCTAAAATTAACTACAATACCAAGATGGCACAACCTGTAAGCATTGTCATCTGAGTAATTAGACATAATTAAACATAATTATTGGCAAAAATCTAACTTTTGAATGGCCAACAGTGGAGAAACACAATAGTGTCGATACAGCATATCAGTGCTACCAGTAGACGAATTGTTTGTCTTTGTTTGGCTAGATAGCTTTGGCAGCTGGTTAGGTGCTAAGGCTAAGCTCTCACTGTGGTCCTAATAAGTACACTTTAGGCATCTTTTGGGGTAAATAAGGTACAAATGTGTAGATTTTGAAAGGGGACCGTCCAAGTGACAGCTTTTGTACACATTTTTACTGAGAGTTAAGTGCTGTTTCATATTGACTTCAGACCTTTCAATGCACATTTTCTTCGATTGGCATGTTTTTCATGTTCATTTATATCCTCTCTTATATAAATTCTCTCCTCTGATGTTAGATAGAACGTCACAATATCCTGTAAAAAATTACAAGTGAAATGCAAGAGACATGCTATGTTGACCCTCAAGGGGCTGTTTAGACAGACCACGATGTTCTCCAGAGCTCTGCAGCACTGCCAACACAAGGTGCCCATTCCGATTACACATCTCTTCTGGACAACCCAAATCCAAGAACACCTAGAGCGCCACTCTTGTCTGCTGGTGCCAGCCGCAGCCACAGCCTCTCTCGTCCCGACTTTCCACTTGACTTCTTCGCCTTTGGACATATTTGTCAGACAAGAGTCCTGTTAACTCTTTACCAGCAAAACTGCCACCTAGGGCTACGCTTGAGATTGTAACACCAACTCACTGAGGAAAGAGTGAGGAACAAATGATAATGTCAATTCTTTTAGACAAGGTGCTGCTGCAGATTAGGTTGTGGACTGAGAAATAGTTTGTGGATATGGATGGAAGACAGGTGGGATGGATAGACACAGCGGTTGCAGAGGGACAAGTGGGAGACTGTTATTTAGTAAGTGACCTCAAAATGCCATAACTGTTATTCCAATTCACTGGAACGCTAACATTAGGCTTCTCATACTGTGACTCCTGGAAGAAAATTGAAGTTTTAAGTATAGTTCTTCCACAGGTCACGCAACACTTTTTCCCAAAACATTTCTTGAGCCTATTTTGAACAGGGAATAGGACGTTTTAAGCAAGCGGTCCCAAAAAGAAAGCCATTTTTTATATAATCAAAATTATATCTGGTGTAGAGAAATACTGCGGTTCTGTTTCAATATAGGCAGCATTTTAGGGATCGTAGGAACAATCCCAAAGTGAAGTCTGTTCTAAAAGGTACCTCTATATCTATCTATCTATCTATCTATCTATCTATCTATCTATCTATCTATCTATCTATCTATCTATCTATATATATACATATATTATTATATTCACTATGCAATATACGTAGATATATAACAATGTACTGTGTCAGTATGAAGGATATTTTTTTGTATCGATTCTTCACAGGCACCACATTTTGAATTGCACTTTGTTTTATGGCTACAAGAAATGTAACGTATCCATTGTGGACACAGAAATCCTATAACGCACTGTATATAACACGATGACCAAGATGATGGAAAATGTAAGATAAATATTCATAGTAATTATCTGAATTTATAATTGATATTTATGTATGATAATTATTAAATATAAATTAAATATTAGTTGTTTATATGTTTGAGCAAAATGTCAACAGAAAAAATCCTCAATTCTCTACTGAATGCTAATATGCCACCTTGTACAGTATAACATTAAGAGGGATCAACAAATTCGAGTACTTTTTCATTTCACTGTAACTTTAGCTCTGAAATCTATTCCTTTTTTCACCAGCTGTCAGTCAAGTATATAAGGCAAGGCTGATTTCATGTATATTGCCACAGTCTCATGTCTGCATTTTTCAGATTTCTGCTAAATTCTGTATTTTCATTATTGCGGGGTCATACAGATCACACAAAGTAGTCAACCCAAACACAAGGTGGCGATTTCGTATGAATTTGTACAATGTGAATTGTACAAAAACTATTTTGCATTTAATAGATTCCATTATTGTCAAAGTACAAAGTACATTCTAAATGTACAGTATGAACCTATATCATTAATCAATACTGAACCTAAATCATTATCTTGAAGAGTCAATATGATCGATGAGAAGAATTAAAAAATAAATCTCAGTACTTCCGGAACAGTGGACCCAAGAGCACTCTGAAAAATCCAATAATACAAAAGGAAATATGTTACACACTGTTAGAATTAAAGAAAGTAAATCAAATTATCCCCTTTAAGCCCAGTTAAACATCCTCTGCTTTGAATGGTGCCAGCTGAAAACTTTTCACAATATTTCCTGTGGGGCTGTAAAGCTGAATTAGTCCTTAGCTCATGTCTGTTGTTAACCTTAAAGATTTAACTGGAGTTGAATATAAATTGCCACAAAGAGCTTCTCAAACCATAAGCTGATTATTCAGTAAAGAAAACTGCTCAGTTCAATTCACTTTCTGACAAAGGAAATGACATATCTGTTGTTTTATTGGTGGTGAATGCAAAGATGAATGCATAATCACAACCCCCTTTCAGTTCTAGATAGTGGTATGAGATGGTGAGCTGTCTCATTTACAATATTTCAAAGATAAAAGAGGGCATCAGGTAATTCTTTAAGTTAATGTTGGGAGAAGCGAGGCACCATTAAGTTATATAACATCAGTCTCGTCCTAACCATCCATGGCAGGAAGACCAAACGAAGCCCCAATGGCGAGGAGTTAGAACTTGACAGATGTTGCCAGTGAACAACATACCATTTATATAGAAGCATTAGTCTAATTTATGCAAGCAACACTGAGCATTTAACTATCATGTGTTATGTGGCACAATCTGCATTTTATGCTATTTTGGGATGAGACTGGCTCTAACAGTACCTTCTGTATTGTTTGTTAAAAAAATGTATCAAGTGGAAAATTTGCAGGCATATTAAATAAACTGTTTTGATTAATTTAAATATTTAGTGTGTAAATGAAGATGCTATTTATGAGAGTACATCCTCAATATGGTTTCAATGGTGAAGGTAAACAAATAATTAAATCTTCATGGGGTGAGAGATGCTGTCCATGAACCATCTGTCTTTGAATGAAATACCACATTCTCAAAACCTTGGCTCAATGCTGCTTCTCCTTACAAATTCTGAGAGAAAGTTGAGATGTGTTAGCTATTCTACACATAGCTGACGGATAATCCATTTGTTTATAATTGTCTTTTCGGTTTTGACAGGGCTAAATTAATTACCGTTTGATCTGAATGTGGGACATAATTAGAACCCTCTTAAAGCTGCAGCCAACCCTCACATCCCTTCTGCCAAAACGGATCATCCCGCACCATAATTAAACTTCAGCTCATCTGTCAGAGAGTCGAGGTTTTCTTTACTAGAAGAAAAGGAGCAGCAGGTACACTACATTATGTTTACAGTATAGTGGTTTAACTCGCCATAAAGGTTTTTTTTTTTTTTTTTTTTTTTTTGAATTTGCTTAGAAATGCTTCAGTGGTTAATGTTACATTTCTGAGTGATAAAGGATACTCAAGAGAACTAACATAAATCAAATCATACAGTTGCACTACGTTGTAAAATCTAACTAAGCTCTCTAAACAAGCAAGAATGTTAGAGTATTTCTCATCGTTTCTCGTCAGTAATTGGCAGCACACAGCTTATGGGAATCCATGCAAGACGCTTCCACCAAGCGTGCCTTGAAGTGAATCTCTACCGCTGCACAGACGGGCAACTCTCAAAGCTGCCTCTATCCACCAAACTGACAAGGTTCTGTGCAAGTAAAATTAAACTTGCTGATCCAAGAAAGTCCCTCGAGTGGCCGGCTGAGTGATCAGCTCAGTTTCACTTGAGTTCCTCAACTCTTTCTTCTGTAATTAGTAACATGTCCAAATAACAATTTTGAATACTGGCAAATTAGTGTCATACACTCTTGAAAATAAAGATTCCAAAAGGCCATATAAGAACCATTTGGGTTACCCAAAGAACTTTTCAGAGAACAGCTCTTAAATTAACCATTTTCCTTAAGTTGAAGAACATCTCAATAATCTAAAGAGGCTTTTTCCACAATTAAAAAAAAAAAAAAAAAAACTTTTGTGGAATGGAAAAGGTCTCTGGAAAGGTTCCATTAATGCTAAAGGTTCTTCTTGGAGCCATAAATGCCAATAAATCATCTTTATTTTTAAGAGTGTAGAATGGGGAAATCATAAAAGGTTCAAACATGTTGGTTCTCTGTCTGCCTGTCTTGAAACCTTTATCTCAAAAATGTTTTTGCTACATGTTTTGATCCAGACTGAACTTACAGGAGAGAGGACATGGTTAGTAGATGTTTTGGAGGTCTTTACTACAGCATATCCCCTATGCGCTCCATGAAATAAGGCTGCAAGACCTGCCACTCTTGTTTGCTTGAACATGAAGGGCCTTTAGGGGCTACACACATCCAATAATAAAAAAACAGACTAAACCGGTGTTCACCCAATTCTGTTCACCTTCATGATGTGTATGAACCAGTGTGACTTCCACAGAACACAAAGAACTGTTTATAATAATACTCAAGCCACTCTTTTCCATAAAATGAAAGCATATTGGTGACACATACAATATGCTTTCATTTACAATGCAATACATTACAATACAATATGTGGTAGGTTCACTGCCTCCACAGACCAGAGCCTATGATTTGCTCGGATTTCACGACTGACAGTAATAGCTAATAATCTAGTGATGCACACTACTCAACTTTTTATGACATCTCACCATTTTGAAAAATAAAATAGGAAATCATGATTCATGCAATTCATAACTGAATGTGATGAGGCAAAAAACTTTGAGTTTTCAGCATATTACATATGAGTAGGACTTAATGTGTCCATGTTCTAACGAATATTATTTGCAAATAGTTGAATTACTTCATAACTAGTAATGACTTCTCTTTCTATTCTTATTTATTTAATCTCTTAAATCCTTTATCTATTTAATCATTCATTTTTCATTCTTACTATTTATTAAGTGAAAAAGCACAAAAGCACCCCCAAAGCACAAAAGTGAAACTAACTATGCAGAAAAGTAGTCCATATGACTATACTGCATTTCTAATTAAAGAAATACAAAAGCTTTTTGTGAAAAACAGATTGAAGTCATTGACAATCTTCCCCTTCAGCTGTTGGCCTTTGTGCAACACATGGGACCAGATTTACTAACATCTTGCGTTAGCGTTAAAAAGCTACTGTCAGGATTTACTAAAGACACACAGTGCAAAATTAGTGATGAAAATGGGTTCTTTTTGTGGCTGACCTTATTGTATATTCTTTTTAGGTGTTTCCCTATCAGACAGAATATTTCTTGGAAGAGACTATTTAAATGAATCATGCGACATGATTTACTAAGGTTTGCGCTATTCAATTTACTGATATTTTTAACACCCCAAAAAAGCATGTCTTTTTGCACGGGTGTTGTTAGTAGATCACACACACCTGATTGTCATTGCCTCTTCTTGTTTGCGACCCCATGCGAATTTGGACTGATCTTGATTGACTGCATTGATCATAATGGGAATGATCTGGCTGTGCTCTTTAATGTGTGCATTACAAGTCAATCAGCAGCAGGACTTTCCACTCTCATCTGTGCTTTTATAGGATTGCAGTCTCAGTGGTCCCAATATGCTTTTGTTGAAATGAAAAGAGCGGCTTGGAGATTCTTGAATGGATTTTGAGTTTAACAGATGAAAGTCAAACAGGCTTGGAACAACATGAGGGTGAGAAAATGACAATGTTTGTATGATCAATTCCTTTAACAAATTCTGTATTGAAACAGACAGCCAGACATCACCACCAGCATCTTTTGGATAAAAAACTGGACAAAAAAAATAATTAAAAGTTAAATCGGAGCCTCACTCCTCACTTCACACATACCAAAAGAAAATGCACCACTATGCATCTCCCACTGTCAAAGCAAAGTCCAACCCCTCCACACTAATGTGTCACACTTGAAAATCATCAGTAACCTCAATGTGAAGCAAAGAACAACTTATTAGCAATAGCTTTATCTGCCTGTGGCAATCTGAAGTGATCTCCACTAAATAACCAGCACTCAAGTACCTTTGGTTAGTATTCCATAGTCTTCTGATGTGAGAGCGATAGATCATTCAGACAAATTATTCCTTCTCATGTTGAGGTAATGGCAATACAAATTAATCAGTTGCACTCGATGTGATAAATGTCAACGAAGTCTGCGGGGAGCTGGAGTATCTATTGATTAGAGAGAAGAAATTATTTCATTAATTACTGGTATGTATATCATTGACGCTTCCTAAATGAGAAAAAAGATCCGTGCTCATAATGATTTATGGCAGTTCGCCCAGCGGGACTCTCTCATTTAACGAGCTCCGAGATGAGCCAATGGCAGACGTGCTTTATGACATCAACCGAGGATTTTTCCAGGCTTCAAGCTGAGCAACTTCACAGACAGGCATTGAACAGGAGATAAGAGACAGCACTGGGAGTAACTTAAAGCTCATCCTCAACTGGCAATATAGCAAACTAATGTGATTATGAAGTTTGGAATTAAGATTAGCGGAATGGCTGATGAGATGCAGCATCTAAAAATACCTGTCTCGTGGGATGTGTTGAAGATATACGAGTGGTGTCATGATACTCCAACACAAATGGAATCGGAACACGTTTGTGTATGAAGATGCTTCCAGGTTTCAGACCCGCTTCCGAGGTGACATTTCACATCTAACTGATCCAGAACAAATTCAAATGAGATTTAGAGGAAATCAAGAAAATATTTACTAAATATACTATAGCATGAAGAAAATGACTCATAAGCATCATAGTTACATGGATATGACAATGTTGATATGTTTGGTCTTGGCGGAATAGATCTGCTATGCTACTGTTATTGCTGCTGCTGCAGAGCAGGTGTGGGACTTGCTACTGAAAATACATGCACAACATTCTGCTGTGAGCAAGTAAGACATGCTGCTGTTGTACAATATAGCATACATACATTACCCATAACAAATCTATGCAGGTGGAGCTGGGGAAGATGGAGGGTTTCCAAAAGTGCACTGCAACTGCGACAGAAAATGCTGACCAAGTATATATAAGGTTGAGATTGAGCTCAATGGTTACTGATACAGCAAAAACAGAATCAGCTGTGTCCTATAGAGAATAATGTGATTGCAAACACATTGAGTTCAAGGACCTACCAGCCTGGACCATCTAGTTTCATATCAGAATTTTGTATAAATACTATGTTTTTCATAATGCATTTTTTTCATACAATAAAATCCATTATGCTTGTGTTTCAAGAATGAGGCAAACAGAGAGTAATATTTCCAGGTCATACCTTATAACTTATAATATTAATCATCGGTATCATTTATCAAACTCATTACCTGAACTAATACAAAATCCTTTCAAAATAAATTCTCCAATAGAACAAATTTAATATTGCATAACAAAAAGTTGCAATTTGGCAAAGCTGCAGTCAGGTTTCTTGGCAGGCTCAGGCATGCACATCCAGCCAATATTGATAAATAGGCTGGGATTTCTCACATTGAAAATAAGCCAACCCTGAAGGGAGGAGTAGCCAATCATCAGCCAACGGCTGATAAGAAGAGGGGAGCGAAGAGGTTATCAGAGCAGAATGACCTCCAGGTGGGCCGAGTCTTCCATCAGCGTGTGCCGCCATGCCAGGCCCTTCCTACCCTGGCATTATTGTCCTAACAAGTCTGGTGGGTGGCCTAAACTCCGAAACATCCTGTTTATAGAGTACTTTGGTATCTGCTGGTAGGATTGTGAAAATAACTTGATGCCATCAGATGGCAATATCATGGAACTCAATAGCCATATTTCCATCCACATTTTATGCACATTTTGGGATATCCCATTAAAAAAAAAAAAAAAAAAAACACTGGATGGAAATACATTTAAAAATTATGCATAAATATAACTCATGCGCTCAATTGAGGTGGATGACTTCTAAGCAGTGAACCAATTCCTCGCACAGCATCTCAGATGCTTAATTTGGTTGTTCTGAAATGCCTGAGCCAAAGTTTGTCATCAGAATGATTTGTTTTAATTCCCTCCCAGAAGCGTCTCACACAATTGTGTTTACAAACACCAGGCATCCGAATGCAAGAGAACATGACAGTGTTTATTGTGTTTTGCCTGTGCTCTGAGACGCAAGTCATGTATGATGTAGGGGGAAAAGAGAGCCTTCCTCAACTGCAGCAACTTCCGGTTTAATTATTACAGGTATTTCCCAGGAAGTAGCCATTTTGTTTTCTTGAACACATGGAGTGGAAATGATGCTTTTTATCACAAATGTTTTATGCAATATTCCAATTTTGCACATAAGTTAAATTCACAGATTTGTATGGAAACATAGCTAATGACTACCATATTGATGATATTTACCTTGCCACCAAGGTGATCTGGATGGTTGCCAGGGCTTTGCTAAGATAATCCACCTTTAAGTCTCGAAGGTATATTGATTTACCAATAAGGTGTGATAAACCGCTAATAATAATTACAGTAATACAAGGAAGAAATGTGATTTTAAGGCTTGCTTCTCACTGGTTAAAAAATCTGTGCTGAAGAATTCCTGGGTTTGTAGGTTATGGCTTCTGTGAGAAACGAGTCCCACAGCACTGATATTTTTAGACTTCTGTCACTGTGGCTGTTGTCACTTTTGTGTTGGTGGCCTAAGAGTGAGTGATAGCAAACATATACTGTATTTACTAGAGCTCAAGGCAGCAAACCTTCTAGGCCAGCGAACCAGCAACACGTCAGAGAAATCAATAGTCACTTACAGACTATGGAGAATTATTATGACAAGAAGCATCCTGGTATTTTAGTCATTCTTTTAATGGTGAAACACTGATGTTTCTGTATTTTAGTTGATAAAAATAACACTGCTTCAATGCTATAGTAGTAAAAAACAATGCTGTAATATTCAAGTCAACATGAACTACATTTGCAATCCATTTCATTACATTTTTTTTTCATCTCACCATAATATGCACAATAATTATGCAAATCGTAACCATATCAGAATACAAAAATAAAGAAATAATTGCAACTTTATAGCTCACAATGTCAGTTTAAATCTTAAAATGCCACTTAAGATTACTTTATATCTAGCAACAGCAAATTTATCTCCTAAATGTGACAGTTCTTGCAATTTCAACTTCATTTCTTGTAAAGTGGATTTATACTTAGCAATGTGATTTAGGGGCTGTTTACAAGACACCATTTTCAATTAAAAACATTCAACTTTTTATGTGTTTTGGCCACTCATTTACACAATAACTGCATTTTTAAAGTGACACTATTTGTGACAACGGTGACATCGTACGCATGTGCATTACATGTTCGCTCTATAGGAGCGTAGTGTTTCTTTACAAGGTGACATCGCCAACTACTGGCCTAGCATGAAAATACAAGAGCAACTGGCTTTTAAAGGGAATGGGAGATGAGACTGATAGGGCCCCCGATCTTACAATGTGAGTTTTTTCAGACTTTTTTTTTTACAATCACCCTTGTGTTTTATTTATTTATTTATTTTGAGGTGGAAACATGTTTCCATACATTTAAGATTATTTAAAAAATTAATAAGGTCGATTTTAACTTGACATGAAGTAAAATTGTCATGTCCATGAATTGTACTTCCCGCTCACTTTCCAGCTAAAAACAAACAATAAACCACTAAACCAATGGCATATCATAAGCTCTGCCAGAACCAAATAATATTTTGTACCTGTAGCTTCACAAGTGTTTTGAGTCAAAAAGTGTTGAGCTGGAGAATGTAAAATCGCTTGCATGCTTCATGAATTGTGTCAGAGTGCATTGCCCTCCTCACATCAACTCTCATCACCTCAGCTCTCATCACACTTGGAAAAAGCTAGCGGCCAACAGGGATCCTTTGTGAAATCTCAGCCCTGGAGCATATAAAAACAGTCAGAGACTCAAAGCAAGTGTGAGGCCACAGGGAAATAAGCAAACAGTTTTGTGAAAGGATGCAGGTGGCTAGTGGGCTGCAACATGGGCTTTAAATTTGTTTCTTAATGCTCACAACTGAGAGTCTGTGACACAGGCAGGCTGCCGTTATGTCCCATGTGTATGGGTGTATTTCCGTAAATACTATCTAAACAGTGTATGTAGGGCAAAAGTCAAGCTCTTAGAACAGATCTATGAGGTCTGCTGAAACCTCTCGACCCATTATCTGTGTGGTAAAGCTGGAGGAAAGTGACATAAATATTGCAGTTTCACATGTGAATATGAGCAACTCATGTCCTTTACTGTAAAATTATTAATGTAACAACACATGAGCAGCTATTAAATCTTTGTCTACATATTGTGAGCTCGTGTAGTGCATAGGGCACATCAGTCACATTAGGGCACATCATTTTTAGTTTTTGCTAAAGCTGTAAATGGTTGTGAACACTTCATATGAAACTCAAGAGATCTCTGATGTGAATAATCTCTCAATATTCATTTAGTTTAACAGTTTAGGGCTTTACATACTGTAAAGATCCAACACAAGCTTATTGCAATTCATAACTGTGTTGCGTTTTGGCGAAATGGTGGTTAATTCTTAAGAATTTTCACAATCTCATCCATACATTTTTTTTTTTACAACTTGCTAACGCCCCACTGATGGTTATGTCACATATGGACTCTTGGTCAGGACCCCTCAGCGTCACTTTTAACATACAGGACACCCCTTTAGTGTAGCTGTTCGACATAGAGGGTATGCCATCACTTTCGTTTGCACCAGAACAAGATTCAGTCAACTCTTTGCATTTGTAAAAGTAGAAATTATTATTTTTTTAAATATTTATACTGTCAAGACACCAAACTACAAATGTTTAGGGTGGAGTTATGGGTGGACCTTCATGCTTGCTTTTTTCCTAATAATCATAGATTTTTGTACGATTCACACTGTACGAATTTATACAAAATTGCCACCTCGTAAAAGAGTTAAAGCTGTTTACTTATCAAAATCATCTGATCTCACAGGGGCATTTATGTCAAGACACCAAATTATCACTTGACTTAAAATTGTTCTTGTAAAATTCTGCCAGAATTTGTGGAGCAAATGTTATTTATCGCAGAAAATAATCAGCATAGTTACAGAAACACATTCAGGTACTTCTTTCTTGCATCGTGTTGTATAAATTGCCATTAGTAGAGGAAAAACTGTTCTAAGTGGTATAATTTTTAGTTCATTATTGAGTTATGTTTAGTTGATTGTTGTGTAATAAGCAATTTTTTGATGTCCAGAGTACACCATTGCTTTCAGTTGTTTGCCTTATGCATCATATCACAACGCATTCAATTCTTTGCATTTGAAAAAATTATTCTATAAATTGTTATTATGGCGCACCTAACTCCACTCCTACTCTAAACCTACCCAGTCTCAACAAAATAAAACAAAAATAAAATAAATGTACAGTCACAGGTATATATGCAAAAATTGACCAAAAACTGTATGAAAGTAGTACAAATAACTCATGTTGCATTCCGAGTTTCTGGTCACATACGATATCTTTATGTGAACAACAGAGAGAGGTTTTAATCGTGAAAAATGATCCCACTCCTTGAATGCACACCGTTCTATCTCATTCAAAAGATACATCCGACTCTTTAGCTTGACACAGTGTATCATGAGCCACATGAGAGCCAATGGCATTTCATAATGAAAGCAGTCCTAATGATGCAATCTGTCTCTTCTACGGGCGGCAATTTTTAAATACGTGAACAGGATTTATGGCAGATGGACATGATGATTGCTTTTGGGTCTGTTGTTCACACAAATCAATCGTTTGTCCTCAGAAAACAATAAATTGTGTCTGTGATCGTATTTGCCCTTTATATCCTGTGTTTTATATTATACAATATATGAATGGGTAGGTTTAGCGGTGGTGTTGGATAACACACTCAAACATGTATAAACTGTGAAAAAAAATGAATGCAAATAAAATTGCACTGACTGATTAAATTGAAAATCACACCCCAACAATACTGGCCAAAGTATAATATATAATTCCATCATGACAAATAAAATTCCCACACCCGTTGTGTCTGTGTATGACGGCAAAGGTTTCTTATCGAAAGCAATGGCGTACACTGTGGGGTCCTGACCAAGCATCAACATGTGGCGAGTTGGGAGTGAGAATGTGTTGAATAAGCAGGTATGCGCACTAATGTCATTTTAACATGTATAAAGTCTTGTGGCTATAGTTTTGAAACCAATTATTGTGTTGCCCCATTTGCTTCCATTCTCCGTGTCAGCTGTATCCACAATCTTTGCTAGTGTTTGCAAATTAAGGGAAAAGTCACAATTATTGACATCAAGCCACAAATAGACCTTGTAAAGAACCTGAAAAATGTATTTATGTTTCACCACGCAGATTTGATGTTTAGAGATCTTAAACTACCTGTGCATTAGACCAAAAGATAACCTTGGTAAACAGAACAAAACATTATGGAGAAGAATGAGGTTTGTATTATCCTAGTAGACCAGTGGGATGTCATTAGCTATGTTTATCTCTGATGCAGAACATAGATAAGGCTGAATAATCCTCTCACATCATTACAGGCAACTCTATAGACTGTTACTATTTTAATTGTTTTATCAATAATCACACTCTTCAGAAGCAAGGGGCGGGACACAATTATTACTTCATATGTCATATTTGGACACATTTATGTTTTGGATACTGCAAGTAGATCATTTAAGGACTGATTCTGACTAATTAGACCGGGGACTGTACATATTCTCGTTTGTGGTTTATTGTACATTCCGAATCATTTGTTTTCAGATCTTTTATGTGCTTTCTGTGTAGCTCACATTGTAACTGCCAAAATGCATGCCTTAAAATAATCTGCCTGGTGGGAACAGAGAAGCCAATAGAACGTTTCTTTCAATGCAGGTATTAGCAACCTAGGTGGGTAACCTAACGCAGCACCCAGTGTATGTGGAAGAAAGCAGAATTTAAATGTACAAATCCATTTGAATCAGCAAGCCTCCCCACTTCACAGTAACGTTTAAACATCAAGCCTAAGAAACAGCATGGGAGGCAAGAACACAGGGAAATAGAGGTGAAAATGTGAATTATTTTTACTCAATTTAATTATATTTTATTGCATTTTGTTCCTTTTTTATGGCATTTTTATATAGTTATAGTATAACGGATAGCCTATAGCAATGATGCAGATAAAGAACTTGAAATTGAAAGTTAAATAAGATAGACATTTAGCTCTCATTAAATGTATTAACATTCATATATATATATATATATATATATATATATATATATATATATGCGATGGTAATATGTCATCAAGCAAAAAAGATCTTTGAAATTGAAATATAACCGAGAGAGTAAGACAAAGAAAGAACCCTGTTAAAAAGCCACTCAGCTTGTGCGAATAGTCGATGCCCGATCGATTAATTGATTATGACTAATAACCTGCTCTGGCGACACGAATGATTACAAACGCATACAATGCTTTTACACATTAACAACTGTCATTATATTGTTCTGTTTTGTGCGGTGCGGTGCGGTGCTTTAAAACAGTATGCATAGTTGTAAATGAGCTGTCATCTAATCATACGGGGTGAAATGACATGAAAGCATTACGCATGGACTCATTCCAGCACATGAGGTCGGCTACTAGTGGGCACTTCAGTTCAGACTCACCTGAAACAGTCGCAGTATATTTGCGACCATGATGGACACTGAACTCGCCGAAGCTCCTATGACTCCAACCACCTTTTCGGGTTTGACAAACACCGGGGGCTCTCCGTTCGTACACCTCACATCCGACGTGTCTTTCTGTATGAGAGCTTGCACAAAAGTGAGCGACTGCTCCAAAGCGTACGTGTCTCGCGAACATGTGTCTAAAACCCGAGCCCCTAAAGTGATGTTGGGCAAAAGCTCGTCGTCACTGTTGATTTGGTCCAAGGCGTAAAGCATCGCCTCCAACCGGTGTATCCCGTTTTCCTTCTTGATATCTCCACACGGTTCCCCGGAGACCCCACGGGCATGGACCGGGAAAAGGCCACCCAGGGTCAAATCTCCTTCAATTCTAATGGAATGAGGAGCGTAAATTTCCTGCGAAAGTGTCACATCCACAAGCGCTTGAATTATCCAAAATACCCGCCATGGAAAGCAAGCCATGGTCTTCTTGTCGTTAGGAAACAGAAAAGGCACTTTTCACAGTATTTACAGGTAAACAAACACAGATCTGATTTTAATGACGACCACAGACCTTATCGAAGTAAGACTGATGTGGGAATACGTTGAGGTTTTCTCCAAAAACACCGCGCAAGAAGGATGCGTTATTCCTTGGGAAAGTGCGCATCGTATGGCGACGCTTGTTGCTTAGATATTCTGCATTATTTCTTTTATTACAGAAAAAGACAGAAAAGCAAAGTGGTATACATACAGTACCTTTCTATAATGATTTGTCCTTAAATCAGACACACTTCCACGCAAAACGGATTAAAGTACAGCGATATTCGACTAAAAAGCGTCCAATCCACGCTGATGTCATAACGCCACTGTAAAACCATCGCGACTGAGTTGTAATCTTTGTTACTGTTTAAAAAAAAATTAAGGCGGCAAAAAGTTTTCGTTCAGAATAACACGTCGCGTATGACAGTCAGAGAAAAATGTTGCTGAAAAACGATGTCAGGTTTGATATTCTTAACATCCTCCCGTCGCGGACTTCGCTGAGGCTTTTCGTTTGGAGCAGGTTCTACTTATTACATTTGAGAGAAATAAAGAAAGCTTGGGCAATAACGTCTTTTGGTCTTGCAAAAATCCTCACAAGAGACAAGAAGACAGCCCGTGTGTCTCCTCCTCTCTTTCGCTCTCCCTCTCTCTCCACCCAGAATCAAATATGGATCTGTCAAATGACTCAACGCACGATCGATGTCGTGTTACTCATCCCGGTCAGCCCTCAAAGAAAATACGCTCCTGCATGTGACGCGAATAATAACGCGATATAGTCATTAAAGACAGCGATTAATCGCTAAGAAGCAAGGCAGGGAGGTTTCCAACCTCCGCTCAGAAGCTCGCGGCAGTTAGATGCAGGTTCAACGTTCAAATATTCACTGCAAAATCTTTGTAAGAAACAAAGGATTCCCAAACGTTTAACCGCATTTGAGTGAACTCCTCACACAGTCCGCTTGTGTTCTGACCAAAATCGCATTCTGCACGACATTAGGTCATTGATGTGTGTTAATATAGAATATGTTCCAGCTCTAGAGACTCACTTTTTCCCTGTTGAATGCAGCGACTGTGGCTGACAGAGGAAATGAATTCTGTCAGCATCAATTCATGAATTTACCGCCCCACTAGTGATGCTCTCTCTCTCTCTCTCTCTCTCTCTCTCTCTCTCATTCTCTCTCTCACACACGTTTGTTATTCTATTACGAGGAAGTTCCATTGACTTAGAGTGTTTGCTCTAAGTTGGTTTGTTTCTTACCTTCAAAATTGAACATTTTCCATCGAAATTGGAAACTTTTCCTCATTAATAGCTTCTATCGCATTTGGGGTCCCTCAAGGCTCCATTTTGAGACCAGTGTCATTTGCTCTTGGTTCTATATTTAAGAAATATAGCATTTCATATCACTTTTATGCTGATGACACTCAGATATATCTGGCCATAACGTCTGGTGATGATACATCCGTTACATCACTTCTTGAATGTCTAGAAGATGTAAAATGCTGGATGAACAATAACTCAGTAACCAAAAATAATTGATTATATTCGGTCCTTGTAGCTGTGCAAATAATATAACAACATATTATTATAATATATGAGATCTAGTTGAATCATTTTACCTTTGAGGACATTCCCAAAGAATGGCATTGTTAGATTTAGCACACTTCATGGGGACAGCTTTGTCTTCCAACAACAATTTGACAAAGTTGTAGTCCACACTGAATTAATTTTGTAAACCTGTGAATGCGTCTGTCAGGGACTGAGGCGAAAAGTTTATTCCCCAAAAGGGACAGACGTGAAGAAACATGACTCATGCGGATTATTTATAAGATTCATAGTGTTGTTGATCTGCTGCGTTCCACCAGTCAAAGGCATGAGACAGCGTGTATTGATTTGTATGGTAAAGCAGTCAAGTACAGTGAGGGATGTAGATTCAGTTTCCATATTCACCCATGTTAACCTTGCATTCCTATTGTCTATGGTAATCTTTTGTCATATATCCAGAAAGTTATGAATATTGGAATGAACTCTCTATAAATTTTAAAGAAAAATATTCAAGAGTCTGATACCAAGTCTCTTAAGGATGAGAGATCACAACATTTCAAGTAAAACACTGCAGTACATTGATTATGTGACATTTATTAGACACAATGAGCTGCAGAAATAGCATGAGCTTGTGCAGTTTGTTTAAACCTTCCTTTTGTGTCCTTGATATTTAAATAACCATATCTTTCAGACTGCTGTATTGATTTTTTTGAAGTTTTCAACACTTTTATGAAAATGTTAATAGTCAGACAGCTTTAGGTTTGATGCTTGTTGATTTGATCAAGAGGCTTGATGATGAAAGCCTATAGGAAACTAAACCCCCCCAAAATAAAAAATACAAATAAATAACTTAACATCTTGTTTGGTTTAACAACAAAATAAATTCAAAAAATAATCTACCCAGCCTTTCATCATTCTAACATATGAATCATCAAATCAGGATGGATGCTGACGTTCTGAAAAAATAAATATTTTAAAAAACCATTTTGTTCAAATGATTTTAGTGCTAGTTTGACTATGTGGAAGTGCAAATTATATTGAGAGGAAATTATTTAATTAATTTGAATAAAAGCAAAGGATTACATTTATACACTTAGCAGACACTTTTATCCAAAGCGATTTGTGTTCCCCCATGAAACTTTGTGCAAAGTTTTTGTGCCACCCACTGGCATTCGGTCGCATTATGGCTGACACTTGCCTAAACCGGATGTGAGCACTGCGTCAAAAGTAGGGCTGTACGATGTATCGCACGATACGAAAACTTACTTTGAAATCTTAAACGTTACGAAATCGCAAAGGCTGCGATTGTTTTTTATGTGCAGCTTGTCAATGTATGGCTCCAAATGCTAATCCATCTAAAAGCATTGCAAGTTTGAGTCGCTTATAATGTACATTTTAAAAAGCAGCACGCATCTTTTCTAGCAGCTGCCGTCATTGTTTTTTTATGCATGCATAAGACTTTCTGTAAACGATGGTTTTGAAAACAGTCAAAAAATTTAGCTGGGGTGGCTATCATTTAACTGCTTTCTTTTAATCCATATTGTATAATATAAAATCAGATGAAAATAGTTTCTCATTAAAGGCCAGACAACATAAAATGGGAGCTGTGCACCTTAAATAGAGACTCAGGACATTATAGTTCACACTTTCATGAAAAGCATGCTACTTACAAGACTTAATATTTCACGTGGCTTGAATCTAAAATGGTTATAATCACAAACTCCCTGTAAGATATGGATTTCATTTATTCATTATACGGTCATGTGACATACTCAAACTTTTATAAGGCAGGGATGAATTATTTCTTGTCTTAAATTATCAATAACCCACACACGTCCATGATAGCAGATCGTGATCTATAGCTGTAGATGTCATATTACTGCCACCACAGGATCATCTATTTGGAATTTATGCAAAACTGTACAAAATAATAATAACCGCCATCCTTCAAGATTAGCATGGTAATACAAATTGCAAACGCCTGGATAAAATTACATATTGACACTTCCTTCAGGTATCCGTATCCAACTCAAACATTTATCATCGCTGGGGTAGAAAATACATCAATAAACGTCACCCAGGGGCTGTTTGGACTGGAGATCCTCTTCAAGCGCTAATATAATTAAACTGTTATGAGCATGAATAAGTCTGATCATCGTCATGACAGTTAACTACAGTGTAAAGTATTAGCATAATTAATCAAGAAAACCTGTTTTAAGGTCCCCATCAGAATGTTGGCAGACCCCTTTCCTATTTATTAGCTAGTTAGTTTGCTGGCAGCGCTCCACCGGCACCCTATTGCTCACTACTGTAACAAGGTCATTTAGTTCAAGAATTGTTAGATAGCAAAAAGTGTCTTAGGAGAGGAATGGTGACAACAAAAGCGAAAGTACCACTGTGTTCCTCGAGAATCCCTAGCTGGATTCTGTTCTTAAGGGTTTTTTTTGGCCAAATAGGTTCAGTAAAAGAGCACCGGATGAGCTTTGTGACGTTCAATTGAATTTTTGCTGAAATAAAGGATATAAAGTGGTCCCTCAAATCTATTTGTAGTTTTACTGTACATTTAATTCTTTCCCCATGGACATTTCCGGCAATTCATGTTTTATATATATATATATATATATATATATATATATATATATATATATATGGTAAGGGGCTTTTATTATTATTATTATTATTATTATTATTATTTTAAAAGCTTTCTTTGGATATTTTGTATGTTGTTTAGATACTCATACAGCAATATATTCTGAGGGCCATTAAACTTATTGTAAAAATGATCAAAAATGTTGGCTGTGTATATATATATATACAGTATGACTGTCACTGCATTTATCATTTTTTAATTCATACTATGCATGTTCATGTTCACATCATAAATGTCTTAATAGATGTTCATTTTATTTATTTTTTTATCTTGAATTTTTTAAAAGATAACATAATATAAATCACATTACAACATCACCATTACATACATATTGGTTTGAGTTCATATGCACAAAGTGTGTTTAATATTTCTATAATCTATTGCAATGGCATTCATTTTTATTATTATTAGTATTATTATTATTTAAGAAATGACTAAATGTTACACATGGCTTATAAGTAACAGCCATGATTTCTTGATAAATATTATCAATTATTTGGACATTTAACACTTCATTAGTGGATCTTGTGATTAATCTGACACATTTTTCTCTCATGTGTAAAGGGAATCCAGGCTTAAACTACCAAATAAAATGTGACATGAAAATGATTAGGGTTTTCAACAGATTAAAAAAAATCTAATTATATAATCAAATTGCTTAGAAGATACACTGATTAACAATTCAAATTTCCAAATAACTGCTCATATCAATATTTGCTTGGGAAAGCCAGAACTCCCACATTTCAACTGGTGGCACATGCAGTCTCAATGAACTGCATTTTCCTGGAGAGTCAGTTTCACCCACGAGAAAAACATGCCGGCCTCCCAGTTTAATAAGCGCTGGATGAGAAAGATTGCTTTTACTAGCCGGTGTGGAATCGTTCATCACTTTAGACCTCTTTAACACAGCTCAGCCGCTGACAGGAAACAGCAGGTAACCAATTCATGTCCTGCTGGTGCTGATGAGGACCTGGGGAAACCCTCTACAAACTAAATCCCAAAACATGGACATCCTCTTTACACCAAAACACAATTCATTAGCAGCTGATCGGTGTGTGGAAAATAAAGGAGTGAATGTCCGCTGTATTGACTTCTTTTGTGTATTTCATATATTCAGCTGTCTGAAAGATTGAACTCAAATGTTTTAAAAAACCATCTTATTCAGGCATGATATACGTTCTTTGTGGAAGCAAAATGGTGTCTTGGGCCTGAAACAAAATCTAAAAGTTTCTCACAATCTCTGCAGAGCTTTCAGACAATAAGATTTTTCTTACATAAATATATAAGGTATAGTTCACCCAAAATTATATATGTATTTATTTAATGTTATTGATTCATTTAGCTGTGGTCACTACACAAAAAAGTTATTCAAACATATATATAGAAAAAACATTCAATAATGACATGATGTTTCATGTTAGTGTTAATATTTTAAAAGTATTCATTTGTAATAGCTTTGCTATGGTTTTCTATATCCACTGCTTAATGGCTTTATGGAACTACCACAAACAGTTCAGTAATCCACTTCAGGCATACAAGGTAGGCATATAAAAAAATTAAAGACTCAAGCGAGAAACTAAACTTTCTGACTGTACGCCTCAAATCCTAGCGTAAATATTAATGCAATTAAATCATAGCTCAGTCATAGCTCATTATGCTATTCATGGAGTCCCAAAAGCAGCATTTAGCACCAAGCACTGCAAAGCATAGTCTGAAATCATGTAGAAATATCTGTCTTATATTTCAATGAGGAAGTTATTTCCTGTGAATATGGAAATAATGTGAGACTTCCTATTCATTAGCTGATGTAAATAACTAAGAATAACAAACCGGTATGTGTTTTGATCACAATAATAAAGTAAAGCAATATGATTGCAAATATCACTGTGCAACATGAAGAAGCATAACGGACCGTTTTTTTAGAGCTAAAATAACTGGAAGCGACTGACACCGGAAGCCTTGAACATACAATTTAAGCAGGTCGCTTGTTGAAAAAACCAGCATATGCTGGTGGTGTAGTTTTGAAGCAGTTTGAGCTGGTATATGCTGGTCTTTAGCTGGTCATGAGCTGGTTTAAGCTGGTCAAGTGCTTGCTCCAGCTCAGAACCAGCACTTGACCAGCATAAACCAGCTAAGGACCAGCAAAAAGCAGCTCAAACTGCTTCAAAACATATTCAACCAGCATATGCCGTTTTTTTCAACAAGTGGATAACACGGCGTCATATAATTCTGCTCTATTCTCGCCTCCTGATTCATGTACACTTTTATATTGGCTAAACTGAGAAGTGAGAACTATTTTACAGCCACTCGAACTGGGGTAGTATTACTGAAAACGCACTCACCAAAATATTTGTCAAAAGTGAAGTAGTATTTGGAGAAATGGTTCGTTCGGACTGAAGTGCTTTAAAGTAAAAGCCTGCGTGTATTTGCACAAGGACTTTTTAATGCAATATTTGTGTAAAATAAGTAATGTCACCTTTTTTGTTAAAAGAGATTGTTCCTGGAATGTTTCTAAGTATTACAAATTATATTGTTAAAAAAAAAAATAGGCTAACTAAAGCTGTTGAATAGGACCCTTAAAGATTTGTGTCAGGGAAAAATGACTTTGGTTGTAATTAATATTATTTTGCATATGAGTACAAATTTTGTTTGTTTTCTTTTTAAAGTGTGCATTAATATTTCAGAACTGTTGGAAATAAGCGTCACATGACCAATATGCTGAATAATTCAATAGGCTAATCTATTTCAAAAGAGGGTTATGTTCTCAAGAGGATGTTTGATGGTAAAGCTGGTCACAGGGAAATAAACCTGGTCTAACACCCCACATGACATGGTTAAAATTAAAAACTTTAAAAGTATAAATCATTAATGAACAGATCAAACAAAAGCTTTTCTTCTGGAAGTGTGACATGGAAAGTGGGGTTAATGGTCGCAGGTCACTCACAGTAAAAGGTAGATCTCAGATTGCACTGCAGAAGGCCTTTCAAAACACCAGCATTAAAATCACCATGAAACAGCATTCGCAAACCATTTTATTTACTATAGCCTAGCTCATTCAACATGTAGGTTGGGACATAATTCAAACAAGATAACTTACATAACTCGAACACTTTATCTGGGACCTTATTTTTATATTTAATGACAATTTTATATTAAGATATGTTATCTGCATTTCTATTTTTAAAGTCTGCTGTTAATATCTGTGCCTGTTTACCAAAAGTTTTATTCTAAGTTTTTATTATAATTTATAGTAATAATGTTTTTAATCATCATCATCATCATCATCATCATCATCATCTCTTGTTTTGTAGAACACAAAAAGAGTCAAATATAAATCAATAAATGAGATGATTTGAGTTTTGTGACATGCCATGTTATTCTGCTGCAAGTAGCCATCAGAAGATGGTACACTGTGGCCATAAAGGGATGGATTGGTCAGCAACTATACACCGGTAGGCTGTGGCATTTTAACGATTCTCAATTGACCCTTCGCAAACAGTTTGATTGGCAGGAAATCTGACCAATCATAACCCCGAATCCACAATTTTATCCGACAAAGCAGCTAGGGGAGTTTTTAGATTAACGTCGGTGAACTAGAACTTGAAAAATTGTGTGTACTCACGTCTTTCCGTGCTTGATACAACATTCCTTCTGATGTCTTTTCATGTTTATTTGATGCTATAAATGAACTAGTATGGTCGGTTCACGAGCCTCTTGAACTGAAGAGCTACAGCGATCTGTCGCGACACATTAAAGAGCCACTCTATGGTATTTGTTGTTTGAACTTCTTAAAAAAATTACAATATTTTAAATATGAAACAGTTTCTTTTAAAAAGTAGTCTGATCTGTCTTGTCTGTCAAGGCGCTGTCAGTGTTCTCTTTGCTCCGAGAGCACTGACAGTGAGAACATGATGTGTGGCGCATTTGAATTGTAGCTTCAGTTTCCTGTTCTTAGCTGACAGGAGTGTCTTCCAAGTGTGGTTATTTTTGTTACTGTTGCCTTTCTATCAGCTCAAACCAGTTTGGCCATTCTCTGACCTCTCGCATCAACAAGGCTCACATATTTTCTTTTTTTCAGACCATTCTCTGTAAAACTTAGAGATGGTTGTGTGTGAAAATCCCTGTAGATCAGCAGTTGCTGAAATACTTACACTTAAATCACATTTCTTCCCCATTCCGATGCTCAGTTTGAGCTTCAGCAGATTGCCTTGACGATGTCTGCATGCTATGAGTTGCTGCCATGTGATTGATTACATATGTAAGGACCACCCATTGGCCCAACGATGGAATCCAAAGGTGTGGGCGAAGGTATAATGCATGTACGTCTTTTATTTGTGCTTTTGTAAGGTTCACAGTTTATTAGAATTTAGTTTTGATTATACTTTAGCTCCGTGTTTAAAGCATCAGCACTATACACTATACACATATATACAGTATATATATATATATATAGACATATATACTTTTTAACCACAAATGCTCATCTTGCACTAGCTCTCCTCTTCTTCTTGTAGAATTCCGGCAGTGAAGATTTTGCTAAGTATATTATTGCCCTCCACAGGATAAAGTTTAAACCAAATTGTCAGATACAATATGCTAGGGCAAATATATAAGAATTTATTAAAACTTTGACCTGTGAAGGGCAATACAAGGCCAGTATCCCATTCTGGGGTCTGCTCCAATTCCGAAGTCTGCTGAATAACACACCTTCTGGATCAGCTTCTTCAACCACCTCACTCTCGAGCGAAGGTTGAATTATTGGCGAAACCGGACCAGTCTCAGTTGTCACTAGTTCCATCATCCAGTGACATGGATCCTGCTCCATCATCACACAAGGATGCAGATCACGTCTATGGACTCTTTTACAAGGGCCACCCTCTAGTGGCTCAACTGTGTATGTGGTGCCCTATACCTCTACAAGCCTATACAAAGTAGGATTCCATGCATCTTGTATCTTGTTCCTGCCCGTTGGCCGATTACATAAATACACAGACTGACCAACACTGATGGTAGGACAATAGACCTTGTCATTCAATGGAGCAAGTCTCTCAGCAGCTTTCTACTCTGCGTACTCCCTCTCTCTCTCATGAGTTACTCAGAGCCGACTCTGGTGGACAGCTAACCAATCCTGACTCTGATCCACAGCTTGTTCCTGACCTTGGGAGAGCATCTAAAGGAAGACGTGGTTCTACACCGAACAACAAGAAATATGGTGAGTACTCAGTTGTTGCATGTGGTGTTACATTATACGCATAAATCAACTCAGAGATGTGCTCTGGTCAACGCCTTTTCCTTTCAGCATGGAGAGTTCGTAACAACTCGTGGAGCGTTCGACTAAATGGACGGTAAGGAGTTATATGTGTTTTCTTCACCCCATACAGTCTACACAGCTCCGCTATCACCTCACTTTCAAAATTCCTTCCACAGTCAGAATATAACCTCTCTGGTACACTATATTTCATGAACCACACCTTCAGTAAAATCTTGGCTGTTGTGTCAGCACTCTGGTCTCTGGTGGGAAACGCCTGTGTGAATTTGGTAAACACATCAGTCATGACCAACACATTCTCATGACCGTTTGAAGTAGGTTATAGCATGGCGTAGTCCACCGCCACCACCTCCAAAAGCCATGCAGCTAAGAACTGTTTCATGGGCGGGGGGATTCTTGGCTGTGGCATTTTGGTCAGAATGGATCATTCACACTTTTTGACACACCCCTCACCCCTTACCCCTAAAGCAACTCTGCCTGAACAGGTCAAGTGTACGCTCAATGCCCTGGTGTCCCATCCTATTATGGACACTCAAGAACTTGGTCTTTTAAACAGGCTGGCAAGAGCAGCTGCTGGCACTCACCAAGACGAAGGTCATCCACAACGCAATAGAGCAACCCATCTATCTTCCTAATATATTTCCACTGCGTCTTTCCTGAACCGTGGGCTTCCGTTTCTGTTCCCAGAGGTCCTTAACAGACCTAAGAACCTATGTAAATCTTTCAACTGAGCTCTGGTATATCATGGTAAGGTACAAATAACTCCCTGGGTGCCCCCTTCATCTACTCTGGGTCCGCCAGTTTCCGCCCAGATCTGTCTAACCTCACAGCACTTATCACCAGCCGCCAACAACTCCGGGTCTAACGGTGTACATTAGTACCCTGCTAATGGCTGCCTAGAGAGGTCATCCGCAGTAGTGTAATGCCGGACAGGCCATTACTTCACCTCGAAATCAAAATCAGCTATTTGAGCCTTCCACCTGTGTTCAATAGCACCCAATTTCACTGTTTTCGGATGACATAATGGATTGTTATTGGTGACTACAAATTTTAAGCCTAGCAAATACCCCCAGAACTTTTCAGAACTGCCCACTCCTCTTTTACAGAAAATCGGTCTAGGCAAAAGTCAAGTCAAGTCACCTTTACTTATTTAACGCTTTTTACAATGCAAATTGTGGCATAGCAGCTTCAAAGTAATAATTGGCAAATCATCTTTGGCTACACAGTAGCTCCTAAAGTAAATAGTGTCATTGTCCAGCTTATTCTATGTATTTGTATTGATTCATTCCATTGCAAAGATCAATAGTTATTAGTCTGGTTAATTTATGTATAACAGGACTGGAGAAAACAGTGATGTAATTGTCCAGCTCAGGTCAGTTCGCAAACAATGACACCAATGCAGGCATACCAAAAACACTGCTGAGCAAGATATCAAGCAAGTGTCCCCAACCAAGCAAGCCAAAGGCAACAGCGGCAAGGAACTGAAACTTCAACAAAATGGAGAAGAAAAAAAAAACCTTGGGAGAAACCAGGCTTAGTCGGGGGGCCAGTTCTCCTCTGGCCAACAGTGAACACTTGCCCGAAATTCAGGCAGAGTTACAGGTCATAAGTCTGATTTGGGATCGCAACAGTCAAAATATTTAACCCAGTTTCATCTAGTTTAAGATATTTTTCATCACGTCGGTATGGGACGGTTTGTTGGGGATCTGTGCCACTGGCTGATGAGTCGGTAAAGTCTTCACAAAGGATGAGCTAGTTCACACAGTCTCCGCCGACACCCCAGGGCCACATTGCTGCCTCGCACAGGCACAGGTTCCCCATCCGAACCGGACACGGCCCGGATCCAGCCAATCACGTTAAATGGTAAACCTCGAGATAAGCAGAGAGACTAAAATTAGTGTAGACGCCATTCTTCTTCTGATGTAACGAGTACATTCGGTGTTACAGGAAGTGTTTGCTGTTCCGGTTGACCTGATCTATGCAGCCTAACAATCCTTTAACGGATATGAAGACAAAAATTGATAATGTGTCATGTGTATGCCAGGTTAACAATGTGACATGTCAGTCGTGTTACAGCAGCCTGAACAAACAAAGTGCTTCTATCGACTAAGAACAACACTTTTTTAAACACTGGATATATGGTAGTTCTATAGATACAGAGAAAGAAATAAAGAAATAGCACACACTAGGCAAATGACATTCACAAATTTATCACCTTTTCTCAGAAACTCACCACAATAAATCAACACATTTCTCAACCAGAATTACGACAGAAATCTGTAAAAGTCCAGGTTACATTTTATATCAGGAAACACATCACTTATACAGTCTGACACAAGATCCCTCGGACTCAACCACAATCCGCATCATCTACAAAGATTACTCATGGATTTGTACAACACAACTCATCTTTGTCTCAAACAGGGGTATATTAAAGTTTTATAGGGATATTTACTGCAGAAAAATGACATAAACTCACAATGAATTTATCAGATGTGTAACGACTGAGACGAATCAGGCACGATCATTTGTCATACTTAACAAATAATCTTTAAAACTCACTCTGGGGTCTGTGGAACTCAACCCCCATGGACACCATCTGATACAGTTTTATGACCGTAAAGAATTTTCGGAGACTTCGAACTCTCCATTCTTGAGAAGGACCAATAAACTGGTTTAATTCTATATATAACCACTCAAGAAAAATGTATCCAATTTTCCCCTCGCATAATTTTCATTTTATAGGGTTTGACCTATGTATTAATTCTCTCTTTTGAAGTTTTTTTTTTGTATTAATGTTTCAGAGTTGCAGAGGCTGACTAAAATCACATGGGTAGCATATTTGCTCTCTATGGACTCCAATCTTCGCTCTCAATCTGTTAATTTATATTACATTTTGCTAACTCTGACACATTAAGTATTATACGAATCTAGAAGGTTCTTCTCTCATACATCCAATACGATGTCTTATGCAAATATTTTGCTAGAGAACAAAGGGTCATAAGTTCCCTCCGAAGGAACAAATCCTTATTGGCTCAGTTATCTCCAGAGGGTGTGACATCTTTACACTTTAAAAATCACTGATCACAATATCACGGCCTCTTTTACTGAGAAAACACTGTTGCGAAGATGATGATGAGCTAGAAGACTTCTAAAGAGCCCAAAGCTTATACCAGGCTGTGGCCTTGTCTTTTCATTCACCAAATTCTCGCTCATCAAGACAACGTCAGCAAAGATCAACAGAGCCTCCACAAATTGCATCAGGAGAGTTTAATTCAAATGGGCGAGACATGCAAGTATCACACTTAGTTTCATTATTCGATACACCAAGTATCCTTGCCTCTTTTAAAGAAGGGCGTGTTAGAACTAAACTGATGGTTTGCTCAAGGCTGTTGATCTGTTGACTCTCATCTATGCTATCTATGCTATTACTTCTTGCTTTCCAGCATTCTGCATCAGCTCTCTTTTGCCCTGGGTACACTGTATGCATGTATGTATGTGTGTGAATGTTAGAGTAGTTTAAGTGTTCGGTCTAGTTAATAAAGTCTTGTGGATGTCACATGTGAAGTTGTCTGTGTTTCATGCTCATATACTGGAGTCCCTAATTATGCCGATTTTGAATACATGCTCTGAGTAGTACTGTACAGTAAGAATGTCATTTCCCATAACCCGGAAATGAACATTTCTTAGAATTAATAAACAATTAAGTGTGTTCACTGGACAAACAGGTTAATTGACTGTAAAATTAACTTTACTACGTTAAGCTAATTCTATTAACTAATCCAAAGATTTATATTTAATTTCTTTTGAGCTAATTTGCTACACATGTACACACCACCACATGGCGCTCATCATGATGGACCACATCATGTCATCGCTAATTCTCGCCTTAATGAGATGAAATAGTTTTCTTAAAGGAGACATGGTCCCATTGTAACGTGCTGGTCAGGAACAAGGCACGAAGACGAAGGCTTTGTCGTAGAACAGTTTAATAACAATAATCGCCAGGAATACAGCATGGAAACAGGAATAAATCCACACACGATAACATTAATAACGGACAAGGACTGGACTGACACACAGGGAATAAATACACCAGAGAACAAGAGGGTAACGAGTAACGCACAGGTGACAGACATGATTACAAACAAGACACAGCTGATGACAATGGACTAATAATTAGACAAACACATGCGAAGACAAAACAAAGATCACATGACAAAACAGAACTGGGAATCAAAACAAGAAACATGTGACAGATGACAGGACTAGGGAACAAATACACAGACGGATAAACAGACAGACCCTGACACCCATATTCACACACAATTAAGGGACAGAGCATATTTTACCTCACTGGCCACACATAGATAAGCAACGAGAGAACGCAGTGTCCTATGCTCCTTCTATGAGATCTTCTCTCCATATTGGTAATAGTGATATTTGTTGTTTTATTGCAGGGTGTTTGATTTCCTGTTCTGCCTTAGCAGGAAAACCAATCTTACACATATTTACATTAACGAGCAGTTGAACAAGTTTACCTAATAAAGTGGTTGGCGAGTGTATAACACATTAGTCTTCATTGTTGGGAGAAATAGCAATGACAAACTACGATGTTTTAGCAGGTCTTTTCCTTACAGAGCTGCTAAGTTTTGGTGAACTTAAGTCTACTTAAATATTAACTTCACATTTCATATTAATGTGATATAAAAGTAAACATATTTAAAATGCCAACAGTATCTCCACATTCATACTTGAATTTTTGGTCTAACTGGCATAATTTTCCATTCTCTTACTATAACTGTGAATTACCTGTCCTTATCTAGTGTGATTTGTTGAACATTGCCTATGAGCCACTGTAATCTCAGCTGTCCGCACTGTCATAATACACCACTAACACAAGCCTTCTTATCCATGATTGAAAAGCGTGTACAAGTAACAAATCACCAAACTCTTTTCTTCGCCTATATCTATGAGGAAAATCCCCAAATCTGTCTTACTCGTGCATAAGCCTTTGAATCCCCCCACAATCTTTCCTGAGGGGCCTGGAAGGTTGTTTATGTGGGTGGCTTTGGCAACATCACAGTATTCATTTTATTTAATGAAAACCTCGGGTTTTACGCCCCAAGCAAAGAGCACAGAATTTGGAGAATAATTAAACAATACAACAGCTTCTATGAGAATAGCTGCCGTTCATCAGCGTTAGAGTAATTAAGTGAAACTCCACCGCGGGGCAGCAGGTAAATAGCCTGGCCTTATACTCCAACATGCACAGAAGAAGTCACAAAAAAAAAAAGGCAAAAAGTTAAAAAAATGATCTCAAATTTCAAAAAATTGGTGCACTTATGATCAATTTATCAAATCAATTAGGTAATTGTTAGGCTCATAGTTTGAAATTCAAACCATATACTATTAGGAATAATTCAGGTGTGAGGAACAGCCCAAATTCAATATGTAGGGTCATCAACTCAATAGTTAAGTGAAACTGAAACAAAGTAATAAATTAAAAAAAACAACCAAACAGTGCAAGAAACACAACTAAAACATGAAATACTTTTACTTACATCAGTTAAGGCTGAAACTCCTTAGCAAGAATTTCAATAACACACAAGGTTTCCAGATGCAACTCAACAGCACTTTTAAACAAGGCACAGAAGGCACAACTGTCTCAGCAATTTCAAATTTCA